>OY986435.1:60192746-60575246 GCA_963920525.1 Dichetophora obliterata | reverse complement strand
TTTTCTTGTCCATTAACTAGTATTATAGCAAGTGACGCTGACAAATTTTTCTCCCCACTACCTAAGTTTGTTATTGACTCAAACGTCTTCAAAACTTTTGTAGCACATCTAATAGTTAGCCATTCCTTTGGTGTCAAAATTGGAAGATCTTTATCAATAGTAGCCACCATTGCTTTAACTGCATTTTGAAGTTCAAAAAACCTCTCAAGCATATAATATGTCGAATTCTAACGCGTTGCAACATTCAGACCAATTTTTTTTTTTTTTTTTTGTTAATTCCTGTTTCACAATTATTTTGCTGGTGTGTTAAAAATTCAATATTTGCTGATGAACTCCTTTTCAAATGAACTACAATTTTTCTAATTTTTTCAAGTAAGGGAGCTAAGCATTTTACGCCATCTTACGTAATTAAATTAATAAAGGGTCCGCCAAATAACTTTTTTTTTAAATTCTTTAAAAAAAAACTACTGGATATTTTCTCAAATTTCTTTTTTTATTTGAAAGCACAATCCTTCCGGTTAATAATGAAAAATATTTTTATTCAAATGGCTGCCTCGGCTGGCCATGCAGTAGCCTACACGATCGGTCTAATTTTTAAGAACATTATCGATTGTGTGCAGCTGTCTTTCACCAATGGCTTCACGAATATTGTTCTTTAAAGCGTCAATTGTCTCTGGCTTGTCGGCGTAGTACTAATCTTTGAGGGCACCTCACAAATAATAGTCCAACGGTGTCAAATCGCAGCTCCGAGGTGGCCAAACGACATCAGCTCTGCGGCTGATAATGCGATCTTCAAAAACAGGGCGCAAAACATCGAGTGTAGCTTCGGCTGTGTGGCACGTAGCGCCGTCCTGTTGAAACCAAATGTTGCCAATATCCTCCTCTTCAATTTTTGTGAATAACATGGCCCGATAACGATCGCCATTACCTGTAACGGCCACTCCTTGCTCATTTTCGAAGAAAAATGGCCCAATTATGCCTCTGAACCAAAAATAGTTTGAGCAACGCAACTAAAATGTTGTAGTTTTAAATAATTCAAGCTGATTTAATACCTGCCGCATTATCTGACACAACTACAACTACCTTGTTTTAAATTTCCCGTTTATCCATAATATCTTTTATTTTTTTAGATATATTAAGGCTCATGTGATCTTCATTAAACCTGGTACATTCTAGATGGTACTACTGATGATGGAATGTTTGGATTATAAAGTTTAATAGCTACATCCAAAAAGCTCTCGTTTTTACGGGATGTCCAACAGTCAGTAGTTACTAATTGAATCAGCTGTGTGTATAGCTGTGTGTATAGCTTAAATTCATTTTGATAGTCATCAGTTGTAAGCTCAAACGTAATTTTTTTTCTGTTCAGCGTTATTTGATATTTTTGCTTGGCAAACTATGGATTATGGGTAAATACAACTGAGTACTTTTGCAAGATTTAAATTATGGGACGAAAGTGGAGTATTTAGACTTTTCGCATATGTGGATCCTATCGTTTGGAAAATCAAAAAGTATCCTTAATTAATTCCGTTGTGTTCCTATTTATTTAAAAAATCTGAGTATATATCAACTAAGAATATAGATCACTAAAAATATTGATTTATGAAATTTAGTAGCATAAGATGTGCAAAAATTTGTTGGCACCTTAACCTTAGAATTAAAAATCCATTTTTTACCTGTTTTTTTTTTTACCTACACACCGGGGTAAATATCTACCCCATGGGTTGCTTCTTCATAAAATCGTTCTGAAAAAAGTAATCTTACTCTTAAGTGTATGAATTTTTTTTTGTTTTTTCACGCCAAAGAGAATGGCGAAGAACAAGTTCAATGTAATTAAGGTTGATTTTGTGAAAAATCCATTTAAATAGTTAAAAACGGTCAAACCGTAATTCAACAAACAATAATTTATGACTTTACTTCTAAACAATAGAATTTCAAATTTTAAAGAGGACACATAAGGCTTAAAAAAAAAATAATACTAACATGATGTTTTGCTGAAAACGTCTGTTTATTTGAGACTATGCAAATTAAAAAAAAAAATCTGAATCTTATTTATGGAAAAATCTAATCCTTGAGACATTGCTTTTCAAGAATATATTTCAGTTTCTGTATTGTGCATTGCAAAAATTTACACATTTACAGAAAAATTTGCTATGAACGCATTTAAATGCGGAACTAAGCTGTTTCGAATAGTTTTAGAGCTTATTGCTTTATTTCATAAGTCATATATCAATAAGATCTTTTAATGATACATAGAAAGAATCAACTCTGGCAGCCATTTTTTAAAATTGAGTTACAAAGAGAACCTACAGTTATAAAACAGTATTGTTATCTGTCCTTATTTCATCACTGTAAAGTTCTTCTGCTTTAGTTATTATTTCAAAATAATATTGTAAACTTTTTAAATTGTTGCAAAAATATTGTTAAAATAAAACATTTCTTTGAACAAGTGAGTAAGTAGCCTTCATTAAATTAGACAATCCTGCACCCTTACTGAAAAGTAAAAGTTGAACTTAATATTGTCGACAAAAGTAAGCTAAAACAAATCGTGCGAGATAGAACAAATTGAGGCGAACAAATTCGCCGGTTTTTTAATTTGTTGAAAATTTTTTTGAAAATTATTATTTTGATGCTCTTGTGTTTTTATGTTCACAATATATTAGAATTATTAATCAAGTGCGAAACTATTTGAAAATAATTAAAGCATTTATAAGGGATTTTTTCTAGAATTCAAAGAAAAAAAATGCTAAGGTGAATACAATATTGTTAAGCTTTTTTTAAATTCAACGTTGTTTGAACGTTGCTTTGTTCAAAAGTTCAGTGATGGGCGTCTGCATGACGACACTAGGATCAGAAACTCAAAATTGTCAACGAGCTGACAACGATGCTAAATTACGAATAAGGGTTTGTGTCAACACTTCACAAAATACATAGCTGACATGTTTTTTTAAAGTAACTGAGAAGTTCATAAGTGTTGCCAACTTTTAAATTGTAAAATTCAACAAAAAGGTGAAAAAAGCACTTTTCCTCAAAAGTGCACCAGATTTATTAAATTTTTAAATTTATTCAACACTAAATGAAATTCCAACTCCACCATATTCTTAATTGTTAATTGTTTTATATTTTTATTTGATCCCTCCGAAACTAAAAAAAAAGCACAAAAAATGCAAGAGACACCAAACCCCATGTTTCTTGCGCCAAAATTTTCAAAAAACACTAAATCTAGTGGAAAATGCATCAAGTTGGCGACAGTGTGAACAATGCGAAAATTGTGTGAATGTATTTAAAATACACAATTCTCCTGAAGATTTTCGATAAATTTATAAAACAAAGTAATTTGAAAGATATAATAATTCAAAACGAAGACAGAAATTTTTCTAATAATTAATTGTACCGCAGGATTAGAACCAAAACAACATATAAGCATTAAAACAAACAAATAAAAAATAAAATAGTTTTAGAAAAATCAATCGGAGCTTTGCCCTAGTTTTATAAGGCTGAAATTGCCAATTTGTTATTATATTGAGCGAAAATTCGCCCTGTATGGCTCGCATAAAAGAGGTAGTGCAGATTTAAAACATTTCATAACAGACTTGTTTATGGAGAATACATTATTTTTCTTTTTTTGTATTATTTCTAAATTTGTATAAATATGTTATATTTTTTAAAAAATTTTCTATGTGGTTGTGGTTTTGTAGTATAACGTGTATTAGGAGTGCTTGGCCCAAAAATCAAGAAATTTTAACAAGGCGTTACTTAGCAAAATTACTTTTACTAAGTAACGGCTTGTTTTAAACTAAATTCTTTGTAACTCATTGAAAAAAAAATATATAAAAAAAAATTGCCATTAATTTTTTTTTTCATATACTATTTAATAGTATCCATAAAAGATGTAAAAATGACGACTTCTTGTTTTAGGTGGCTAGTTTCACGAATTTTTACTCAACGAAACTCAACAAAAATTATCAACTTAAGCTTAAACTCAGTATCAGCTGAAACCGACTTTCAAATCGAAGTATGTTTGCATCAGAGCTGGGATGTAATCAATTACGAAAAATATATAAATTACAATTTCAATTACAAATTATAATAGTATTCTTAAAAAAATAAAGATTACGATCAATGTAATAGTAATCGAAATATTTTTTATAACAATTACAGTAATCGTTATTATTAAGAAGTTAAAATTACAATTACTATAGTCGTAATCAAAAAATTCTTTATTATTAATAAATAGGCAGCCCTATTATAAAAAAACTTCATAATTTTGAAATTCTGACAACGGATTCGGATTCATCGATCCATTTTGACGTAGTGTTCGCGCCAGCACCGAATTCATAAAAAAAAATCAGGTGGCAACCTTATCCACCATATTGGATTTTCAAATTCTGAATTCAGATTCGAAATCAGCGACCACCTGACACTGTTAAATGATGTTTAAAACTTTTAAAAATACATTTTACAGGGTGGCAATACTGCGGTAAAAATTTAGGTGGCAACCCTAACCTCCATCTTAAATTTTATAATTGTGAGATTAGATTTGAAATCAAATCCGTTGTCATCCAATTCAATTTGAACCATGGAAAGATACAAGTTACGAACATAAAGTTCATTAATCTAAATTTGTTATTCTGCATATTTTTTCCGTTTCATTTTTATTCTTATTTTTCATTTTTATTCAAATAAGAATAATGCTGACGTTGCGCTTGTGGCATTCGTATATTTTGCCTAAATACAGAAAACACACCAAACCATAAGCGTGTGCCAAAACTGCTGACAATGCGCTTGACGCAATAGTTCAACAAGCTTGCCAGTGTTACTAATACAAACAAAGAATAGCTAGAAAAAGCTTACCTGTGTTATTAGCATAAAGACTAACGAATATCAGACTAACAAAAAGTAAAGTCAGTCTTCATCCGTGTGCAAAGTAGTTTGGTTGGTTTCGCCTTTAATATTAGAACTTAAGCAATAATTTACATGTAATAAAAACCAAATTATATAATATCAACTTACCTAAAATAAAAAACCAAATTGAATAAAACAATAATAAAAAACATTTTAATAACTTTTGTTTTTATTAACAAAAAATGTTTTAGCTATGTTTAAATAAAACAAGCAAAAACATAACTTACACAATCAAGCAATGCGTAAAAGTTATATAGGAAATTTATTATTATGAAAATGGACGTTCAAATCAAAATGCATATCGTGCACTTCGTGATTTTTTTCGGTCAATTTAATCGTCAAAATGTGCGTACAATCGGAAAAATCTTGCAAAAATTTGAGCAAACCGGGTCTGTAGGAGATGTGAAAAGACCAGTGCATGCTCGTACTGCTGAAAATATTGCTGCTGTTCGCGATAGTGTGGCTGAAGAGCCATCCAACTCAACTCGTCGTCGTGCCCAACGATTACACCTCTCACGCTCATCGTTGATGAACATTATGCATAAAGACTTGCATTTACACGCTTACAAGGTGCAATTGACTCAAGAACTAAAGCCTCTTGACCATTTCAAGCGTCGTCAATGGTCAGAATGGTGGCAAGAAATGGCAACAGTGGATGATCAATTTTCGAAGAAAATCATCTTCAGTGATGAGGCACATTTTCACCTCAGTGAATTCGTCAATAAGCAGAATTGCCGTATTTGGGCGAATGATAATCCAGGAGTGATTGTCGAAAAACCAATGCACCCACAAAAAGTGACGGTTTGGTGCGGTTTATGGGTTGGCGGCATCATCGGGCCGTATTTTTTCCAAAATGAGGCCGGTCAGGCAGTTACTGTAAATGGTGTTCGGTATCTTGAGATGATAACGAACTTTTTATGGCCCAAATTGGAAGATATGTATGTGGACGATATGTGGTTTCAACAGGACGGTGACACTTGCCACACAGCTAACGAAACAATGGCTCTTTTGCACGACAAATTCAATGGCCGTCCGATGTCAATTGACCGCAAAGATCATGTGATTTGACACCGTTGCATTACTTTCTTTGGAATTATTTGAAAGAAAAGGTGTACGTCGATAAGCTAGCAAAAATTCAAGAGCTAAAGGATGAAATAATTCGGCACATTAACGGCATAGAACCTCAATTATACCTCAGCGTCATGGACAATTTGGACCATCGGATGGAAGTGTGCCGCCGAGGTCGCGGCGGCCATTTGGCCAATATTTTTTTCCATACATAATTGAACCATACCAATATTATTATAATAAAAAGAAATGACAACAATTTCCGAAATAATTTGTGTTTTATTCAAAATCAACATCGGCCCTTAAAATTTAACCACCCTTTACAAAAATATCTAGGTGGCAACTCTAACCGGCATCTTGAATTTTAAATTTTGACATCAATTCCGAAATCAGCTACCCCCTAAAACTGCCAACCACGAATTCTACGGAACCCTTAAAGGTCCTATTGCGCTTACGCTTTCACACAAGCTCATTGAATTTTTGGATGCTTGCTCTAAGTTCAATTAATTGGATACTTGCGATCTTACAAGCTTTTGCCGATCGTTTCAAGCTTTTCAATTTTCTGCCCGACGAAGTAAGTTCAAACAAGCCAACGAGCAAGCATGGATATTACTTGTATCTGTTTGGTATTTTTGCAAGCTGGTTTAGGCTTACTTTTCCAAGTTTGGATACATTCTTGAATTCAAGTACTTGAAAAGGTTTGAACATCAAGTAGGCTTGTGCAGTTCTCTGATTGATATCATTAAAAACGTATTATTTACAATAAAATAGTTTCGGAATAAAATTGCAATATATTTTCTTTTTAGTAAGGAGAAAAGTAAGATAAAATTTTTTGAAACGCCATTATTTGTAATATTACTTACATAGCAAGAAATTACATTACAAAAAACATGATTACAGTAATTTTAATTGTAATTTTCATTGATTACTTTAATGTAATTTTAATCAATAGATTTTTCTATTACAATTGCATTAATCGTCATTGTAATTTGAATCTGCCTTAAGAATCTTTAAAATTAAACCTGTTTGAAATTAAATAATTAGTTTTCAAGTCAAAGCTTTAAAAATATTATTCAGTTCATATGTTTTAGTCATAATACAATCGTACGTTCTCTAACAAGTCACAAAATTGTGTAGCATTATTTTTTTTTAATAAATTGTTTGCACAACTAGCAATAAGAATATTTAATACGAAACTTCAATGTAAATATACAAGTATTGCAATAACATAAATTGCAGAATAAGCTATGAGCCTTTGAGAAAAAGGGAAATAATTCCTAATAAAAACAATATTCTTATAGTATAATATATATATTTTTCTTTCTGAAAGCTTATTGCCTACTTTCTGACCTTAGTAAAAGTTGTGGTCTGAATAAATTATGTATTGCCATTTCTATTTGCATTTCTACGTAAAATATATACATTCTGATGGCTTTAAAGCAAAAGTACTAAATAAGTTTTGATAAAAATATCAAGTTTGCACATCAAATTGAGAAAGAGTCAACGACTGCCATCAGAATGATGCCGTATTTTAGAAATTCTCGATTTTTATTGTTTGTATTTGCATTGACACATTTATGGTTTGGTTTTTTTTTGTTTTTTTGTTTATGTTTTACTACACAATTACACTGCACTAAACATTTCCGATTTCGATGCTCTTATTCTTAACATCTCTTTCGGCTACATTTTTCTTTCCATTCTGCTTTATCTTAGTAATGTTATTTTTGTTTATTTCTTAAGTGTGTGTTCTTTTTGTAAGAATTTTTATCATTTCCTTTTCTATCTTGACGTCATTTTGTTTATCCAGGCATCAGAAATGCCGGAAAGGCATGTAATTTGAAATTTCGATATCGTCAATGGCGACGTGCTTGAAGCCGTTGTTAGAATATCAGCGAGTGGAAAAGATTCAGTAGCTTTGCTTGTAGTACATCATTGAAATTGTCACAACGGGCAGATAAGATTAGAGTTCAATATTAGGAAATAGTTTCGCACATTTTGTGATTTTATGTGAGTCGAGCGGACATAAAAAAGATAGACAGATAGACAGCAAAAACATTTTGAAGCAACATAAAAACGACAATGTATTTCATAAAAGTGAATGTTGATGCGGATGTGGATATGGGAAATGTGTTGATGGCTTGCACTTATCAATTGGGTATGCTTTAAGATAGCCACGTTTCCATGAGGCACAAAGAGTTTAAATAAAATATTTGTAATTTTCATCAGATGATGTTCCTGTTGTCTTGCTTTAGGTTATATTTAAGATTAATGACTAATAGATATAATAGATAGATAATAGATGAAAATAGATATATGTACTTATTAACCTTCACCGATATATATATATAAGCAAATAAGTTGTTCGTAAGCTTAAATATTTACACACACACACACACAACCACTGACTTACATATGCAAAACTTAATTACCACACTGCAAATCTGCAATGATTCCATGTAATTAATTTTTGCCGCATATAAAAATAAATATCTGAAAAGCCTGCATAAATAACAGCAACTGACATAAACGCACACGCAGACGACACACCAACACACACGCATACTAACATTTCCAATAACTGCCATCCAGTCTTAATGCACCATGAACATACGCATACACACAAACCTACAAGCTCAAGCAAACATTTAACAGCTACTTATAAATACGCCTCATGTCCCTGCAGACTATAGCAAAATTGTAATGTGTGTGTATGTGTGTGTTTTTGCTGATTATATGGCGCTTTGAGCTATGTTCTTAAATATTTTTATATGAATTTATTTGCTTGAATTTATGTGTACATCTCTGTAAACATGAAAAATTACTAAAAAAAATCTACTTCTTAAATATCTACTTCTAAAAAATTGTGCAAGTAGTTAACATTTTGATGAGCTCTTAAAAAGGTTATGGCTTCCATTTGCAGTTTTTTTATAGCAGAAAACATCTCAAAGGATCTGAAAATAAGTACTTGTGTGGAAAATCCTTTAGTAGTTTAAGGTTTAAATTTAGCATTTTTTATGATAGTACAAGTATTTAAATAACAAAGGCAGTAGAGAAAATAAAGTCATTATTTAAAAGACAATATAACACGTAATCGTTTTTATGCTATATAATAATCAGTTTTACTTGGGTTTTTATATAAATACTTTTTTATTCAGTCCTCGTCTTCATGTTAAAAAGTAACCAGAATAATGACAGGAACAGTTGCATGCTATTCTAAACAAAGATCTTCAAATTTGTTCGTAATTGGCTTTTAATATAACATTTTATGTCGAAATAAGATTTTTTGTCAACTGTAAAATTTAAAAATATCTAACTATTATCGAAATAATTTTTTTTTGATTTTTTTATGCGATCCATTTTCATTGAGACAATATATTTTCTTCTGTCGACTTAAGTATTTTTCGTTGAAATTAAAACTTAAAAATACGTTATTTTATATCCAGTTAAAGGCTTTTTAAAGTGTATGTAACTCTTAGAAATTATATAGTATTGGCTATTTTGTGCGTTTACCAATCATAACGAAGCACAGGCGATGAAAAAACCAAATCTGAAAGAAAATGTTATTACAACAAAATATATTCAACCTAATTCTGAATGATTTTCCCCGGGGAATCGGAAGAGGTAGTTTTAATTTTTAAGATAAAGTTCTAAAACATTCTGAAAATTTTTAATGGCCAATTTGTTCATCAACCTTCAATATTATTGAGTGTAAAAAATGTCATATCTTTATCTGCTATCTTAAAAATGAAAATTCCCCTTTCCAATTCTCCGGGAAAAATCATTCAGAATTGGGCTGATTGACAAGTTAATTTGTAATGCAAGATTGAGTAGTGAAGATATGGTATGGGAACCACTTTTTTATGAAACGAGCTTATCATATCGTTTCATTTATGCTAAAGTAATGAATATGAAAGAATCGATTTTAAGCTTATTTTTTAACATTTACATTGAAATATATTGTTTACATTGGAATACAATACAGGAACATTGTATCAAAATATGAATTATGAATATAATCGTCCGAAATTCCTCAATGTTAGTATTCGATTTTTTTATGTATACCCAAACAATAAAGGGGACAAACGTATATCTTTGGCAAAACAAATTTACATAAATAATTGGAATATCGTTCTCACATTCAGAACGCTTTTATTAATAAGTCTTGTTTTAAAAAAAAAAAAATATAAACTAATTGTATTTGAAATTTAAAATGTGGTCAAATTCAAACCATAGCCTGCTTTTTGATCCTTTAAATCTATTCAATGTAGCGTCTGAAGCATGTATACGATCTTCAGGATGACGGGGCACATCACATAGTGGAAATTTTGAGCTATATAGGAAGCAAAAAGTCAAAAAATTTGCTTTGGAGTTGGTGATATTTTTAATACCGTTTGTTTACTAAATGTTCACTGTGCAATATTATTTTCTTTTTATTTTTCTATTCGTAATGCAGTTAGTTATCAAAGCTTCTAGTTCGCGTGGTTTTACGGTTAAATAGAAAAAGCGAGGCTAATTTTGCGGCTCTTTAGTGTTGTTTTGGTTTTCCTTAAAAGAACTAATTAAATTAAAGAGTTTTAGGTTTTTGCAATTTTCATAATTAAAATAAACGGCGCACAGTGGGATATTGAATCCTGAAAATTTATATCAATTCACCTAAAAGACGGAGGGAAGTTTGGATTTTTTTAGTTAGAAAGTGTCCAAATAAGAAAAATTTTCCGTTCGTCGTCTGTCCGCCTGTCTGGCTGTCAAGACGATTACAGCCGTATTTTTGAAGCTATCATAATGAAATTCGGTATTTAAGCTTGTATCTTAAATATAAATATTAAGATCGAAAATGAACCAAATAGGATGAAAACCACGCCTACTTACCATACAAAATGAATTTATTAAAGACGGCACAATCTCCTTAAATTCAACAAAACTTATTATATGGACTTGAAATTTTGTACATGAGCTCTGATGTTTAATATCCGCTTTAAGGATAATATTCAACTAAGTCGAAGAACGCGCCTACCTCCCATGCAAAGTGATGTTATAAATGAACATTCTACAAAAATTTATAAATGAACATGAAATTCTGCATCCTCCACTATGTCTTATGCCAAGTTTTTATTCACTGTTACACCGTGTACTTTGATGTTTTTGTTAAACCTTTGTATTGACACTTGGCTCACCGGTGAGCCATCATGTGCTTAACTTGGCCTTGTCGCCAAATTTTTGTAGTTGCCAGGTTGGGGCTCGCTGACATCTCCTAAATGTATTTTTTGAGCTTTATAGCCAAAATAAACGTTATTAGTGAATTTAAAAATACCTTAAAGTCAGCCGTGAATTACTTTACCCCTTCGTCGGACACGTGGCTCACCAGTGAGCCACATATTTTGTATGGGTTATGAAGTCCGGGGCATTTAGTTCGTTCGTAATTGTATTTATTCATTTCCTCATTTTATTGATGAGTTACAAAGAAGGTTTTTAGTACCATGAAGGAAAATAAGCCGTACCTGCCGGAAGAGTTTAAACTATGTCGCTTTAGTGATCTTCACTCAACAGAGTTTGGTTTGCTGCAGAATGAGCCTGTAACCATTAGTTCATATGTTACCAAAAAGACACCAGCAAAAGCAGTTGTTCTATTTTTAAATTTTCATTATAACAACTCCATTTCAAGTTATAGCGATTTTGTTGTTTCTCCTTTTTTTAATTTTGCTTTAAAACTGAAATAATTATAGACCAATTATGAACTACAACAAGCACAAAAGTGTTTTGACACCATGGATAAAATGTTGACTGAATAATCCACCAAAAGGAGGACTCTTCGCTGGCCACTAGAGGTTTTTTAAATATGTTGGGCATCGCAGCGTTGGATACCTTTGTTATTCCCACTCTAAAATTAAAAACAATACCAGGACGCAAAAAAAAAAATAAATTATCGCCTCAAGTATTTGCAGGAGCTAGCCATTGCCCACGTTATGCCTCAAGCTATAGAGAGAGAGCACAAAATTATAAAGTCTAGAGGAGCAACTTCAGCAAGTGGCTTGCAAAGTATGCTTGGATACAAATTAGGCATCTTCGAAATCACAGATGCTTTTCAAGCTCCGAAAAAGAATGCGCAGGGACGACTCAAGGAATTGGGCAATTGCGGATATGGCCCGTAAGCAGTGCTATGCCTTCAATAACCTCATTTGTGCGGCTCATACTTCAGATAAAATCAGTTTCTGCATCAACTTTCCAATAGAAAATGGCACATACATGAATATAGTTTTAGCATTTTGCTATTCACAACATCCTGCCCCCAAGAGAAATTGTGGTTTTAGAACCCCTAATGGGAAAGAAGTATTAAAAAATTTGCACATTAACTCCAAATTAACACTTAAAAGAAGGAATTGCGTGGTAATCTTTTGATAACAAACAATTTATACCCACAGCCTCCACCCCCCTCACGGGAAAATCCTGCAGGAGGTGTTTACATACCTCTTGCAATACCTTCTCCATACACATTCTGCGGTACATAATGTATCTAATAAGATACCTAATGTAAGGTATAATTAGCTTCCACATAAAATATGTATGGAAGGCTTCGTGTCTTACCGGTGAGCCAGGTGTCCATCAAAGGAGTGTAGACATGCTGTCAACACAAAAGTTAAACCTAGAGTCTGCATATCCAAAGAGTAGTTTACCTTTGCAACCTTTTTTGCATCTTTAGTTAGAATGTACAAATGTTTTGTACATAGTACAAACGTTTATAGTGTTGGCCGCATGACCTTCACTTTAATGACCTACAATTGTCTAACATGTGCCAATAATAAAAAGATAAAACATCAACAAATATGTTGACAATTTCCCAATTTTTACAGATATAAAAACCTAAAGTAAACAAAACAAATTGCAGCTCGAATTCTGACGAAATGCATTTAGCACCCTTCCAGCTTGTACCTCTAGATGCCGCACAAACTGAAGTGCGACAGCGAGTGTTGTGTTACAAGTGCATTGCATAGAAAAACATAACACAACTACAACAGGCGGTGTTTTTAACAAGTGCCTTTGATACTTTAAAATCAAGGCCATGAATTTAAGCCAACCAATTACTGTGTTTGAAAATGTTGAAATTAAGGAGAACATATTTAAAGGTTATTAAACTATAAATGATTGGTCGATTATCGATTCTTAAAAATATATTTAAAAATATTGGAATTAAAGGAGGTGTCTTGGAAATAGTGGTAAAATATTTTTAGGAAAAATACGTGTAAAAATAGTTAATAAGCAACATACTTTTAAAATAAAGATCAGAATTTATCTAGACATAAGACTTGGCACTCCAGCCGATATTATACTCTTTTAACTTTTCAAATTAAGCTTAGCTATCTAGCCAGACAATCTTGAGCGTTGGTGCGCTCTCAAAAATCACCAAAGTCTGCCAATAAGTCTGCCAAAGTCTAATATTTAATAATATTCTTTTGTATATGAAACGAATGCATTTGTAAAACACACAAATTTTTCTTTGTACAATGTACAAACGGTCATTTGTATTATTTACAAAGGCGTTCGTAGGCTGAAAAGAACAAACAGCTTTGTAGAAAATAATAAATGTTTTGTACATAGTACGAAGCTTTATTTGAGTGTAAGCCGCTAATATGATTAGCATTACAATTTGAAAATATAAGTTTTCAGATACGATAAATGTTTTGGCACAATCTATTTTGATCTATCTTTTACACCAAAAGGCAGTGTAGTACAAGTCTTTTAGAAAACCGTAAGGAACTCTTCAACCACTCATATGATAATTGTTAATGAAAATGATTAACTTGATGTTTAACTATAGTACGTAGGAAATGGTTTTATGTATCCAGATATAAAACATCAAATACGTATCAAGATATTATACATTTAGGGTATTCACAAGGTGTGTTATTATGTCATAATGTCATATTATCCTATGATTTTACACTAGTTTAAACATTTTATTGTTGCCTTCCATATAAAAAAGTACTAATATATTTCAACTCTGAAAGCTATGTTTATTGAAGTGTAGTAATCAAACAGCTGTTTCTTATTTGCATTTATTTATCTTGTAAATTTTAAATGTAAAATTTTAGGACAATATGACCTGATAGCACACCTTGTGAATACCCTTATTATATTGCTACTTAAGCAAATGTTGACGCTTCATTAATTGTCTGCTTTCGTTCTAACAAAAAAAAAAATACAAAAAAATGACAATACATTGACCTCATTTTGTTTAAAAATTGCGATTCCATCTCAGCTTACCAAAACTATATTTATTTCTAATTTTTGGCACTAAATCGTCAGTTGACTGAAGCTGCATTAAAAACATATTCACATCGGAGTTCTTTGACAGTCGGTGTGTACTTTTTCGCTGAGATCATTGTTCTCTTGTTACTGTATAAAATCGTGGTGGTAGTACATTAATAGCCGCTATTTCATTGGCCGCATTCAGCGCAGACAACAGTTGTGAACTGTAATGGTAGCGCTACCTTAGTTCACGATGTTTTTCTCTGAATGTGTTGCTACTCTACACGTCAGAAGTTAGATTCAATTTAATTTGTATGTACATTTAATTCAATTGCAAAGGTTTCTCACTTAAATTTGCTGCGTTCTTTCTGCGTTTATTAATTTAACAGCGTCAGTAACAGCATCTGACAGTTAAGCAAACAGTTGTGTTCATGTAGCATAGAATTTGTTCGCTCGATTAAAAGGCGTTCGCTACTTTATCAGTTTTAGTTAGCGCTACCAAATATGAACCATTCAGCGAATTTTTACACAACAGTTGCCAACTGTTGTCTGCGCTGAATGCGGCCATTGTATTCTTGACAATAGTTGCCATTGATTCAGACCACAGGATCCGTTAAGCAGATATGCGTTAAAGTAGATATTTCAGTGTCTTCTGATTGGAACATGAGCTACAGACATATAAGTTTTCACATTTTTGGCTCGTACATTCTGCCTAATTTAACAAATTATATTAACTCCTTGAATTTCTCTAATATAATAATCTTTACTTCTTTATCTTTACTATTATATAAAAGGAGACTCACTTATATTAGTCAGCTCAGAGCTAGAGAACGGTGGGCTCTATTTCTATATTTTTTTATATCTGGTAGCTACGGTACCCATGTAAAAGTCAAACTATATAAATTTGCTAATCATTATTTAAATCATTAATTAAATCTAAAAGAGCATAACCATGCAATTTTTGTATTCTTATTCTCAGTGAGAAAAAAAGCTTCCCATTTTCACGCTCTACTTGAGAAATGTAAAGGTTGCGTGCCACGCTTACTAAGATGTGCGCAAAGCTAACAAAATTAAGAAATCTGTTGTGTTGAAAAGCTTTTTCTATTTCGCCGCGAGACAAAAGCTCTTTTTTCAATCTCTTGTTGAGAAAAATAAGGGTGAGTCAACAAGATACGCAAAAAGGAAACAGCAACATGTATTGTGTACGGTACCAATGCTGCCACCTCTTTGATAGTAAAAATATCACCACTTTTACAAAAACACTGACAAAAATTATCTAGAGCTGTAAAATTGCTCAAGGAACTTGAAACAAAACACATACCAATTTTTAACAATAACACAGGTTTACAAATAAAGGTCAACTTTTGAACCAGAGAAGATGAATGTCCTTAATCCGTTTCAGGTCAAGTTTTGGAGATATAGGAAAAAATATGAAAAAAGGTTATTTTTCATTAGTCGGACTATATCTTTTTAACGCATTGGAAATGATAAAATAATTCTTAAACCATCAATTGCATTGGAAAACAATAAAATGTTAACTATAATTTCAAAGATAATTTATCTGACAAAAATAACTTTTTGAAACTGTATGGAAAGATAATAACTATGGAAAGTAACACGGGCGTAAATCTGCATTAAATGTGAAATTTTGAAGGGCAATATTTTAAAAACTACAAAAGATAATGAATTTAAGTAAACAGAAATGTCTACGTCTAATATTACTTATTCAAGCTCTTAAAAGGCTATTGAAATTGGCCAATGTGTTAAAAAAGATGTGGTCCAATTAACAGAAAAGGAACCGTAGGCATATTTTTTCCTATATCTAAAAACTTGACCTGATAGAAAACAGATTTTAGCTAAGCTCACGAAAATACATACATACATATAGACCTACTTTCATCGATTGCAAAACACTTTTCAATCACAGAATGACGCTGGTCAAGAATATATATGTACTTTTATACCGGCCGCGCCTGTTTTTTGTGCGTTACAAACGTTTTCACAATATACCATGACCTCTTCAGGCGTAGGGTATTTACAAATTCGGGATCGCGCATAAAAAACAAACAAACGAAATAGCAAGCGACTAAAAACTGCTACCAACTAGTCTGAACAGCAACTGAAACTTCGTTTCTTTCCTTTCGTTTTTAAACTCGAAAAATTCTCTATAAGCTTGTCATATATTTTTTACGTACAAAAGATATTTTTAAAGTCTTGGAGTACACCAGTGCAATGGGAAAAATTTGTTAGACCAGGAAGGTACAGGATATTTAAAATTTTTTCACTGTTTTAGTTAGCTGGTGTCAAGTCTGTTATCACGATACACTTGAAGAGGTCAGGGTATATAAACATTTTTAAAACGTTTTTAACGCACAAAAATAGGCGTGGCCTGTAAAGAAAAGTACATATATTTTTGATTTGTGTCATTCCCTGAGTGAAAAATGGTTTCGCAATTAATTTAATTTAGTTGAATTTGATATTTATATATCAGATTATGCATGCAGGATTATGGCGTGCATTGCAAAATTTACACATTTACAGATAAATTTGATATAAACGCATTTAAATGCGGAAATAAGCTATTTCGTATAGTTTGAGAGCTTATTGCTTTACTTCATAAGTCATATATCAATCAGATCTGGTAATGATACATAAAAAGAATCAACACTGGCAGCCATTTTTTAAAATTGAGTTAGAAAGAGAACCTACAGTTATAAAACAGTTTTGTTATCTGTCCTTATTTCTTCGCTGTAAAGTTTTTCTGCTTCAGTTATTATTTCAAAATAATATTGTGAACTTTTTTCCACAAAAGTATTTTTGTTGCAAAAATAATCTTAAAATAAAACATTCTTTGAGCAAGTGAGGCCTTCATTAAACTAGAAAATCCTGCACCCTAACGAAAAAGTAACAGTATAAATTTATATTGTCGGCAAAAGTTAGCTAAAACAAATCGTGCGAGATAGAACAAATTGAGGCGAACGAATTCGCCGGATTTTTGAATTTGTTGAAAATGATTTTGTGAATTGTTGTTTTGATGCTTTTGTGTTTATGTTCCTAATATATTAGAACGTAATTTTACTTTTTAATTAATGGCTTAAATAAGTAAATCAAGTGTGAAAATAGCTGAAAATAATAAAAGCTTTTTTAAGGGTTTCTTCAATTCATAAAATAAAAAAAAAAAAAAATTCGAAGATGAAAACAATCTTGCTAAGCTTTTTTTAAATTCAACGTTGTTTGAACGTTGCTTTGTTCAAAAGTTTAGTGATGGGCGCCAGTGTGGCGAGTCTAGGAATAGAAACTCAAAATTGTCAACGAGCTGACAGCGCTGCATAATTGCGTAACGGAGAAGTTCATAAGTATTGCCAGCTTTTTAATTGTAAAATTCACCAAAAAGGTGAAAAAAGCTTTTTTTTCTTAAAAGTGCATCAGATTTATTAGTTTTTTAAATTTATTCAACACAAAATTAAATTCTACCCTAAGCATATTCTTAATTTTCAATTGTTTTATTTTTGATTTGATCCCTGCGAAACTAAAAAATAAGCACAAAAACCCAAGAGGCACCAAACATCATGTTTCTTGCACCAATATTTTTAAAATGCACTAAATCTGGTGGGAAAATGCACCAAGTTGGCGACAGTGTGAACAATGCGAAAATTGTTCAAAAATTTATTTAAGATATACAATTGTCTCGAAAAATTCAGAAAACAAAACAATTTGAAAAATATAATAATTCAAAACGAAGACAGAAACTTTTCTAATAATTTATAATATCGCAGGCCTAAAACCAAAACAACGAATACAACTTCGGTAAAAAAACAGCATTGTGCACTACTACAAACAATTTAAAAATTGAAGAGTTTTATAGAAAAATCAGTTCATGTTTTTATTTTTTAAATATGCTTATTTAAATTCAAAATAGCATACTTAAAACTAATATTATATATAATAAAGTTTCCCAGGTTATTATTTGTTTTTTTTAATAAATACTACTCAAAAATTAAGCGGTTAAATAATAGCAATCATAACAAATGGCAATTTCAATAAATGTTTTTGACAATAAAAAAATACAAAAGGGTTCTTGAAAAACTTTTTTTAAGAACACACGAACTTAGCGTACCGGGCACTTCTGTTAATCTGACTGCTTGCATTCAGAGGTTGTTGAACAGAACAGCGGAAAACCAAAAAAACCGTTATTTCATTTAAAAATTTTTTGACTCAATTATTTTGAACATTTCTCAATTATTTTGAACAATTATTTTGAACAGTTACAAAAAAGTAACCGTTTTTTCTCATCCTAATTCTCAAGAAAATGTGTTATATTGAGTAAATATGTAGTTTTCAAGATATTGTAACAATTTGATGTCATAATAAAGGAAATTTTCAATATACTAGATATACGTACAAACTATTTTCGAAAAATCTTCCGTTTACCGTTATTTCTATTAATTAACGACTTTTCATACAAAATGTGTTGTACTGAGAAAATTTATAGTTTTTGAGATATAGACAAAAGTTTCATGTCATAATAATGGAAATTTTTCAGAACTTAAGAAGAATATATTCATGTTTAGATTCTAATTACAAATTTAAAAAATGTTTTACCATTATTTTTTATTATCCTGTTATGCAGGACTTATTAAAAAATCCAAATACAGTAAAAGCCAAGCAACTTCATGTCACCATAACAATCACTGTAAGATGGTTATTCAAATTTAATAAAGTACCTAATTTTTTAATATTTATACCATTTTTTAATTATTAAGCAAAGACAAATATTTTTATATTTTGCATTTGAAGATAAAAAAAAATATTTTTATTTTAATATTTAAAATTTTTACATGGTATTTAATCTTTTTATCGCAGGCGAAGCAGCGGGCATATGCTAGTATAAAATAAATGAAGTTATGTTTGCTTAGAATTGCATTTGAAGTGTTACACATATAATTATTTTACTGAGGTATAACGGTTTCGCTTATGTGCTATGTTGGAAAGTATATCCTACATTATTTAAAATCACTTCGAAAAAGCTTAAGAAGAAGCTTTTGGCTTTATTAAATGAGTGGCAACGCCATATCTTGCGTGTGTGAGCTTTATGGTCATTCAGTGACCAACAGCTGTTTTTTGATTTTATTTATTTAAAAGAAACAAGCATGAGTACAATAAGAGCAAGCTCTTTTATAGTAATTGTTTTACTTTGCGTTTTCAATTCCAGTTTAAAATGAATCGCAATCCTTTGACATTTAATAAATTAATAATGAAAGTTTAGCTCTTACATAAAATGCATACAAAAACCGGCTGATTCATTTTGTGACATTAAGATTACAAATGTTACTTTTTCTAAACGTAACAGAACTGTTAGAATAGCAGAAACACGCGGAGGAAATTTAATTTGTTCTGAGTAGTTGAAAGTCAAAACTAATTTTACATGGAAAAATATTGCATTAATTCTTACATTTCGTTTTTTCCTTCGCAAAATGGCCATTTTATGGACTAATTAATATAACAAATAAAAACGTCTATATTTTGAAGTAACATAAAATTTTAACTTTGTTTTTTTTTTACTTTTTATTTTAAAAATTTTATTTTTACAAATTTTTTTCTCTTGCTTCTTAGTCATGATGTAAAAAACATAAAATCCATATAAAATCTTTCAAGTCTAAAAAGCTGAAGCGATCAGCAATTTCCATTTTTTTATTGTTACTGTTATATTTATTGCATGTTTTACTTTTAATATAGTGCCAGTTTTCGAAAATGTTTTTATTTTCATCTATATTATCACTGTGTGTTGTCTCGAATATATTGAATTTCTCTTGTGTGAATGTTTTTTCGTATGAACCAATGCATTCATGTGCAGAGCGCTTGATTGGCTATACGATTTTTAAATTAAATTTTTGAAAACGTAAAAGTAAAAAACAAAAACATACAAATTTTACCAAAGCTTGCGCTCTGCCCAAACAAATTTAGACATTTCCAAAATCCAAGTATCGCATTGGAAAGGATGCGCACATTCTTCAAAATTGCAAATAAATTTTAGAACTTGAAACGTAAAAGAGGCGCCATGAAATGTAAAAAAAGGCTTGAAATTTTTTTTCTTTTCTGTTTCCGTTTTGCAAGCGTTGAATTCCAGCTCAAAATTCGAATTTTTTGCTTTTACTTTGACTGTCGCAGGAATGTTTTGTCCTACACGGTTAGAAATCTTGGAATAAAATTGAAACTTTTCTGTACTTTATATATGACCACATCAGCTTTGGTTTCAAATCAAGTATTTGCAAAATACTAAAAAATCGTTTTAATACAGCTTTGATTTAAAATTTAGTACAAGCTTAGATTGAGCTAAGAATATAAAAAAGAAAATAACAAACACAGTCAGATTCGAACCACGGACATCTTGTTTGTAAGATAACTACGTTAACCATTGGGCTATTGTGCTATACAAAACAAAAGCAATAAAAAAGCATATGAACCTAATAGCTTTAAATTGAGTTTCACCATTGCAATGTTTTGTTGGTTTAAATTTAAGTACAGAAAAATTTTAACTATGGGTTAGTATTTGTGAAAGTTTAAATTTGAAACCTCAAGGTTAAAAGATATGCAGTAGTATTTTAACTGGACTAAAATTTATTCCAAGACTTTTGACCGTGTATGCTTGGTTAGGAGATGCAATGGTTGGTCTTGATTTTTGATTGATATATGATAAGGGATCAGTTTGTGTCATGGTAGAGACGCAGCTTTGTTTTTGGTAGTGGATTTTTGTTTGTTTTTTTTCCATATATCGCTGTCGCTTATGGCAGCGACGACTTTTTCGTGACATCTGCCATTTTGACGAAATGTCTATTTTGTGCTACAATACTAAGGGCTGCATTCAAATTTGGCTAGTTGTGTTTTAATTTGTGTATATTTGTGTGTGTCTTTTGACAGGCCTAAAGTATCAGAATGCTTTAGAGCACATAACTTTGATATACTTTGGCGGACTTGAACTCACGATGTATGTAGGTATATATATATATATATGTGCGTGTGTGTTTGCACATAAATCAAAATCACAGCAAAAATGATTGATTTTGTGATTTATAAGTTGCCATGAAGTTTTTAATATATTTTATTGTATTCTCTGATTGTCAGCAGATGTTTGTGAAAATGTTTAGCAATAACGAGAGTGTAAGAACATTAGATTAATCGAAAATTTGACAGAAACAATAAACATTTTGTCTGAACAAATTTGTCTGTTATTGTTTTTTATTATTCACTAAAATTTTATCATATTTAGAAAAATTTGCTGAACATAAGAACAAGTATAAAGATCTCAGTCTTAGTAAAGAGTTTTGTTGTTAAAATATAACTTGAATATTTTTATTGAAACAATATTGAACATAAACCATGGCATTACCATGAAACTTATTCAAACAACTTGCTGTGATTTGTATAAAAAAAGCTTTCTAGCTTAATGCATTAATTCGTCAACATCTTAAAACAAAAGCTCAAATACCTTTTAAGCTACAGCTACAGACAGTCAGAGGTAAAACTTTGGCGATAATTTAGCCTACAGACAAAAAAATAAAACCTGAATTTTCCATGAGAAATATTCAACATACAAAAATATATCGTTACTCACATGCACAAAAATACACACACTTTCACATTCACTTATCCCCTAAAAAGCAAACTGTTTTTTGCTCTAGGCTGCTTGCGTCTTAACCTTCAAATAAAGTTTTGAGTCAATATTTTTTTTTCTTGTCGCCCATTCACAAGAAAAACCGGCTGCTTTTCTATGTTTAAACTTGTACAAAGTTGCATAAAACAAAGCATTCCAAAGTTTTTCCTTAGAATTTTAAAACAATCAAATGTTTGAAAAGTTTTCTGTCAAAGTCGATATTATTTTTCTTTAATTTGCCTATTTTAGGCAAAGAGGTTGAAAAAATTTGCTCCAAGCCACTGAGCCTTGACTCATCCTCCTAGTGCGATGACTCAGAAGGATGCTCGTTTATCGTTTATAGCTTCGCCGTTGTTGGTTTGTCGGTCGGTCGTTCGTTCATTGTCTGTTGCCAATAATAAATTTCTCCAAATCCATTTACTTGCTGCACGTATAAATTTGAATCTTTTCTTTGATTTGTTTGAAACTTTATCCTTGCTGGCTGTTAAATTTGTGAGAGTGCTTCTATATTCATACATATGTGTGTGGCTTTGTATGTGCTGCTTCAATATATGGCTTTTTATGTTAGTGCCTTTGTAGATTTTTCCCCAAACTTCCAAGAACGTGTGTCTATGCAAAGTCAAAGTGTTTGAAACAGAGGTTTTAACAAGGATATCAAATAGTGAAATATGACATGAATATCAGGCGTAGGGACATAATGCAGTCATATTTAAATGCATTGTCATATTTATGTGCATTTTTAAGACAGGCCGCTTTGATGTGTATGTCTCAGAAATAAAGTTAAGAATATCTTAAATCTTTCACGTGTTTCTCAGTTATGCGGGGCGTATGAGTGGTATGAGTGATAACAGGCACTCATAAGAAGATACTTAAGAGTTTTAGTTTATTTTAAAAAGCTATATGAAAGAGTTTTTAGTAAAATAGTTTATTGATTATAATATATGTTAAGTCCAGGTTAGTACAGACATTTATTGAACAAAGAAAGAGACTGGCTGGAAAGTACTTTATTGTTTTTCATTTATTTACTATTAGGCAAAAGCTATATTTACATTTGCAAAATTGTAAACAAAAATTATTTGTCACAATCATCTAATTATAAGTGTAGGAATCGTTGTAAAATTATAAAATTTTTGTATATTAAATTTATTGAATGACAATTTAACCAGCTTGCTTGCTTTTCTTTGTTTACCTTGGCTAAAATATCAGCTTTTGATGTATTTATCAAAATGAGCCATAAAACAGTAAAGAATACAAGAACAATAAAGTTATGATAGCCTTTACGTTTATCTCTTTCTCTCTCTTTCACACACACACACACACACACACACACTTTCTCTTCCATAAACGCACACCAACACATAAGAGTCATTTCAATAAAATAGGTATGAGTTGGTTTGTTTCTCAATGCTTTAAAGGAACGCATTCACTTCAACACGTTCAGACATAAAGTTGATTGGAATCCTATTGATGAAACACAACGACAACGCGTTGTCGTCGTCATCGTGCTCGTCATTCGACTTTCTCTACACGTTCAGGTTCATCATCAACTCTTTGCTCTAGTAGCACAACGTTATCGTTATCAATTTTGTATGCAAACATTGTTGTTATTGCATGAACAAACAGAGTCAACAACTCTAAAGAAATCGATTAAATATCAAGGATCGAACATTAAGCAATATATGGAAGCTGTAAAAATTCCTTCTTCTGCTGCTGCTACTACTACTTTTGTCTGACATAGTAACAGCAAAGGCATTCAAAGTTTTGCTATCACTTTGCTAAAAGATAATGTTGCCAAAGAAGGCATCAACACCAAGGAGTCAGCATAAGCAACAAAAAAAAAGAGTGTTGAACGTTTAATGTAAGCAACCAGTTACATAACCTCACTTCCGTTTGTCTACTTTTCTGTCCAACAAAATTAGTTGTCAATAAATGAAAGTGTACTATAAGTATGTCACGTACCTCACTTTGTAGGGCACGTGAGTAGCTTAAATTATTTGAGTTTTATTAGCATAACTTTGTGTAGAAATTTTAGTTGAATTAAAATTAATTTGCATTTAAGAGCCAATGAAGATGATGATTTTATTTAATGCACCATCTTCCGTTATGGGCTTCAAAACTTTTGATTTCAATTAATCTTTTGTTAATAAAATTTTGCTGGAAGGAAAGAAAGACTGAATAAAGGATGGCATGAAGTTTTGAACTTGTATCAACAAAATGTTAATGTAAAAGGCTTACAAGAAAGACTTGAACGAAATTTCGAGAGAAACAGTTTTTTCTATTCTATTCTATTGGAGACAAGAGTTCGCAAACTATATAATTTATAATTTATAATTTATAATTTATAATTTATAATTTATAATTTATAATTTATAATTTATAATTTATAATTTATAATTTATAATTTATAATTTATAATTTATAATTTATAATTTATAATTTATAATTTATAATTTATAATTTATAATTTATAATTTATAATTTATAATTTATAATTTATAATTTATAATTTATAATTTATAATTTATAATTTATAATTTATAATTTATAATTTATAATTTATAATTTATAATTTATAATTTATAATTTATAATTTATAATTTATAATTTATAATTTATAATTTATAATTTATAATTTATAATTTATAATTTATAATTTATAATTTATAATTTATAATTTATAATTTATAATTTATAATTTATAATTTATAATTTATAATTTATAATTTATAATTTATAATTTATAATTTATAATTTATAATTTATAATTTATAATTTATAATTTATAATTTATAATTTATAATTTATAATTTATAATTTATAATTTATAATTTATAATTTATAATTTATAATTTATAATTTATAATTTATAATTTATAATTTATAATTTATAATTTATAATTTATAATTTATAATTTATAATTTATAATTTATAATTTATAATTTATAATTTATAATTTATAATTTATAATTTATAATTTATAATTTATAATTTATAATTTATAATTTATAATTTATAATTTATAATTTATAATTTATAATTTATAATTTATAATTTATAATTTATAATTTATAATTTATAATTTATAATTTATAATTTATAATTTATAATTTATAATTTATAATTTATAATTTATAATTTATAATTTATAATTTATAATTTATAATTTATAATTTATAATTTATAATTTATAATTTATAATTTATAATTTATAATTTATAATTTATAATTTATAATTTATAATTTATAATTTATAATTTATAATTTATAATTTATAATTTATAATTTATAATTTATAATTTATAATTTATAATTTATAATTTATAATTTATAATTTATAATTTATAATTTATAATTTATAATTTATAATTTATAATTTATAATTTATAATTTATAATTTATAATTTATAATTTATAATTTATAATTTATAATTTATAATTTATAATTTATAATTTATAATTTATAATTTATAATTTATAATTTATAATTTATAATTTATAATTTATAATTTATAATTTATAATTTATAATTTATAATTTATAATTTATAATTTATAATTTATAATTTATAATTTATAATTTATAATTTATAATTTATAATTTATAATTTATAATTTATAATTTATAATTTATAATTTATAATTTATAATTTATAATTTATAATTTATAATTTATAATTTATAATTTATAATTTATAATTTATAATTTATAATTTATAATTTATAATTTATAATTTATAATTTATAATTTATAATTTATAATTTATAATTTATAATTTATAATTTATAATTTATAATTTATAATTTATAATTTATAATTTATAATTTATAATTTATAATTTATAATTTATAATTTATAATTTATAATTTATAATTTATAATTTATAATTTATAATTTATAATTTATAATTTATAATTTATAATTTATAATTTATAATTTATAATTTATAATTTATAATTTATAATTTATAATTTATAATTTATAATTTATAATTTATAATTTATAATTTATAATTTATAATTTATAATTTATAATTTATAATTTATAATTTATAATTTATAATTTATAATTTATAATTTATAATTTATAATTTATAATTTATAATTTATAATTTATAATTTATAATTTATAATTTATAATTTATAATTTATAATTTATAATTTATAATTTATAATTTATAATTTATAATTTATAATTTATAATTTATAATTTATAATTTATAATTTATAATTTATAATTTATAATTTATAATTTATAATTTATAATTTATAATTTATAATTTATAATTTATAATTTATAATTTATAATTTATAATTTATAATTTATAATTTATAATTTATAATTTATAATTTATAATTTATAATTTATAATTTATAATTTATAATTTATAATTTATAATTTATAATTTATAATTTATAATTTATAATTTATAATTTATAATTTATAATTTATAATTTATAATTTATAATTTATAATTTATAATTTATAATTTATAATTTATAATTTATAATTTATAATTTATAATTTATAATTTATAATTTATAATTTATAATTTATAATTTATAATTTATAATTTATAATTTATAATTTATAATTTATAATTTATAATTTATAATTTATAATTTATAATTTATAATTTATAATTTATAATTTATAATTTATAATTTATAATTTATAATTTATAATTTATAATTTATAATTTATAATTTATAATTTATAATTTATAATTTATAATTTATAATTTATAATTTATAATTTATAATTTATAATTTATAATTTATAATTTATAATTTATAATTTATAATTTATTATATATAATATATAATCTATAATCTATAATTAATCTATAATTTTTAAATTTTAAATTTAATCATCAATGAACTATGAATTTTATGTTATGAACTATGAAATTTATACTTTTAACTATGAATTATGTTTTAAAAATTATAAATAGATAATGAGTTATGAATAAGCAATAACAAATTAAATTCATAAGTTGTTATTCACAATAATTAATCTTCTGCTATGAAATGCATTTCTTATTTAATATTTGTGGATCAAAATTCATGATTCATTGTTAATTATTGGTAATTCATTATTAATATTTTATAGCTTACAAAAAAAAATTCAATAAAAATTTAGAATTAATTTTGAACCACCCACATTTCATTGTTCGTAATAATTCAATGTCCATAATTCATAGGTCTTAGGTTATAGTTTCTAAGTAACAGAATAGAAAAGAACAATAACAATAGCGTTCAGGTAGCTGTTTTAGTTTTTTAGTCTTTCTCAGAACTAACCCATTCATAGCAACGAACAAAAACCAATAATTAAAATATTTCAACACATAATTCATTATTTATAGATTATATTTCATTTTTGAGAGTTCTTGTTATGAGTTATAATTCATGTTTCATTATTTTTAATGCATTATTCAAAAGTCATTGCTCATTATTAAGAGGAAATATCTTTAAAAATTGGATGTTTAGTTTACATTTCAAACTATATACACTAGAGTGACCAGAAAAAAATTAAGTTTTAATTTTTGGGGAAAGTTTTTGAGAAATAGCTTCGATAATGTCTAAAAATAAGTTCCTCATAAAATCATTGAAAAATATTAATGTTTAGAGGTCCCTCCAACTCGTTTTTCACATTTCCACATACAACTTTTTATATCAACTTTAAAACCGGAATAAAAATGTATTTTTTACTCCATAACTTATTTTAAAGGTTAAATTCTCTACGTTAAATGAGTGGTTTAACTCGAAATTTTCCTTTTTTTTTTGCCTACGGTAATTGGTTTTCAAGATATTAGCGAAATAATGTAAAAAAATTTAAAATATTTCAGAAATTTCATTTTTAAGATGTCATATAAAAAGAACGCAAATTACCACGATAAATATTTGTGAGCAGTTTTGTTATGTATCATTTTTTGATGGAAATACAGAAAACAATGTTTAAAAAGGTCCTAAAATGTACGAATTATGACCCCAACTCGAAAGAACTAATTTTTGAAAAAATTATATTACGCTTATATAGCTGCAACATATATACCAACAAGTGTTATATCACTTTCTCTTTCTCGATGTTTTTGGCCACCTTTATTTCACCCTCCTTTTAATTGTTAAAAAAAGTGTTTGACATATTTCTGATAGAATGTATTCTACTCCAGAAAAATAAAGGAAAAAGAAACACGACTAATGTAAAAAGAGTATGTATTGATAAGATTTAATTAATACAAAAAAAAAGAACAAAACTTCACATAATAAACATAGACATAAAAGACAAATGTTTTAATAAACATAGACAAAATAACTAAACTTCAGATATATAAGCTACTGTAGATAAAATCATCGTTAAAATTATTGTAAACTTTCGGAAATATACTTCTTTGTACACGATGAAAAAAATTTTTCTATTGTATTTAACTCCTTGGAGCTAGCCTTATCATAACTCGTTTCTCATTTTTGCTAATTCAAGGGTCAAAAAAGCCAATGCAGCTAATAGTTAATTTAAATACCACAAATGGCCGGTAAATGTCTTAAAAGCTCTGTCAGAAATGGTACAAATAATTTCGTTGTAATCATACATTTCCTTTAACAGCTTTAATTCATTAAATGTAGCATAAGTTGGTAGTTCTTAAGTGAACCAATTTTTCAGGTATACTTTCACGACGAATACATTAAAAACACGAAGAGCACATATGTATTAATTCATCACCAGTATCAATATAAAACTTGTTGGTCTATGTTGCAGCTACATAAGCGTATTATAATTTTTTTAAAAATTAGTATTTTCGAGTTGGGGTCATAATTTATACATTTTTGGACCTACTACAACATGGTTTTTGTGTTTCCATAAGAAAATATTACATAACAAAACTGCTTACAAATATTTTTTGTGGTAGTTTGCGTTCTTTTTATATGACATCTTAAAAATTAAATTTCTGAAATATTTTAAATTTTTTTATATTAATTCACTAATATCTTGAAAACCAATTACCGTAGCCAAAAAAATGTAAATTTTGAGTTAAACAACTCATTTAACATAGAGTGAACTTTAAAATAAGCTGTGGAGTAAAAAATACATTTTCATTCCGGTTTTGAAGTTGACATAAAAAAATGGTATGTGGAAATGTGAAAAACCAGTTGGAGGGACCTCTAAACATTAATATTTATCAATAAATTTTCAGGAACTTATTTTTAGACATTATCGAAGCTATTTCTCAAATAATTTTCCTAAAAATTAAAACTAGGTTTTTTTCTGGTCACTCTAATATTCACACTCTAAAAATTATTGGCTGAAATTTACTGCTATAAAAATAGGCAATCGTTTTGCTACCAAAAAACACTTAAGTAAGTACCATTACAATTTACTACCATAGTAGCTATAACGTAAAAATTTGGGTTTACTACTACTTTAATAGTAAAAGTCTACAAAATTACTACTATTATAGTAGTAAAATTCAAGGACCGTGTATTAATTTTACTACTATTTTTGTAGTATTATTCAATGAACGAGTTTCTAGTTTAGAAAGAATCAATAGCTTTGTTGCAATTATTTAAGGCCCTGCTATATATAATTAAAAACTTGTTTGAAGATTTTCAAGCTTGTTTTTTTTTTGATAAAAGTCTTATTAAACAACTTTTTAAAAAACAATTTTAAGAATTTATTATTTAAATTTTATGGAAGAAATTTTTTTAAAAAAGGAAAAAAAATGAGTTCTTAATTGCAAATAAGCTTTAATAAAAAAAAACATGAATACAGTCAAGAAAGTGAATTTTTCTGATTACACTTTTTCAGAGGACCAAACAAATCAGGTGATGTTGACTAAGAATTGCAAAATGATACTCAATTTTTTTTTCCTGTTTGGAAACAAACACGCGGGAATGTTTCTTAGCGTATATTTATTTTGAAAAATTACATGAAAGATATACAAGTAATCTTATGCTCAAAACACAAAAAATTTTACAAAAAAATATCTTTTTAATACAGCATTTTTGAGTTTGGAATTCATATAAAAAACAATAGTTCATGCCTCAGGACATGACGGAAAATTTCATAAAAATTTTATCCAATATATCCGCTTCGGAAAGTGAATATTTTATAAATTTCGAACGAGAACTTTTTGTAACAATTGTTTTATTCATTTCAAAACTTTCACAGCACCACAAAAACAGCAATATATTTAAATAACAAATCAAATTATTGTAGTGAAGCTTCAAATTGCTTCATGTATTACAGTAAAATTACTTTTCAAAACAATGCTTTTACTGTTATTGAGTTAGCATTTTCAATATTTGTTTGTAGTAATTTTACTGCAATCTTAGTAGAAAAATTCAAGTAATTTTACTGCAATCTTAGTAGTAAAATTAAAATTTACTACCATTTTTGCAGCAAAATTAAGCAACCATCGAGTAAACTTGGAGAATTTTTAACTAATTTTGAAATAGTTTTAGTTCATTCATGTAGGATTACTATTTCATTCAATTACTACTGATGTACAATAAATAAACTGCAGTTATAGTAGTAAAAAGTTTTTTACTATCATCTTGACAGTAAGAAAATGTTAATATTTTCAAAACTTGAGTGAAGTTATTACATTTTAAGTAGTAAATAAAAATTAATACCAAATTGTTAGGAAAATTGCAACTTTCAACGCTAAAATTAATACTAAAATAGATGTGATTTTAAATGCATTTTTTAGAGTGTAGTAAAAAGCTAAAAACGTGTCATCAACCACAACATTTTTTCTTATTTTAACATTTCTCCTTAGTTTTGTTATTATCTTGCCCTACTTTCAGCGCAACAACAGTTGCAGAATATTATAAAATTATGCCCATTTAAAAGATATTCTCTGAAAAATTCCATTTAAAAGAGTAACGAGTAAGTATAACATAATAATATAAACGATGTCCATGTTCCTTGTTGCAAAAGATTTCTTAAAACTTTTGTAAAAAATACTTTAATAAAACATTTCTTTGAGCTCAAATAATGCTTGCGTGCTTTTCATTTATCGGCCATTTGAACTTGAAAAATGCTCGACATACATGTTTTTGATTTTTTTAACAATGTTTTCCTGTATTTGTTTGTCTTTCTTTTCAGCTTTTTTTTATTGTTTCGTGACCAAACTCTTGACATTTATTTCCAAAAAAGGTTAAAATTTGGCAAAACATTGACTCAGAAAAGCATGCTGCAGGCATAGTAAGTCTGCACGTTGTCAGCATAGCAATGAATGCAAAGCAGAAGCATTTCAGAAGTACACGATAAGGATGTGAATTTTTCCACCGCTGATGTCGCTACTTTAATATTATTGGCCGCATTCAGCGCAGACAACAGTTGGCAACTGTTGTGTAAAAATTCGCTGAATGGTACAAATTTGGTAGCGCTAACTAAAACTGATAAAGTAGCGAACGCCTTTTAATCGAGCGAACAATCGAATTCTATGCTACATGAACACAACTGTTTGCTTAACTGTCAGATGCTTTTACTGACGCTGTTAAATTAATAAAAGCAGAACGAACGCAGCAAATTTAAGTGAGAAACCTTAGCAATTGAATTAAATTTACATAAAAATTAAATTGAATCTAACTTCGTGGATTAAATTGAATCGTGAACTAAGGTAGCGCTACCATTACAGTTCACAACAGTTGTCTGCGCTGAATGCGGCCATTGTCATTTAGAAGCTCAACGTACGCTTCTGTTAAGCCAGGAACTTGGAGCTACAAAACCACAAAGCACACAACACTAACATTCTACAAAAAACAAAAACAGCTTCAAAAGCTGCTGAAAGCTAGTTTTTATCCTTAAGTTAGTCTTCGTAAAAACGCACATCTGGGTGCTTATCTTAAAGCTTAGTGCTGTTGTTTTTAAATATCAGCTCCAAAAAGATCGCGTGAGTATGTTTTTTACGTGCACATACATACATACATACATAAAAACATTAAGGTACTCACATGTACGCATTTGCTTGCCATTAAGCAGTTACTAAAAAAATCCGCTAAGCCATAAACAGTTGATGTTTTCTTAATGCTTGATAAATAAAAGAAATTGAATGGTTTTTTTCCCTTAATGCTAGTGTAAGTCACAGAAAATTTAACTTAAGATTGCAGCAGAGTGTAAAGTCAAGAAATTTATTTAGTGCGGATGTGTACATGGGCGTGCCTGTGTGTGTGTGTGTATGTGTGTGTATGCGTTTGAGTATCAACATATTAAAGTCACGTAAATCTCAAACCTATCATTAAAGTCACGCAACCTTTAATATAAACTTTTGACAACAATTGCTATCAAAACAACTTGCTGTATTTGTGCTTTATGAGGTGATAATATATTTCGAAACAATTTGTTATAGTAAATTAGAGTCGCATTGTCTTTTCTTGAACTTGAGCTGTATGAAAATTGCTTGGCTCGTTACCAGGAATTTCTAAAAGAGTGGTTTTGATAACAAATTTATTTATTACCTATGGAATTCAGAGTAGTAAATGAAGAAAAAATCTTTAAATATCGGGAAGGCGAACAGCTATGGCTTTAATTTTTTTTTTTAATTTAATCAACGAAATACATTTTCATTTCCAGATTTCATTCCGCACACACTACTTCTTTATAGAAAACTATATAAAAAGAATTAAAATTATTGCATGATTTTAATTGTGAGCTTTATATTAAGTAAGATTTTAAGAAGGCAACATCAACAACAACAACAACTCTGTATAGAGTCAATCACTTAGCTGACTAGACAGTCTGCTTCGGAAATTGCTACATTTCCTCTTCATTAGTCTTCGAGTGATTAAGATTGACTCTATACACAGTTGTTATTGTTGTTGCTTTTTTAAAATTTTGCTTGATCTAAAGCTAACAATTAAATCCTTGTAATAATTTAAAACAATAGATTACAATTAATTAACTAACTTCTATGGCGGAGCACGTCCAAGTATGTTTAATTAATGTCAAGCTAATTAAATAATCTAATAATTGATCGATTTCGGTTAAAGTCATGAGTAATTGAACATTTGGTTGTGAAAATAGCCACCTTTCAGTTAAAAACACTAGCTTCTAGCGAAGCAAAAACTCATTACAATTTTATGGAACATTTCGATAAATCGTCGAACACCAATGAATACTGAAACAAAAAAGAAGCAACTAGAACAGATGACAACCTTTGTAGAGTTGATCAAAAACATATAAGAAAAGAAGACTTCCCAAATGTATGTATGTTTCAATTTTCTGAGAGAATGTGACGAGCCAGCGAGAAGTAGAACACCATTTGTTCCGGAGTGGATCGTAAGAGCTTCAATCAGCCGTGGTGTGAGATAGCTTCGATGAACAACAGCTGAAAGACAAAAAACAGAAATAGGTTGGAATTTTATATAATTTACAAATACAACACAAAGCAAAACAATACAAAAAATATTGTATTTTTGGTTTTGTTTTGATTCGTGTTCTATTCCTAAGAAATAAGAAGCAACTAAAACAGATGACAACCTTGGTAGAGTTAAAAAGCCTACTGCTTTGAATATGTCATACGAATAAGTAGCCAATTTGAACGTTCAATATGTTCTATATAATTCAAATGAATGAATTCCAAAAGTGTGAAATCATATACGACTTTCAACAGTGAGTTGATCACAACTTAATCACTCAAAGACTACTGAAGAGGAAATGTAGCGATTTCCTAAACAGACTGTCTAGTCAGCTAAGTGATTGATTCTATACAGAGTTGTTATTGCCTTCTTGAAGAACTTGCATGATCTGAAGCTTGCAATTAAATGCATGTAATATGATAAATTTTCGAAACAGCTCTATCCAATCTTGTAACGAATTTTAGTTGGCACCTTAGAGTCAATATTATTAGAGACACAGTGTTTTTATTATAGAGACACACCTTTCGTAGAATTGTGCCTACTTTTGTGATAGTGTTTTGTTTTAGTTCTACCAACTGAGTTCCGAATTTAACTGAATTTCAGTACCCTAGTGTCAATAATATTCGAGATACGTATTTTTCTAATACCTTCACGCTTTTTCGACAAATACCGCTCACTTTTCAAGATGGGCGCCTCCGTATTAAATGTAAAATGAATACGAAATTTAGGCAAGTGCTTCTGAAGTTATCGATGTACATGCATAGCTTAAAAATAGCAACGAACTTGAGAACCTCCTCCTTTTTAAGTCGGTTTAAAACGCAAACGTTTTTCCCATTCTTTATATTTATAAAATATGTTTACTTATCAAAAATATTTAAAAAAACAAATAATATCATAACTACCTTAAAAAACTTTCAATCATTCTTTTGATAAAAGTAAAATTAACAAAAACTAATTTTATTTAAGAAAATTTATAAAAATTTGTTTGAGCACATGAACTTTTGAAGAAAACCTAATTATGTCATTAAAAATTATATTGCTGAATATGTATAGTTTTGTTTATACTATTGTATTATAAATATTTTCAAAAATAAAGCATTTTAAATTTGTGCGAATATTTTTTTTTTAAAACCTCTTAAGTCACGAAATGTGTTGTTTCTTTTTTTTTATTTTTTTTTATTATTTATTTATTATTTATTTTATAATTATTATCATAGAAACATAACATTATTATTAATACACTTAAAAATTTATTAAAGTTGTTAAATAAAATTCTACATTCTATTGATCAAATGTGAACAAGTGGTGAATGCAGATAATTAAACCTAGCATGATAGCACAGAGTTATTTTAGTATTGTAATGGGGTCTACTGTTACATAATTTTTAATAATGATAATTTTTATTTTCTAATAGAGAAACTTGTTGTATAATTTATAAATTTTTAAAATTTAAAAAAAAAATTTTTTGTTGCTTGAAGCACAGAATGCTAAGTCGATTCAGTAGCAAAATAAAGTTAAGAAAGAACAGAGATTAAGGAGTCAATAACATTTAAGTCAAAATTAAAAAGCCATGTTTTCACATCTCTAAGAAATACAGTTTTATTACGAATGCAACGGATATTTTGCGGTAAAATGTTAAAAAGTCTCGGAGCGGTACATATATAGAAGTTCAAAAAGTGATGCAAGTTGTGAGCAGGAATCTGAACTAAGTTAAGGTTATTTATCCGAAGGTTATGACTAGCATAGCTTCTATTTAACAAGTAACCCGACCTTTTGAAGAAAATATTTAGAACTTTAAAGAAATAAAGGTGTTTTATAGGTAGAATATTTAGGTTTTTAAAAAGCGGAAAGCTATTTTCAAAGCGATTTCTATTACATATCGTTCTAATAGCATGTTTTTGTGCGATCAATAATGGATTTATTTTATTGGCATGCGTACCACCCCAGCAGATGATACCATATTGTAGTTTAGAGTGAAAAATCCCATAGTAAACACATGTTAGCATTTTAATTGAGCAGAATGATTTCAGTAGATATAAATGCCTTAAAGCACCCATAAGATACTTTTTGAGGGCAGCAGTATGGTCTATCCAGTTCATTTTATAATCAATTATGAGTCCAAGATATTTATAGGATTTTACGCAGTCTATTGAAAAACATTTGGATGAGCAATTACATGAAACATTATACGTATTTAAAAAGCATGAAGATCTACATATATCACTGTCCATTAAGTATTTTTTTTATTCACATGAATTTCTACAATTAATTTATTAAACATATTAGGCTCTTCAATGTTTGTTTGAATAAAAAAAATGTTCATTTCTCAGCTGAGTTTTCTGATATTTTGTATTGGGAATGAAAAATTTTTGGTTCTTAATGCAGATTTAAATTTTTTTATGCATTTAAAGTTATATTTTCCAAATCTTTTCATAATTTTTTCAATTGTTTTTGAAAAATTTTTATTTTCTGCATGAAGCTTAATATTGTCTTTATCATGTAAAACTATTTTTTTTTTTTTAAGATCAAAGAACCAAGGCAAGCGCCTTATACAAACAACGTTTGGTCTTGGACCTGAAAGGAAAGGGATAGATTATTTAAGGAAAAAATTGACTGGAGCCATGCATGAATTATCGAATAGGAACAAACGTGAAAGTCAATTTGAATTGCTTATAACCGAGGCTTGTGTTATGCCTTAACCTCGGCAAGCATTTCTAGCCCTCAGTTGTTCTTGTCCTTCACTTCCACATTTTCCACAATTTAGCTGTGGATTTTTGTTTCATTAATTCTTAATTGTAGTAAAGAACAATGAAAGTGAAAAGATCCATGCCCGAACCCAGATTCGAGCCGGGGACCTCTGAGTTGATAGTCTAGTGCACTCTTTACTAGACTACAAAGGCCGACAATCATAATCACCATCGACTATCAAAATTTTGTACGCATTTTATTTCTCTCAAAAAAAAAACTAAAAAATCTAATTTGGAGTCCCTTGAAATAGTATTCTGCTTTTCCTGAAAATTCAAACATTTTGGGTTGTGACTCTTTTGGAGTCATGACTTGGTATGATTCTTTTTGCTTTAAGGTATGATTCTTTAGGTTAGGAAGGATAGGATTGGAAATATGTCTAGGGATTGATATAGGATTTCGTCACCAGATCTTGGCTATAACCACTTATTTATAAAGAAACAACTCCTTAAGAAAAGAAAGTTTCGTGAAAATCGGATAGGCACCTGATTAAACATTGGCAAAGCTTTTTTAATTTACTTAATATCCGGATCATATCTGTATTAAAATAATGTTTCCTTTATTGATTTATACACGTTAACATTGTAAAAACCACTTCTAGACATAATGTTAGATTAAGAAATTTGCAAAATTTTTAATCTGTTGAAAACAAAAATATTGCTGAAAAATTAAAATTAAATTTTCAAAAATGTTTGCTAGCTAACTGAACAACAAAAACAATGGTGCTAACAGAGTTAAAATACAGCTACTTTGCATTTTAAGTAAAGTTTTCTATAGACTGTTACGTTGATCGCTACATCAACTCTTTAGAAGTCTTCTGTGGTTTCTGCAGTCCATCTACTTTTATAAGCTTTTATGCACAACTTTTGTTTACTCAAAACAGAATTATTTGTGCTTATTTTTTTATCAAAGTAATGTTACCGTACTATTTTGCCAAAAGCAAAAGTTCGTTAAAGTGGCTGCATGTCTACTTCTTTATCACGAATGAATTTAAGTTCCAATAGTTTGCTGGTATAAAAGTTAAAAACGTTTCTTTATGTGGTATAAAGCTCAAATATACTAAACATATAAATTTTTAAAAATTTTCCAAAAAAAACAACAATATAGTAATTTAAATATAGAGCGAGGATAAGCACTGGAGCGAGCCCAACCTTAATATTATAATTAATAAATTTATCTTTCTATCACAGCCTTGAAATGGTTTCATTATGATATATTGCTAGCTTAATGTCACTCTGAGGAAAAGAACACGTGATTACTTAATGAATATTGCTCCAAGGGCAACATTGTCTCTAATTATCTGATAGTTCTGTCTCTGCAAATACTGCTGTCAAGACTTTAAATTTCCTTATAATCATTTTGTGGGCTCAGCAAATGAAAACTTTATTTTTTTTCACACTAAACGCACACGCAACAAGAGCGCAACAAAAGGATGAAGTTATTTTTCTTAAAAGATTTTACTTGCTATAAGTCAAGCTCCATAAGCAGCATTATCTGCTTTTCTATAAATTGTCGCAACCTCCCACAGGATATTAAGGAGCTTAAAGGCAGCTATTAACGAAAGCGAACCCTTAATGCACACGTCTGAATAAATTTCAATTTGTGCTAACTTTTTTGCAGAGACAACAACGACGACGATAACTACGACGATGACATCGACATCCAGCGAGAACAACAGTTAATATATAGGTAGCTGAAGATACCCTGCAGTAAAAATTTCTGAAGTGCGTACGGAGCGAACAAGGCTGAGTGGCTGGCAACATTTGCGAAACAAATGAACTGCGAACAACAAGCTGAACGAATGCTTCATTATGTGACATAGTTGCAAAGAATCACCCACACAAACTCACATGTTTTATGGCAACAGCAGCCGAATACACATGCGGCAAATGGAAATTAAGTAAAACCTCAACAAGGCACGCTGCACGAAAGGCACACAAAAAGAAAAACAAATTCGACAAAAAGTATGCCAGCTATGCTCTTGTGACCTTGAGTGGCACATTGCTGTTGCTTATACTGCTGATGGTGATAGTGAAGGTGTTGGTGGTGATGCATGCAATGGAAATCTTTAATGTTAGAATTTTTGGCAACATACATCCTTAAACACATTTCTCTGCCAGGCTTCTTTGCCAGGCTTCTCTGCCAGGCTTCTCTGCTGGCGAATCGCTGTTGCACCAAATGTTGTTAATGCTGCAGCATATCTTGGTCGCGTATGCGGATGGTAGTGTATGCGGTTGTGATGATGATGCTGCGACTTTTGTTGTTGCACTTGCTTTCTTCATTGTTATTGCTGTACAAGTTGCAGTAAGTCGAGAACTTGCGGCAAAAGCTGTTGAAGCGAACTTTCAAGGCACTTTCATATGCACTGCAGTACCCGTAGCGCGTGCGACTACAACAACGGAAACGGATGAGCCACCAGGAACTGTGCGAGTGTGCTCAAGGTGTACTTCCTGTTTAATTAAATTATGCGGATCTAGCTTCAAGCTAGATTTGGGTTTAGCTTTGGCAATGCAATGCGTATAATTAATGCCCAAATCTGCCAAGTAAGCTCAAGCTAGTGACAACATTTAAGAATGTTCAAGTTGTATGGACTGACGACAATATGCTCGCATGTGTTCAACATTTTAAGTAAGAGAGATTAAACATTTAAAACTACTGATGACGAATTTCATTTACATACATAGAAAGACAAAAAACGAATGATTTCATTTACATAGAAAGAAAAATCAAGCGTTCTTGAAAAAAATAAATAATTCGATCCGTTTTTTTGTCAGAACTTAAGATGCTTTATTGCTACAATTTTTATTTAATGTTAATAAAATACAAAGATGATTGAAAATAAATATTTTTTGTAGCTTTTGATTGGTGAGATTTATTTAGAAAATATGTTCACCAAATTAATTTTGGAAGCTGTATTACTTTAAAAAAAAAAGTATAGCAGTGAGGGACTGCCGACCGAAGCGAAAACATAAATGTAAATTATTAGTATTTACTGGAAGACTTTGTCCTGCCACGGACCGCCTTACTGCTATATAAGAATTTTCATGCTAATTGGAAAAAATTTTTATATTTTCACCCCCTCAACCTTTGATTAATTCTTTCAAAATATTTTTTATTCAGATAGCATTTTAATTTTATAATTACACCAAACTCTATTATTACATTTAAATTGAATATTGTTGATATAAAAATAAAATACAGGGAGCACTATTGTATGAAAAATAATCCTCAATAAGGATATTTTATTTTTTCTTTAAATGTATATGTAGAGCTGTAGCTATAATAAAATAAATTTACTTTTTTTATATATGATATTTTATTTGATGGGTCTTGAAGTCTCCTTTAATGCCTGCATTTGAGATCTTGCTACAAGGAAAACAGAAAACATAGCAAGCAAAGTGCAGTTTATTTTCTGCCCCCGATTCGGTTCATTCGTACACCCGGTTCATCATTAATGCATTATTTTCATCTTTAATCACTTCACTTTATTTTAAATTATGGATTTTAATATAAAAAACAAAGTAAAACATAAACAAAAATATAAATGAAACTTATTGAATTAAGTTTCACATAAATAAAATTTATATTTACATACATTTCATTGAATTTCATTAACATTATTTTCACTGTTTGCGTCATTAATCATTGCATTATATTTTAAAAAAAATACTATAGGCTTATAGTAGCTGAAATAAGAAACAAAAAATTTTGGACGATACAGTCCCACTCATGATAAAATTATTATTAGGTAGCCTTGACAACTACTTATTTTCTCACGAGCAGCTTTCAGCGGAGTCAATAGTTGGCAACTGTTTTTGTTTTAAATTTGAGTGAGAAACCTTTGCAATTAAATGATCCATTCACAGCAGATGACTCCTCTGAATGCGGCCAATGTGTGTGACACACGTTCTCTATTTTATTTTATTTTGCTTGACATTTGATGGTCAAAACACGAAATGTCACTCATACCTATTACTTATTATACCATGGTCCCAGTCAGAGAATATGCTGGCGAATTTTATAAAACTACAAATGTTTTTATGTTGGTCATGAAACTCAAATACACGATCTAGAATATTGGCTACCAGGCGCTCAGCAAATGCAGCAAGCATGGCAAAATTAAACAAGATAGTGTTAGGGCGGAGAGCCGGTGACTGAAACTGTCAAAACGAAGTTGACATATCCCTGCAGTGTAATCAACTAGATTTATACCAGTCAACAACTAGTTCGATTTATGTCCTATTCTCATAGAACCGACTGGTATTTTTTACGTGGTGATGTCATTGGAAAAGACAATTGTCTTACTATAGATAAGGTTTTAACTAGTTAACAACTCATTTTTTATGTAAAGTAAAGTTCTAGTTGGGTTGTGACTAGTTTTTAACCAATATAGTAATTATCGAATTAAAACTAGTTCATAGGTTCATATTTTTTCAATAGTTCATAGGTTCAAAGAACATATATTTTTACAACAAAATATTAGCTAAAGGCTAAAGTTAAAGCTATTTGATGAAATACCATATTTATGGTATACTACATGTTTTTAAATTAGTTTTTATATGTTTTAATTTGTTTATTATTAGTTTGTTCCAATGGGGTACCCAGCTCCAACTGGTTTTGGAACTGGTTGATTTTGATAATATGTAGTATAGTTTGATGTTGGCTAGTTTTACAACTGGTTTAATGTGACTTGACAAAAACTAGTTGGGTTTAAACTACTTTTGCAACTAGTAAATCGTGACAAAATATAAACTAGTTTGTTTTGACTCGTATAAATACTACTCATGTTTTAATGCTGACTAGTCTTACACTGCAGGGATTATACAAAATCTGCAACCAATGAGAATGCAATATGAAAGCAAGAATTGGCATATGTATCAAAATGGATAAGTTTGACAGTTATGGTCTCTTAGAAAGAGAACACATTCAGCCCTAACACTACCTTGTCTAATTCTACTATGGCAGCAAGCAACCATCAATAAGTTTATCTGCTGATAAATTGTTCCTTCATAAAGAAATCATGAAGAATATTTACTGTTTTTCTGTCCATGCATATGTAGATCTGTAGCTGAACTAAAATACATTTACAGCAACAATTACCAAGCAAATCTAATACAACGATGAACAGAGAAGAGCATTATCACATCGGTTGCGCAACGTTAGAGGGGATGAACCGAATCGGCGGCGGAAAATAAACAGCACTTTGCTTGCTATGTTTTTTGTTTGCCTGGTAGCAAGATCTCAAGTGGAGGCATTAATAGAGACTTCACGGCCAGTCAAACAAAAAGCAAATATCAAAAATTTTTAATTTATTTTATTTTAGCCTACAGCTAGCTCTACATATACATTGGAAAAAATACAGTAACATTCAATAGCTGCATTACCGTGGTCGTTGATCTAGAGCGCGGCTCAATTTTATTCACAAAACAAAAAGAAAAATTAAAATTACAGCTCGATTTCTAGCTCTATTTCTGATCTTAAAATGCTGCCAAGATTCAAGCATTTTTTATCAAAACGAAAATAGCTGGTAAATCTAAATAATTATTCATTTTACTATTTTGACATTTCACCGCTCAATTGGCTTTTTGGTATTGTTGTTTTCTTTTGCTATTGTTCTTAAAACAGCTGTTTCAAGACTGTGATGACAAATTGATATAAAGTTGAGCTAACGTTGTTTTACTGAGATTTGATCTGTTCTAGTGCCATGGGAATGCAGCTAATGTTTCACAGCGGAGCAAAGGGAGGGGAGAAAACGATGCGTCAGCAGAGGAACTTATTGATGCTTGCTTGCTTATGTTTTCTTAGTTTATAATCTTGTTATCTTTGAAAACACAATGACGCAAACCAAAGATTTACCCTCTACCAAAATCGTTCAACGCGCCTGATTTTCACTTCAAAAGTTTTCACTTCAAAAAAAAAAACAAGCTAAAACCCGGTGCGAGCTGCCACAAAATATACAATTACAGACAGAAATATTGTTAATAATTTGAAAGGGTTATCATGTTTATTCTAGCTACACTATTATATAAAAATGAAACTTTTAAAAAGTTAGCATTCTTCTGGCTGCCGGTAAAAACAGATGCACGGATTTATGTGAAATTTTTACTATTCGAATCAGAATTGATTATAGATGGTTGGTGTATACTCAAAATTTTGATATATATAATAGCGAACAAGTTATTGACTGAGAAACTTGAACTTGAAACTTTTCTATAATTTTCTATAAAATTATTGAAAATTACATATGAACCATTTTTTTTTTCAAAAATTTGGGGTGCTGAAGCGGATTTCAAAAGTTCGCACCAAAAAAAATTTGGAAAATTTTTCAGATATTTTGAAAAAGGTCGCTCAAGGTCGTTTTTTTCAAAAAAGTAGTTCTTCAAATAATTACTTGTGCTTTCCATCCAGAATGAGTGCATAACTGAAAAATATAATGTTCCAACGATCTTATTTGGAAAAAAAATGCTCAAATTTTATTTTCGTGGAAAGAGGTATTCCAACTTTTATTTGGACCAGATTTTTTTTAGCCAATAGAGGTTTAAAAAGAGAAATAGTGGTAGCTTTTGTTCCCATGGGAAAAACATTTTTTTTTTAACAAACAACATATTCTTAGCCGAATATTTATTCCTTTCTTTAAAATTATTTCACAGACGTCAAAGTAACTTAGGCCCCTATTATGTACGTATTATGTATGCGATGGTATGCGATGTTGACTCGCTTCAACTACATTTTTTCCATATAACGTATTGCATATATTTTAATTGAACCATGTAGTTTGCTACCATCTATTAAGAATTTTCAAACGACGTAGTTCAACTGAAATGTATGTAATAAGTTATACGAAAAAAAATTAGTTGAATCTAGTCAACTTAAGTTGAGTTGTAATACATAATAGGGGCATTAGATTGTACAGTAGAGTAGAATGAAATGTATGGAGCCAAAAAGTCTTCAAGGGTTTCACGCATTTTATGATAGTCCTCATCAGAGATCTGCAAGCGATGGCATTTTCGCTACTTGCAATCTACTCTCAACAAATACAGTGACAGTATGACCGGACTACGCAAGCGCATGGCACAATTACTGACAAGGTAGTAGAGTAGATTGGCTTTTTTCTCACGAGCGGCGATGGGTAGTTGTCAAAATTAGCTGTTCATGCAATTAATCAAAGAAAAGTGAAAAAAAAAGCAACGACTTAAACATAGCTAGTCAAACGCAGCAAACTAAAAACATTTCAATAAACTTCGCGAATAAATTTAATGAATCAAAGAAAAGTTAAAAATAAGTACATAGCTAGGGGGTCGTCCATAAACTACGTTACTGATTTTCCGGTTTTTTTAACCCCCCCCTCCCCCTGCGTTACTTTTCGTAGTGCTTTTCAAAACCCCTCCCCCCCATAAAGTAACGTGACATATGAAATTAATTCATTCGAATGATTATATATTTTGACTAGCTCTGACATTTTTCACTAGTATTAGTGACTAGTATAACTAGATACATTAAAGGAACAATTGGAAAAAAATCAGTAATTAATATCATCTGTAAAAGCTCTTCCATCTGCGATCCAAGATTCGATGCTCTCAATCACTGGGATAGAAGAAGGTGGTAGCTTTGTTGAGGATTCTTCAAAATAGAATTTTTCATCGGATTCTATGTCGACCCATTCAGGTGAATCCTCATTTCTAAAACGCAAAGAAATTCACCTGGTCTTTGACAGAGTACCCTTAAAGGCTGCACCCGAGCTGCACCAAGTTCTGTGCTTTTGTGTAAATGCTTTCTGAAAATTGATTTATTTAAATAGTATTTTTTATTCCGATTTATTGTAAACGATATAATACAAACTTATGACAATTCATAGAAGTTTTAAAAACGAAATACAAGCCGCAGGTAGGACACGACCTTGAACCGATTTCTTCTTTCTGAGAAGGACAGTACATGTCATACGGTATATCCTTTGATCAAAAACATTCAGGCCTTAACGTCAAAGCCTGTCGCAAAAGCAAAGACCCAAATTTTTCAGACGTGTGCTGAGATGGTGAAGGAATACCAAAAGGTTCCTGTGTCGAGGGAAAAGGTGGTGGAAGAAATCGTTGAAACAAAAGTTAACCATCAATTTAGACGATCAAACATAAACATGTAAGGTTGAAAATTTTTGAAATGATTGTGTTATTAATAAGAGGTTTTTTATTGGTCACCCCCCCCCCCCCTAAATTGGTCACGTAGTTTATGGACGACCCCTAGTCAACAGCAGCGAACTACAACTTCTTTAGCTCTTTTTGACAACTACCAATCGCCAAAAAACTATCACGGCTACCTTGTCAAATAATTATATCATGCGCAAGCGCTGCGATTGTTGTGTTGAACATACTTGCAACATTGAAGCCAACTGTGTATGAGCGTGTCGTAAGACCGAATAATACATGTTCGAGCTGTTGGTGTAATAACCAGCTTAGGGTCTTTTCAACTTCTGGCAAAAAGTATATATGACGGTATATAATGATATATACTTTTTGCTTCTGGTATGCAATGGTAAGTATCAGAGAACTGCAAAACTCATAGTCGATGCACATTGACTGCGACTAGCGACGAACGCCAATTGTCAAAAAATAGAACGCATGTTTTCTTATGAAGATGTATTTTTTGAAGACGGCACGACAAAGAGAGAACACGACCACAATTGTTGCTGCCGCAGGCTTCAATCTATTTCTAATTTGATAGACGACAAGAGCGAACATAGAAGAGTTTGTGTATGTTTTGTATGAAATACAGATTGTCGCTGTTGCGTTCATTATAATCAAGTCGTCGAGAATACTGCGACATTTCTCTCTGACGGCAAGTTTTTGTTTTGTCGGTGGACGACTATTGCAGTCAATGTGTATCGGCTATCAATCTTTTCTTGATTTATTCGTATACAAAAGTTCTAACTCACATCATATCACTCGACAAAACACAGCTTTGAATAAAATCAGCATCATGCTGGCGAACGCGTCGTTTGGTTGAGAACGTTGGCTGATCGAACGTTTTTCATTAAAATTGAATAACGCAAAAAGACTCAGCGTTGAATAAAATCAGAAGCGTTCTGGCGAGTATCATGATTTATTTACATATTTTAGCAAACTAGCGTTGGCGTTATATGTTTCAATGCATTAAAAAAAAAATATGTTTTCATGTTTCAAAAGTTTCAATGCATATGTATGTTTTTCGTAAAAGAGAAAAAAAAATTAGATTTAATTCTTTTAAAAATTCGTAACAAATACTCAACCGCTTCCAAAAAAATGTTAGTACCAAGCTTTTGTGATAGAGAATTTCATAAAAGTGTTAACAACAAACAAGTGTTTGAATCGTTGTTATTAAATTACTTTGCTTTTGATTCTATTTGGTCTCGCTCTTTCTCTCTTTCTTTCTCTGCCAGCCCATGCAAAAACTCATACGCGTTCATTTTTGCTTTTTGCGTTTTATTCTTGATCAAAATAATCATTGCTGAGCCGAACGAACAAGCACGAAATGATTGGTATGAAGACTATCGATGGATAAAATCATAGAGCCCACACGAAGCACATGGTTTGATTGAATTAAACTCAACAACGAATATACGCATTCGAGCAAGTCTGATCGCTTGAACGCAGAGGCATGAATTTAACAGTGTTGATTACAGTGTTGTTGCTTATAAATGACCATCTCTGGTAAGTATGGTCATTTATAAGCAACAAAATAAAGACAAAGCGTAACTCCTGCATAAAAAAACCAGCGCTTATTTTTTATTTGCAGTAACATTGCAATAACATTGCAGTTACTTTGCGTGACTTTTGAGAGCTTGTAGCTCATAATTTAATGGTTGAATTGAGCTGATCCTTTTTTTAAAATAAATTCTAACGTTTAATTGAGTGACCAATAAAATTTGTTTAGTAAATTTTTAAAGATATTTATTAAATTTAGTTTTTTAAAAAATTATATCAGATGCCATTTTTGTATAAAAGACCTTTTATTACCGATTTTGATAAGATTTTGTATGCATGCAGATCTTTGATAAAGCAACAATTTTTGTTCAAGTCAATTGTTTAGTTTGAGTTATTTTCGATATGGGTGCTGTTTGAAAAATGGTCTGCATCGCTCTTTTTGCTCATGCACATTTTTCATATTTTTTATTTTATTTTCGTACAAAAACTTTCAAATTCAAATAATTTAATTTTTATTTTTTTTTATTTCTTACAGTATTTTTTTAGTAGGTGCTTGTTTTATAAATAATATTTTAGTTTAAACATCAATCAATATAAGCAATTCTAACCAGGCATCAATGCAAGCACTCAAAATCTTTCCGAAGATATCTTGAAAGTTAGGTAGGATCGTTAATATAAATAATTACATTTTTTTTTATTGTAGTGAAAAAACTTATAAGAGTTAAAAACTTCACTAAACACAGCCTTATTTTAAGTCCGAATGCAAAAGTTTAAAATTTGTTGATGCAGATTGGAAGAAGTTTATCATAACTATTATTTCTAGCCATTTGTTTTTTTTTTTAACTACCGCACCAGCTAATATTTTTAAAAAAAAACTCTAGTTTTAGTGGTTATTTCAAACCATTACAGCTCACGGATGGCTATCGCTAGAGTCGAAAAATTGAGGAAATTATCATAACATAAACCATTGATTATTTTAAGGAACCGACCCGAAGAACTTTTTTTGTTGAGGCACCCTAATGTACGTATGATTTTATGTTGTTTCCAAACCACTTCTTTAAGAATGCATGTGAATACTTTTACTTATTGTCAAGCAATGACAACAGAAAATATTATTATCATTGTTTCCTAGTCGCTTATCATTTACTTTATCATTTATGGTTACTGTTTTAAAAAAAAATAAATATATTTTACTGGGCGGCCTCGATAGTCTTGTGGTAGCGCGCTTGACTGTCGCTCAGGGGTCCCGGGTTCGATTCCTTGCCGGGCATTTTCATAACAAGGGAGAGGAATGTTTCCACATTAATTTTCAGAACAGGGGAGAGAACTGCTTCCAATTCACTTTTTAAGACAGCGGAGAGGAATGTTTTCATTTGATTTTTTAAAACAGCGGAGAGAGATGCTTCCCTCTAATGACATGCTATGTAAAAAAGCAATGGAGTGTGCAATGAAGAGGAATGCTTCCTACATTTAATGAAATGCTTCCTGGTTACATCTGGGAATGCTCACATTTCCTGGAGGGAAGCGTTGATTTCATCGTTCGTAAGCTTACTTTTGTATCACTGCTTAGCCGAAGTTGAAATCAACCTGCAATGATGCACGAGGCAGTAACTCAAAATAATGCATAATTATAACGTTTGTCGCTCATGCACTGTGGTTTATATACATAATTATTTAATGCAAACATCCATATGTTCCACTGAAGTCAAAGCACACATCACACAGTGTTTGACTTTGGTTCGATAGGCTAATGCAACATGCTTGATGTTGTTAGTGAGCTCGATGGCGTAGAATATGTTGCATGGTATTAATGATGAACTCTGGTCCTCATCAAAACAATATTTTCTGCATCTTTAGTTTTTTTCTGTGATGTATCTTTTGACTGTGCGCGAGCACTAATATGTTTCAACTACTAAAGTATTATTTTTTTAATCAAAAATTTAAAATATTATGTCTAAATTTTTTGATGCAAACCTGTTAACCCTTTTGCAGAATTCTGAAATTTTCTGACTTTGTTAAACTATATTCTTTGTATGTTATAGTGAAGCAAAAGTAAGGACATATCGACTTTTCAAAGGACATCAAGGATATTATTATTTATACCCCTCTTTTCAACAAAAAGGTCTGGCCAGACCTTTACCTTATATAAATTGCCATCGCATAGAAAAGATCGTGGCAGGTATGGAAAAGTATGTATTTTTTGGATCAGCGCCACCTTCTGAGACATGTCCGTCAATCTGTCCATATGTCTACCTGCTATTTTACCCGTTCGTCTGTGCGTCTCTCCAAGTAGATCATATAATTATCGCCAAAAATGTCCTATAAAGTTTTAACGTTATAGCAATTATGTCCACGCTATAAGACTATTTATGTCTAAGCTGCGCAAAGTAAAAATAGTATACTATGCCAAGATTTTCTTAACTTTAATTATATAGCGCTTTGATGGCCGCTTGGCTATCCACAAAAATTACTACCCTTGTGGGGGTAAGATTTTTCCTGCGAATGGCCTGTGCAGCCTTTTTAATAGCAGATATTTATTGTTAACGAACGCGGCACCCATCTTGCAGTCAGCTTTCCCAAATGTTCATGTAAAATTGAAAGCACCAACCCATTTTGTTTGCCTACGGCTGTAGCAATATCAAGCTCATTTACTTTCGGATTGTTCAATACGAAATCGTGGATTTTTCCGATATATTCTGGATTGGTCACTGTTTTTGCTACTCCCCCGTCGTGTTCATCTTTTGTGATTCGACCTCTTTTGAACTCTACAATCCAATATTTTACGGTTGAATACAACGGAGCAGATTCACCATAATATTTATCGAGCTTTTCTTTCGTTTCTTTTGCAGTTTTGTTACGCAAAAAGTAACTCTTAATCACGGCACGAAATTCTTCTTTATCCATTTATGTAATAATATAAAAAGGTATTAAATTTAAAGCACTGTAACGTCACTGTTCATTGACAGATCGATCTGACATTTATGGTGTTTTCATGTTAAGGCTGCCACCCGTCAAAAATGTCATGCATTTGAGGAGCAGTGGTGCCTTCACTTGGATACCGGCAGCATCTTGAATGCCCAGTACATTAATATTAGTAATTCATAATCATAATTCAATATGATATACTCGGCATAATTGTGGACTTTATTTAGTAAAAAAATTTTTTACTTAATCCTGGAATTTTGTTCGACAAGGAACCGTTTTACGAGATTATTGACTGGAATACGGTATACACATCAGAGAACAGCTGAAGTGCATTCAAATGGCGTTTCGAGTGTCTCGTCAATAAACGAGCACCGAATGTGCTTCCTGCACTGAAATTAATGCGCAAATGCATGTTACCAATCGCTGTTGATACGAATGCCTAGAGTGTGAGCCCTAGCGATTACGAACGTTTGCGACACAAGAATGGCAAACAAGGCAAGACATGAGGAACAATCGCCAAAAGCAAGGAAAACCCATGCTTTTATGCTCATTCGCACAAAGGAAAAATATTAGTTGCAGTGTTGCATTTTTTATTCTGCGAATGTTGTTACCAGACACAAAAAATTGCAATATTATAGAATAAGATTTTAATTAGAGTAATTATCGCCCAAGTTGGCGAAAAAATATGTCAACAATCAACTTCTATGCCAATTTGACTGCGAGGTGGATAGCAGGAATTGAATACGATAAATGTGAAAATTACTTTTATTAATATAGCCAATGATATAAAAAATTTTTTTTGAAGCCATAACCTTTGATTGGAAAGAGATATTGGGGTTATTTTTTCATGTAAATTATTTTTGAGACATAAAATATAAAAACAAAGTTTTGGTATAAATAAATTTCGCCCAAAAAAACCATAGTCCAAAAAAAAAAGACAAAAACAGTTTAACAATTTTTGCGCAAATCTGGACGATTTTTTGCAAAAGAATGCTTTGTCATATAAAAGGTCGTCAGGAATTTTATATAATAGTATAGATGATTTCCCAAATATTTCGGCTGTAGCGATAGCCATCCGTGAGCTGGAATGGTTTTAAATCACCTCTAAAAATCAAGTTTTTTGTAAAAATATTGGCTGGTGTGGTAATTTCAAAATTATAAACGGTCAGAAATAATAGTTATGAAAAATTTCTTCCAATCAGCAACAACAAATGTTAAATTTTTGCATCCGGATTAATGAAAATGCTGTTTTGCTTGCATTTATTTATTATCTAATTACTTATTAATTATTAAAAATAATACATACAAAAAACATAATTATTTCAAATGCTGTTCTCACTTTCAAGATATCGTTGGGAAGGTTTTCAGTGGCTGCAATTAATTGATTGATTCTTGGTCAGAATTCCGTATATTCATATATATTAAAACAAAAATATAAATTATAAAATAAGCAAATACTGAAAAATATTGTAAGTCCCCTTTCACATTGGTCAAGAATTTAATTAAATTTTTTTGACGTTCTCTTTTGGACTCGACGAAAGCTTTCACATTTGTCAAGAATTGTATTCAATTGCATGTCATCTATGCTTGCTTTCTTAAAAACAAAAGCGATTGCATCAGCAGCTTAAAATTGTTCGTAAAATATTAATTATAATTCATAAGCGATGGAAATATGCTTATTATAAATAAATATCGAAAATAACTCAACAAAATAACTTAAATTCAAGTTTCAGTGCAACAAACTCACGCCGATACACAAAAAAGAAAATGAAGCAATATGAAAAAATGAGTAAAGAACAAAAGGAACACGAAAAAATTGACGGTACATAAACACCGGTATTGTGAGTTTAATTGTGAGTTTCATTAACGGGTGTTTTTATAGGTTAGTAAGCAAGGGCTAAGCAAACTCTTTTATATATTTAACTAATTTTTATTTTCAGTTTTACTGTATCTTCTATTAAACATTAGTTTTTAATTAGCATGTAACATATTTTTAAATTGTCCATATTCGCAGCTTTTGATAAATATCACAGACACCTATAATTTTGATCAAATCATATTCTTTCTTGGACTTTTCCAAACATATTCTGGCACCAAGTTCTTATATAAATTTCGCAGTTCTTACATACGAAATTAGAGGTATCTAATTAAATGAATAAAAATTAAAGACTGAAGTGTTTTTATCAGTTCGACTACACAACATAACCTAAAATTTTAGCCATTCTTTGACAAGTTAACAGTTGTACAAAATTTGTTTTATTAATAAAGACCTGCTCGTTTTGAAAAACTCCATACATTTGGGTTGAATACTCATTTTTCTGAGCTTTTTCTATACAATTGTTTAATAAAACTTTGCAGCATACGTTTCTTCTTTACAACAGTTGTCAGAAGGATCTCTTTCTAACTTACACAACTTAGCTCAGCTCGTGACATTTGCTAAACCTGCACTTTCTCACATTCATAAAAAAAAACAAATTAATGACAAGTTTGTGTTGGTTTTCATCAAACATTTTTTAATTGTGTTGGAGCTTTGGTTACGCTCGTCTTGAAGGGATAAAGAATGTTCATCGAAAGCAAAACATTGTTGTTATTTTACCGACAAACTTTCAATAATAGTTTGTTTACTAATTTAGGTCGCTTTCAAGGTTAACTTTCTTGCACTCTTTGTCCAAATCTTAGCTCAGTAGCTCGTTCTTGTAACTCGTAACGATCGCAGTTACCAATCCATGTTACCGATTTGAAGTCACTCTGACGTAATTCTCACCTACGCTGTTTGTGTAATAATCTGAATCGATTTCTGTTTTATTCGTTTGTTCCAAATCGAAAAGTTGTCAAATGTTTCGATTTCACTTCAATAGAATCTTTAAAAAAGTGTTTGTGTAAGAAAAGTGAATCGATAAAACTTCATGTTTTTCTCACTCACTCTGCGGCAAGTGAATTCTACCGATCTGTATAAATGACAGTAATGTTGTGTATCTATTAAATATCAAGTACTTGCAATTAATATTCTAAAACGGGTACATTCGCTTAAGTTACATTTTTTTAATGTAATACTCTGATTATAATACTGTTTTTGTTTTAAAACGTTTTAACTTTCAAGGTAATGCGATTTAAAAAGAATGCCCATCTACATAAAAGAGGGAATTTTAAGAAACAAAATATTTGTTAGAGCAATGCAAAAGAACCCGGTTGCAAATATTTGCAAAGTTTATATTACACATCACTTATTGTCAAATTATTTACATTCATAATAGTTGATTATTTCCGCAAACATTATAACATATGTAAATAATCAAATACTCACTTTTTAATAACAAGACCATCACCTTGTTATTATAAAATTTTAGCGCTCATAAAATAAAATAAATGCAAGTAGACAGCTGCTTGCCATTTAACTCGATTTCGCAAGGTTTCTTCTCGATTTGTGTTCTTTTTCATCACGGACCGAATTTTTACCGATTTCGACGTACACAAACATAAGTTGTCACGAAATCGGAAACTAGGGATCGATAACGCGTGACGTCACACAAATCGGTAACTTGCCGATTTTGTTACAGGAACGAGCTACAGGTTACTTTAAAAATTTACTGTCATAAAACTTGCTACTGGCAATACTGATTGCGCCACAGTAAAGAAAAGAGAACAATAAACTAAACAAACTAAAGGGAAAACTAAAAGGAAACAAACAGCACAAAGAAGAACGCGCTGCTAGAGAAGGTCAGAAAAGTATGGAAACAACAAAAATTCATGCAGCAGCTGACACTCGAGCTTTAAGCGAAGCATCCGAATGATTTCGTGGTCTGGAGCTGCCTTTGCATCAATTCGCAATCGTGACAAAGTGTGCTTTGCAGCAATCGTTGTTTACGAACTCGAGCGGTATATATGCATTTTTTTCTTGTGTGCGATTACGGCTGACGACGATTGTTACTCGAGTGGCAAAAACTGACGAATGGTCTCATGCAAATCTCTGATACACATAACAACCATTCACACGAGCGATGGCGTATGAGTTCATTAAAAGGCTTTCTGAAACTGGACATAAAATAGAAGATATTATAGAGAATGTTCCATGCCATAACCAAGCTACGGAACGACAAATTAAAGTTGTGTCGGAGGCGTCTAAGGCCACAGCAAGTCAAAAAAGTCTAAAGGACCAAATTGCTGTTACGTTGTCTGCAAGGAAAAACGACCGAAATTCGATAAAAAACGCGAATTTCGATAAATATTAATAAAACTTTATCATTGGTTAGAGAAAAATTAACTCTAAAAAAAATTTATGTTTCTTTTAAGTATATAAATTTAATGTTTGCTTACAGTATAATATTTCTACTTTGGGCAGTTTAGACATATATAGTCTTATAGCGTGGACATAATTGCTATGACGTTAAAACTTTATAGGACATTTTTGGCGATCATTATATGATCTACAATTTTGTTGAAAGCATATTTTTTTATCCAACAAAGAGGAGCAGAGATATTGGCGAATTACCATTTTTGGTGATCTTTGAACCCTTTTATCTTGTTGCGCGTACATGGTACCATAGTAAACTCTTGTTATGCCTACAAGGATCTTTTCGCAGTATACGCTCCAAAAAATGATTTTTTACGTTTGCTGCAGAACCTTCATCGATATAAAATGGTTGATCCCGAGATCGCAAACGCTGTGTTGAAGCCATTTTAGAGACATCGGTTGTCTAAGTAGTAGTCTAAGCATAGTAGTAATATAGGTAGTTTAAGAATATGTTCCATTTAAATAATTTGTTTTTCCATTGGTAGCCCATGTGACCACCGATTCTCTTTTTTAGCACTCTATTGGCAAAAAATAAATAAATCAAGTATCCAAAATTTTAACACGTTACTGTTAAATCTGATTTATTACGTATTTTGTTACAAAATCATGATTATATGTTGAAGAATGAGAAAGTTATGAATTTTTGAACTTAAAGACTTTTTTGTTAATTTTCTCCAACAAAAAAAGAAAACTTACCAGTAGAAAGTAGCACCATCTTAATATTTAAAATTAACTTTTTTTAATTTGAAAATTTTTATATTGTCATCTTAAATTTGAGAAAAAGTTCATTTGTTGGATTAAACTGATATACACTTTTCTGAGTCATAAAATTTTATTACAGAACTATAAGTTTTTAAACAAAGTTAACTTTTTTTCATTAAGAAAAAACAAACTTATATACACGATTTCGCTGAACATCATTATTGGTACACATAGTCACATTCTTAAAATTTTATCGATCTGGGATTTTTTTTTTCTGAGCAAACACCAAACCATTATTCACCATTATGTCAAAGGTTCAAATGTCAGTGTGCCTTATATTTCCAAGAAACAAATTGATTTTTTCAAAAACTTCGGGCTATGATGTCGCCTCATTTTCACTATTTTTAAGCACACTAAATGCAACGCTATCTTTATTTGTAAAAAAATATATATTAACAAAAAAGATTTTTTTTTAAACTAAAATACAAATTAATTTTTTTTTGTTTGTAATAAGATTTTTAAAAAACATATTTTTAAATATATCTTAATTTTATCAATCAATCAAACATATTTTTTTCGATGTTCAACCGAAAGTGTTAAGCTAAGGATTTATTGTGGGTTAAAAATTAAAATTTGATTGGAATATAAAAAAGTCCGATTAAATTTTAATTTTTTTATTCACAATATATTATGAAAAAGCAGCTTTTTACATCATGCTTCAGTGATTGATAGCAGCCCTTAAATGCATTACACATAAGTTCCGATAAAATGTGACCACAGCCTAGTAAATAATTTATTTTCTTTGTGCAGACAAAAGAAAAATCTTCGACTTAAATTAACCAGGTCAATATTGTGCTTCCAAGCACATGCTATTAATTTAAAAGTCACTTACATGGCACTTTTAGATTAAATCATATCCTCCCTCAACTTGACCTGTTTTAACCAACCCTCACACTAAAACAATTAAAGCAAACTGCTTGCTACCTGGCTTTGAATGATGACAATTGCGGTATCTAAGGCTGCGTTACCATTCGAGTTGCTGTCAGTGTCACACAATCGGACTTGCTCTGCAACTATGTGGTAGTTAAATCATACTACATATCAATTTATATGTGTTCTTCGTTCGCCTGCGTTACTTGCAGTTGAAGTGCTGGTAGGACAGCCAAATTGTGGCTAACCAATTTATTGCCATCTCTCTTGAAAACCATTAACATCAGCATCAATTCGTTGTTGTTGTTGTTGTAGCAGCATATAACAGAATCAGATGCAAAACTTATTAATCAATGTTGATAAATTGCCTGTGACCTGGTGGTCATGACTATCAAGGCGTTGTTGGATGAAGATGATGAATATTCTAAGCTGGGGTTGAAGTGTTTTACTACAATAATGATGAAGGATGGATGAGATGGGTGCAGTTTATGCGGAACATTTTATTCTATGGAAAAGTTTGATAAACAATAAGTGAATACTTAAGATATATAAGAAAACATGTTTCAAAAGCTTAATGTTGATGTAAGCTGTCGGTATTAACAAAATTTAAATATTTATTTATTATATTAGTAAAAACAACTAACTCTTACCTCACGCCCGATACTCTTGTTATTGAATCTATCTTTATATTTTACACAAACTCTTTATCAATAACGATAAAAATGTACTACTCACTCGCCAAACACAGTACAAGTTTTTTTTTTTAAATGAGCCAAAAGGCAATATATTAATGTAACAAACGTTATAGTGCGTCAAACCAGCGCTTACAGCAAGTAAGCAGCTGCATTTAAATCTATATTTCATCAAATATATGATTTACCAGTTCTCAACAGCTCAAAGTAACTTCTAAGCTGACAGATGCTGTAAATTCTGTGAGAATAGTAACACCCATACAAATTCTCAAAATACTTCCTAGAGGTTACAGTTAAGTGTTAAGGGTTAAGTCTGCAGCATGCATGCATAAGTCAAATTGGTCATCAAAATTTGCCACTTGCAGATATTTGAAATTTTGTGCATCTGCATCTGTCATTCATGTACAATCATCTTCGTTGCTATGTTAATGTGTGAATTACAGCTGATTTGGCTTACTGCGTATGGTTTCATGTTTTGTTGGTATTAGTGTAAATTACAAGAATCTGACATTTGCCAAAGCAATGTGCAAATTTTCCGTGAATATGTGTGAATTTTCATGGTGTGTATGAGTACGGTCACAGTGATGGTTATTTCAAATTTGCTTGTAGCAATAGATTCTATTGTTTAGCATAATTAATATTATTAATTCAGAATTATAGCAGAGCTCTAAAATATTGTTAAAATCATAATTATGGCTTGGACGCCAAACTAATACAGATTTGTTCAGTGTTTACATAAACATGACTACATTTGACATGTTCTGACTAATAACTATGGTAAGTGGATCTCCATAACTCAACGTATCGCAACACAGTGGTAAACTTTTTAAAAAAATTTCAGTTTTCTTGTTTAATTTATGACTCTTTGTTATGACGCCAAAGGTTGTCACACAGTAAACAGTCACCACATAAGCGATGAACAAATGTATAAGGAGTTGGTGGAAACAACGATTTTACGTTGTTGACCAACAGTGTCGTTTTTGAATTAAATTTCAAGAGTAAAAACTTTTGACAAAACAACTATATGAAGGGGCTTATTGCAATAACGTCAATCAATAAATTTTTGACGTAGAATTACATCTTACAGCGTGGTTTGTATTGGGGTTATTTTCACGATTTTTTTCAAAGTGATATTTGGCCTTTAATATTCATCGTACAAAGAAAAAAACATATGCCAAAATATCAGTTTTAGTGGGAATAAAACGAATATCTAGTAAAATAGCAAAATCTAAGAAGATGAAAAATTCATATATTCGTATGAGAAATGCACAAGCTGCTTAGCTGCAGTAGCTGCTTATGCTGTTTTTAAGGTTATTGTTGTTTGTGTGTTTGCTGGTTTGGTTCGTAATCACGTCGTTCGTTGTGCTGCTTTTGTTGTTGTTGTTGATGTTTTTTATTAATATGTATGTAAAACTTACATTTATAAATACTCATCAGTTACTTTAATTTTTTTTTTGTTTCCCAGATAGCCAATCGGCTCGGTTGAAAACGGTGTGCACTTTTAAAAGCACTGAAGCGGACTGTTTTGTTGTCAGCAAGCTATGCAATGTGTGTTTCATATAAACGTACCATTTATTAAGTTGTATATTAATGTTGATTTTCTATGATTTAATACAATTTCTACATGTTTAATAGTTTAAATCATTCTTGATTTTAGATACAAATGCTAGTTGTCTGATACTTTAAAATCGTTGAAATTGCAAATAAAATTTAGCTTTAGGTCAGGTTAGACCAATTAATTGTTCTAACGAGTCTTTCCAAAGAAACAACAACAACAAAGTTTTTTCAATATGAAAAGGAAAAAATCACTTGCTGATTTTATTGCAATTTCGGCCGTGCTAAAGGCTTCATCAGAAATCTTTGTGATACCCGTGCAAGCGCGCACCTTACCTTTATTTACCTTAAGCTCAATAAACGATTTTAAACTATCAAACAACTAGAATTTGTATTTAAAATCAAGTATGATTTAAACCATCAAACATTTAGAATTTGTATTTAAATCATATAAAGTCAACATAATAAATAACAAGGTCATTTAGGAAAAAACTTTAATCAAAAAATGACTTTACAATTATATAGAGAACGGTTTAAAGGTACAAAAACATGTCTTTTTCATACCAGCAAATCAGATGCTGCCGTTTTAAATACCGTTTAGCTGGAGCAGTGACATTCATGGCTTGTTGGGATGTAATACGATAGAGAATACAGATGCATGTAGCTACAGAGCCAGTACGTGGCTCAGTTAAGGTTGCCAGTTAGAATTTGAAACAATTCCGACAAAAAATTTCTTTTTTCACAGTAACATAAATTGAATACAATAAAAATTACCATGGTAAAGATAAACAAAAAAGTTTCTATCGCAATAAAACAATATCAAAAAACTCCCATGATAATTAAAAATTACAGCCACCGAATTTAAAATTGCCACAAAAATCTCATTCGCTAAAAAAATACCACAATAATTCCCATATGCAAAAACAGTTTAAAAAAATTTAGAAATGCCAAAAAGAAGCTTTGCTTACTAAAAAAGAAAAAAAATTTAAGAAAAATATTATCAAACTCCCACGGAAATTAAAAAATACCCCGCTGAATTCCCACGTCAATTAAAAAATACCACGTTGAATTAAAAAAATTAAATAGGAATTCCCAAAAACAAAAATTCCTAAGGGCAATTAAAAATTACCACGAATGGGATTTTTCCAACATAACTGACAACGTTGCTACTAGCTGCTGATATTGTTGTTTTGGTTCTGCATAGGCCGGTTTCTGCTGCAAAGGGCCGGTTCTTTACTCGGCAATTCTATAAGCAATAATTGCTTTCGCCACAAGTAGTTTGTTGACTACTCGGGTGTAAAGGGGACTTTCGTAAACCACCTCTTACGGGCGAATAATCGACAAACTGCTTGCGGCAAAGGCAATTATTGCCGAGTGAAAAGCGGGATAAAGATATCTTGCTACCAGAGCAAGAGAATTATTGCTCTCGGAGCAATAATTGCTTTCGCCGCAACCTCGAGAATTTTCGTGTGTGACGAGTGAAAAGCGGGACATAGTAAAGCCCGTATGATACTTCATTGTGTTGTCCAATTTTTATTCATTGAAAATGAAACTAGAGCAGTTGAAATAGATTTTAAGCTAAAACTCAAGAAGTGTGAGTGTATACGCGTATAGTACGAATTGGACAAAAAAATGTGCGACGGACAGCATTTTCAATGCATTCTTTTTGACGTTTCTCTCAATTTGTTCGTCGTTAAGTCTCGATCAGTTTTGATCAAATATTAAGTGTCAAAAACAAGCTTGAGCTCTTTCTTCCGCATGCAAGAAGACCAGAGAGAAAAAATAGTAACGTTGCGGGGATGTAAAAAATTGGCACAATGCATGTTTTCATCCTTTTCCAACAATATATATCTGTCTAGCCCACGCGCCACTTGTTTTCAGATTTTGAAATTGGAAAAAACAATGCAGTATCATACGGGCTTAAGCAAAGATGTATTTATTTTCTGTGGACGATTCGGTTCATCCCCTCTTACTCTGCTCAACCGCTGTGATCTTGCTCTTCTCTGTGCGTCATTGTTTTAGATTTGCTTGGTAATTGTTGTTGGTTCATTTAGCTGAAATTTTTTTAGATGTTCTCAATTTTTACTCGACATGAACAGCTGATTTTGACATCTAGCTCTCTTTTATCTGCTTTCTACTTCATTCACCTCCTAGTCGGCCCTACTTGGCTATTCTGCCATGAGTTGCACGAATAAAACAAATGTTTATTTTCAGCAAGATAAATACAATAGAGAATACAGGTGCGTGTAGCTACGGAGGCAGTATGTACCCTGCAGTGTAATCAACTAGATTTATACCAGTCAACAACTAGTTGGAAATATCCAACAACTAGTTCGATTTATGTCCTATTCTCATAGAACCGACTGGTATTTTTTACGTGGTGATGTCATTGGAAAAGACAATTGTCTTACTATAGATAAGGTTTTAACTAGTTAACAACTCATTTTTTATGTAAAGTAAAGTTCTAGTTGGGTTGTGACTAGTTTTTAACCAATATAGTAATTATCGAATTAAAACTAGTTCATAGGTTCATATTATTTCAATAGTTCATAGGTTCAAAGAACATATATTTTTACAACAAAATATTAGCTAAAGGCTAAAGTTAAAGCTATTTGATGAAATACCATGTTTATGGTATACTACATGTTTTTAAATTAGTTTTTATATGTTTTAATTTGTTTATTATTAGTTTGTTCCAATGTGGTACCCAGCTCCAACTGGTTTTGGAACTGGTTGATTTTGATAATATGTAGTATAGTTTGATTTTGGCTAGTTTTACAACTGGTTTAATGTGACTTGACAAAAACTAGTTGGGTTTAAACTACTTTTGCAACTAGTAAATCGTGACAAAATATAAACTAGTTTGTTTTGACTAGTATAAATACTACTCATGTTTTAATGCTGACTAGTCTTACACTGCAGGGTATGTATACTACTACGCAAATTTGCGCATGCGTTACTAAGCATGCGTTGTGCTTTAAAAACTCCATTTTTTTTTTAAATATAATAATAAATTCGAGTTATTTATATTATGCATTTATTGTTTCCATATTAAAAATTTATTTTGCAAACTAAAATTTTTATTTTAAATTGCTTTTAAAATATACACATTAGGGCGGGTCAATTTGTATGGACGAATTTTTTGGTGGTCTGGCTCAGCGAAATTCGTAAAATACATGTAATTTCAAGACTTTTTCAACATGTACTACAGTTATAATTTTTTTTGGTTATAATTTCGTAAATAGATTTTGTTCGCAATTATAAAATATGAATGTATGAATGTATGTGTATGAATCTATTTACGAAAGTCCGCACAGCTTTTTTTCAGAATTTGTATATGCTGTAGTGGAGAAAAAGTCTTGAAATTACATGTATTTTACGAATTTCGCTGAGCCAGAATTTGACCCGCCCTAATACACATATATATATATATATATTTTCACATGTATATATTATATATATATATATGCTCTTTACTACAGAAAAAATAAATTTATTTCCATTAATTAAACATAACTTTGAATTACGTTTAGTTTTAACCAACAAAACAAATGAACAAAAACAACAAATTCATCACCAAAAATATCAAACGAAAACTTTTTATAAAACAAAACAAATTTTTACATGAATTTAATTGTGAGCTTTTTAGATCAGGTAAGTTTGAAGAAGGACAACAACAACAAATTTGTTTTTTAATAACTTTTATTTAGATGTAATGCTCTAAAATAGTTTTGAAAAATATAAATGAAAAAAACAGAATTTTTCTCTATTACTGTATAAAAAGGAATTCTACGTCTATACTTACGATACTGTCGAAACTGTGTCTTTTTTTTTTTTTAATAACTGATAGTAAAATATTTTAAAAATATTAGTAATTCCATATTTTACCCATTCTTAGCGCGTATTTAAGAGTTTTAATTGCATGGATCTGTGAACTGCTAGCATATTCTTTAACGGCTTAACATTTTGGTCAACATTCGCTTACCAAACCAATATTTAGGTAATGATCCAATGATATTTTTGTATTAAACTAAATTTAACCTACAATTTAAGTTAACTTTGGTTATAATTTCATCTATAATTTAATCTTAGTCTAAAGCTAATTGAGTGAACTGTACACGTTCAGAAATCTTGGAATAAATTTTAATAATTTTTGGCTTACATATATGACCACACCAAAATTGTATTAAAATTAAATACTGGTCAAATATCAAAAATTATTTTTAATAAAAATATGTATTGAAATCGAAAGCTCAGTTTGTATTAATTTTTAATACTGATTTTGTATTGATAATTAATTATAATGTTAACGATAGTTTAAAATTAATTCTCAAAGGTATAAAATATCGTTGTAATATTTGAATTGTATTAAAATTAATACAACATTTTTTTGACATATAATACAGCATGTCTTAAGAATTAAATATAATATTCACCATAGTATCGAATTGGTTCCAAGGGTATAATTTATCCTTGTAATATTTCAACAGTATTAAAATGTAACACAGAATAAATTTAAAAATTTTGTAATCAATTGTGAAGTATTAAATTTAATAATTTTTGCATTAAAAATCTCTGTAATACTTTGCTTGTATAAAAAATTATACTAAGATTTCTAACCGTGTACATAAGCAAAACCAAAAAAAAACAATTACAAATTTAGTAATCTTTAAGGAAAATAATTACGATATGTAAAAAAACAACCTATTCGAACTCACTGAAACGAAACGAAACAAAACGAAATTAACAAAAAGCAATTGTAAGGTTTATCGGCCTCGATATCGGTCACTCAGGGGTCCCGGGCTTAAGTTCTGGCCGGGCCATGGTCCTACGCTACTATTCGATTGAACTCGTATTAAATTTTTTAATAACAACAACATGCAAATCATTGGAACAAGTATGAAAGATTTATTAACACTTCGATCTTTTGACATAAGTAGCAACATAGAAATAATAACAACGAACTGAAATGCAACTTAATGATATGCTTGCTCTCTTTATTATTTTTACTAACCATTAAGCTTGAACTTAGGTTATAAAATAAATGTTGATGAATATATAACAACAGAACTGAATTCGTAATTTTCACTTGAGAGGAGTGCTAACCCAGGTAATATGTGGTACATTCCACGTCAAATCGACTACCAAAAATTTTAATGCGTTCTTTCTGCACGAAATTTTGGTATTCTGTTTACCTATTAGTGTTATTGCAAATGTCGAAAGTATGTGGTAAAATAGTTACCGGTTGTCGAGTTATAACGGTTTTGTTATTAGAAAAATTAAATGTAGATGTTTTTTAAAAAACTTTTTAAAAATAGACGCATTAATAAATGTGAATAATGTTTAGGTAATTTCGAAAGAGGTTTTTTTTGTTTTTTTTTTTGATAATTTTATAAAAAGTTAAAAAACAAAATTAATTCTTGTAAAAAACATGAGTTACTAATTATGTTACGATTTTCGCAAAGTAGGACACTTTAATTTTTTTAATTTGACTTTAAATGAAAGACCGTAAAATTTCCTATAAGAAAATGTATATTTCAGAATGGCATTCTTATGGGTATTAAAATGCCGACCTCTTAAGCGAAGCTCTTCGCACTCGGCCGCGAGCGTGTGTTTTGTAATTTCCTGAATTTCACCTCCCACCATTTAGGATGCTTGATTTGCGTGAATCCCCTTGCCCCTCACGTTTTGGGGTGCTTTTGTGAGTATATAATCGTAAGAAAATATCTATTAATTTTTTTTTTTATATTTTTACATAAATTTGATCTAATCCACAAATTTTAAGTGCAAAAGCTCTGTTCTTATGGGCAAGTGAAAACTTTAAAGACACGAAGACATTTTTTGCCACAAAACACGAATGGGATCAGACTACGAAAATTCTTAAAGAACGGTTTAATACAGCAAAAACCATAAAAGGTACTCAAAGGTACCATGCTTTCTATCCCATCCAAGGAACTTTTCGAATGAAAGTAAAACTATTCGCGTTTTCTAATGATAGCCATACAAAAAAAAAATAGACTGGAAGGACTTTGACCTAGCTTCTATTGATCAATTGTGTTGTACGTGTTAGTAAATGTTTGATCACAAATGATCGTGAACTGGACCTACGCGTTTTATGCCGACTCCAAATGGCTTATGTTCTCAAGAAGCTTTACATGGCAATTTTTTACACTCTGAGTGAGGTTTGCCATTGTCTGCAAAGAGGTGACGACCGAACAGAAAAATTAATTCAATTGAAAAAACTTTCTGTCTGAGCTGGAATTGAACCCGGGCTACCGCGGTTCTTTAGCTTAGGGGCCACGCACTCTACCTACTATGCTACAGCCGCCACTACATTAGCCATTATCTATAAAAATAATAATTTTAAAATTTTGTAAAAATATAACAACAAATATAATAACATAACAACAAAACGTGAGGAGCAAGGGGACTCACGCAAGTCACCCTAAATGGTGGGAGGTGAAATTCAGGAAATTACAAAAAACACACGCTCGCAGCCGACTGCGTAGAGCTTCGCTTAAGAGGTCGGCATTTTAATACCCATAAGAATGCCATTCTGAAATATACATTTTCTTATAGGAAATTTTACGGTCTTTCATTTAAAAGCAAATTAGAAAAAGTATAGCAGAGAGGGGACTGCCGACCGAAGCGAAAACATATATGTAAAATATTAGTATTCCCTGGAATACTTTGTCCTGCCACGGACCGCCTTACTGCTATATAAGAATTTTCGTGCTAGTCGGAAAAAATTTTATATGTTCACCCTTTGATTATTTCTTTCAAAAAATTTTTTATTCAGATAGCATTTTTATTTTATAATTACACCAAATTATATTATAACATTTAAATTGAATATTGTTGATATAAAAATAAAATACAGGGAGCACTATTGAATGAAAAAGAATCCTCAAAAAGGATATTTTATTTTTCTTTCAATGTATATGTAGAGCTGTAGCTAAAATAAAAAAATTTCCTTATTTTTATTTATGGTATTTTGTTTCATGGGTCTTGAAGTCTCTTTTAATGCCTGCATTTGATATCTTGCTACAAGGAAAACAGAAAACATAGCAAGCAAAACGCAGTTTATTTTCTGCATCTGATTCGGTTCATCCGCACATCCGGTTTATCATTAATGCACATTTTTTTCATCTTTTATCACTTCATTATATTTTAAATTATGGGATTTAATATAAAAGACAAGGTAAAACATAAACAAAAATATAAATTAAACTTATTGAAATAATTAATATACACTTAAAATACATAATAATACACAAACATAAAATTTGTATTTACATACAACTGAATTTCATTTACATTATTTTCACTGATTGCGTCATTAATCATTGCATTATGTTTTTAAAAAAGATACTATATTCTTATGGTAGCTGAAATAAGAAACAAAAAATTTTGGACAATGCAGTCCCAATCATGATAAAATTATTATTAGGTAGCCTTGACAACTTCTTATTTTCTCACGAGCTGCGACCATCGAATTTCAAACAAAAAAAAAAACAATATAAAGTTCGTGTGTCACACGCATTGGCAGCTTTCAGCGGAGTCAATAGTTGGCAACTGTTTTTTTTTTAAATTTGAGTGAGAAACCTTTGCAATTAAATGATCCATTCACAGCAGTTGACTCCTGTGTATGCGGCCAATGTGTGTGACACACGTTCTCTATTTTGTTTTTTTTTTTGTTTGACATTCGATGGTCGAAACACGAAATGTCACTCATGGTCCCAGTCAGAGAATATGCTGGCGACATTTTTAAAACTACAAATGTTTTTATGTTGGTCATGAAACTTAAATAGTCGCTCTTGAATATTGGCTACTAGGCGCTCAGCAAATGCAGCAAGTATGGCAAAATTAAACAAGGTAGTGTTAGGGCGGAGAGCTGGTGACCGAAACTGTCAAAACGAAGTTGACATTTCATACAAAATCTGCAACCAATGAGAATGCAATATGAAAGCAAGAATTGGCAAATATATCACAATGGATGAGTTTGACAGTTATGGTCACGTAGAAAGAGAACACATTCAGCCCTAACACTACCTTGTCTAATTCTACTATGGCAGCAAGCCAGATTGATTAATATAGGTCAAGTCACTTGAGAGAAGCTCGTTCAAACTGTCAGAATGGATGAAAGGAAATCAAGAAAAGAAAAACCTGAATCTATTCAATTTTTAGCTAACAGCTACTTTGACAGTTCGAACAAAGGCAAAAAACAAGAGTACTTTTCTCTCATGTGACTTAACCTATATTAATCAACCTTGGCAGCAAGCAACCATCAATAAGTTTATCTGCTGACAAATATTTACTTCATAAAGAAATCAAGAAGGATATTTACTGTTTTTTCTGTCAATGTTTATGTAGATCTGTAGCTGAACTAAAATACATTTACAACAAAAATTACCAAGCAAATCTACTACAACGATGAACAGAGAAGAGCAGTATCACATCGGTTGCGCAACGTTAGAAGGGATGAACCGAATTGGCGGCGGAAAATAAGCAACACTTTGCTTGCTATGTTTTTTGTTTGCCTGGTAGCAAGATCTCAAGTGGAGGCTTTAATAGAGACTTCACGGCCAGTCAAACAAAAACCAAATATCAAAAATTTTAAATTTATTTAATTTTAGCCTACAGCTAGCTCTACATATACACACAAAAACAGTAGCATTCAATAGCTGCATGCTCGTGGTCGTTGATCTAGAGTGCGGCTCTATTTTATTCACAAAACAAAAAGAAAAATAAAAACCACAGCTCGATTTCTAGCTCTATTTTTGATCTTAAAATGCTGCCAAGTTTCAAGCATTTTTTATCAAAACGAAAATAGTTGGCAAATCTAAATAACTATTCATTTTCCTATTTTGACGTTTCACCGTTCAATGGGCGTTTTGGTATTGTTGTTTTCTTTTGTTATTGTTCTTAAAACAGCTGTTTCAAGACTGTGATGACAAATTGATATAAAGTTGAACTAACGTTGTTTTACTGAGATTTGATCTGTTCTAGTGCCACGGGAATGCAACTAATGTTTCGCAGCGGAGCAAAGGGAGGGGAGAGAACGATGCGTCAGCAGAGGAACTTATTGATAGTTGCTTGCTTGTTTTCTTAGTTTCCTATCTTGTTATCTTTGCTGTCTGTATTGATGACGAGAGTTACTCGGAAAAAGACAATGATGCAAACCAAAAATTTACCCTCTATCAAAATCGTTCAACGCGCCTACAGAAGTTTTCACTTCAAAAAAATTTAAAGTGTCCTACTTCGCGAAAATCATAACATAATTAGTAACTCATGTTTTTTTACAAGAATTCATTTTGTTTTTTAGTTTTTATAAAATTATCAAAAATAACACCTAGAATGCACCATGTAGAGAATAAGGGTGTGAGTATTGTAGTGCAGGGGCAGAGTTTTATAAAGAGTGTTAAAGCTGCCAATTGTGTCTGATTTTACTATCAGTGGGTGGGAAAAGTACATTCCTGTGACACACATCTAGTCGCAGATATTTAAATGATCTTTAACACAATAACCTTCAAATAAACTCGAGGCATTTTTATGTATATGTGATGCGCTCTTGCGAGGGCCGGATGGAAAAAACCACGTCACCCGACTAAGCTAGCCGAATATATCTGAAGATCTACGATTTTGATTTAATTACAGACTACGCGTAACAAGTACATGAGATTCCTAGCTCTAGTAATCAATGACCACTAGTCCTGCAATACTCTGAAAAGGAGAATCTTGAGTAAAAATAATAATTTGGAAATCACCTGCAACTAATGTCGTTTTACGTAAACCTTTAAATCTGTTACCGTATTTCTGCAATTAGTTTAGAATTTTAACCTTTGCAATTAATTCCATGGATTTTCTTACTTTACGTTAACATATTGTGTCATACGCAAAGCTGCAAAAAATCAGCATTAAACTTCCAGGTAGAAACAAAAATTTCTTTAGCACTTACAACATTACTTAATTGATATAAATCTTTCTGCTAATGCTTGACACAATTACGGAATCAAAAGATTCCATGCAATTACATTTAATACTAATTTCAAAGTCAAAATGGACACCAATTAGAAAGCAAAAATACCTTTATGCGACGTACGTGAAATTTGAATAAGTCCTTTCTTTTTACTTATTTTGCTCGTATATCTAGAGGAATTTGAAAATTGATATTGAATTTTTGCACAAACGACGTAAGACAAAATTTTCGAACTTTCATTTTGGCTGCATCATTTGCCTTGGGGATGCGGTACTTTTTTCGGAATGCATTGTACGTGCAGGAACATTTCAATATAAGCTTCGTGTAACGATTCGAACGTGACAATTGCAAAAAGTGTCAATATCTAATGGGCAATAAAGTGTTGCATGCACTACAACCAATATGGACTTTAAGGCTAATGGCACGAAGACAGTTATGCGTTAAATTTTAATGATATATGATACTTTGTTGTATTCAGAAGATTTTTTAAAATTATTGAAGAAATTCTTCACATTATATATTTATACTAAGCAAGCATTGCGGATGTAACAGCAAAAAGGAAATGCAGCAGTTCTTGTTGTCAATAACAAAACAAGATTATTTTAATTAACTGAATGTTACTATCTACAAGTTTGCGTTAATAAGATATATTATAACACATTAATTAGCGCTGCAACAAATCTTAGCTACAGACATACTCTAAAAAATGCACTTACAAACATACACAAACACACACACACATGCACAGTTCAACGCATTTATTACAACTAGCTTTTAACTTGATTTGCTCCGTTGTGGCTCCTATTCTTTTCGTTGTTTTTGCAATGTTTCCTTCATTCTATTTTACTGCCACTGCTGGTTACAGAGTTGAAGTCAATAGCGCACATTAAAAAGCGTTCGTTACAAAGTCTAGCTAAAGCTAAGAGCAAGGAAAAATGTTTAAGTGCAACAGTTTTGTTTAACTGCAAGGCAACTAACAACAGCTACAACAAAAACCAGACAAACAAAGTTGTAACCAAAGACACATTCCTGCAAACAATCACACATATTCTTATACAGATCCGCATCCATGTCCGCATCCGCAGCCGTATTTAGCAGCAAATGAGTACCGCATTCCAGCAGATTAATTTTTATGCTATAGCTACTGCAACTACTGCCAACTTCACTTGCTTAGCCAGCAGTTTGCTTTTAAGCATTCATTGCCTTTGGTTCGTCTGTGTGTTTGAGTGGGCGGCAGCTAGTAGTCGTGTGTTCTTGTGGCTCGGCAGATTGTATTTAAGCCAAATATTGTAAAAGCACCGGAGACTGCGATGAGCTGCGTTAACTGTTTATATCTGTGCATCGTTGAGTTTTGTATCTGCTGCTGAATTGCAACAACGCCGGCAGCGTTATCAAATTGTAACTAATGGTAATTAATAGCACTTGAGTTGTTACGCTAGCTAAGTTGTTGAGCATAAATTGCTTAAATGTAATAAGGAAACTGATGAGATTTTCAATTAATATTTGTGTACAGCAAAATCAAATACTTGAAGTAATACTATAATAATACTAAACTATACTTTGAAGTGAACATCACAAGGTAAAAGCGAGATTTTGATTAACCATCCTTCAAATTATGAAGTGCTTCTTGGCATTTGATTTGCAAATTATACTTAAATCAAAATAGTTGCATGCTTTCTTTTTAAAAGAGAATTTAATCATTTAGTTCTGTTATTTGGGGTCAACATCAGCTTAGGAAAATTTTGGAAAAAACACCCGATACACCTATACTTTTTTGTAATATTTGTTTGTAATCGCGTTCTTGGAAATGGCTCTTTTGGGAGTTTACGGAGGAGAGAAGTAAGCAGTCCCTCAAGAAAAAGGAAACAAACTATTAACTGCTCAAACGATTAGAATGAAAGAAATTCTATATTTGTATGAAAGGGTAGTCTATTTTTTGTTTTTGTTGGTGCTAGTTATTCGTTTTGCTTCCAATAGAAGTTTTCTAGTGCTTTAATTCGTAAATAAAAAACCTGTGCAAGGACAAGGTCCGATATTGATTTCTTTAGGTGGCGCCATGCCCTAGAATGTCCGCACATCGTAAAAATTCAACTTTTTTGTAGTTGTTTGATAAATATTGATCTCTATAAAAGCATATGTACTGAATATCAGTAAAACAATTTTTTTATTACTGAAGTATATGTAGGCTATGTGCAAAAAAATTGAAATCATAAATATATGTACCTACTTACTTACTTAGTTGGCGCTACAACCGTATGTCGGTCTTGGCCTCATCAACGAATTTGCGCCAGCCATTTCTGTCTTTCGCTTGCTGGCGCCAGTTGGAAATTCCAAGCTTCGTCAGGTTGTCACCTACTTGGTCTTTCTAATGAAGATGTGGTCGTCCTCTTCTGCGTTGACCGCCGCTGGGTACCGAATCGAATGTTTTCTTCACTGGAGTATCGTCTTTCATGCGCTGAACATGACCAAGCCAGCGAAGCTCCTCGATTTTATTGCGCTTGACTATGTCGATGTCAGCGTACAGCTCATACAGCTCATCATTCCACCGTATTCGGTACTCGCCATTGACGCAGATTGATCAGTAGATCTTACGAAAAATCTTTCTCTCGAATGCTCCTAAAGTCTTTTCATCTGAACTGCTCAGCGTCCAAGTTTGTGATGCATAAAGTAGGACAGGCATGATGAGCGATTTATAGAGCGTGATTTTCGTTCGTCGAAAGAGGGCTCTGCTTCTCAATGTCGTTGGTTGAGTTTATGCTGGATCCCAGATAAACGAAGTCCTTCACAACCTCGAAGGAGCTATTGTTAACTGTAACGTGGGTTCCAAGATGCTGGGACTGTTTGTTTGTTGACACTAAGTATTTCGTCTTATCTGCATTCACTGCCAGACCCATTCGACTTGACTCTCTTTCTAATCTGGAAAATGCTGCACTGACTTTGCGCGTATTATGGCCAATGATATCGATGTCATCAGCATATGCAAGCAGCATAACACTCTTGTAGAATATTGTGCCACTACGTCTCAGATCAGCAGCTCGGATGATCTTTTCCATCATTAGGTTGAAAAAGTCGCACGATAAGGAATCACCTTGTCTGAAACCTCGTTTGGTAACAAATGGTGGGGAGAGGTCCTTCCCGATTTTAACTGCGCTGCTAGTGTTGCTCAGTGTCACCCTGCAAAGTCGTGTTAGTTTTGCAGGAATACCAAATTCAGACATGGTGGAGTACAGATGCTTCCTTATTGGGCTGTCGAAGGCGGCTTTGTAGTCGACAAAAAGATGGTGGGTGTCGACTTGTTTTTCTTGAGTCTTCTCCAAGATTTGTCGTAGCGTGAAAATCTGGTCGATGGTGGACTTTCCAGGTCTGAAGCCACACTGATAAGGTCCGATCAGTTCGTTTACAATGATCTTTTACATAAAATGCCCGACAGGACCTTATATGCGATATTAAGAAGGCTTAACCAACGGTAATTGGCACAGATAGTGGGATCGCCTTTCTTGTGGATTGGGAAGAGCACACTGAGATTCCAATCGTTCGGAATGCATTCTTCCGACCATATTCTGCATAGAAGCTCGTGAATGCATTTAAGTGGAGCTTCGCCTCCGTTCTTAAACAGCTCAGCAAGTAAGCCATCAGCTCCAGCGGCTTTGTAATTTTTAAGCCGAGCTATAGCTGTCAGAACTTCATCATAGTCGGGCAGCGGAACCTCGACGCTGTCATCCGAATTGGGAATATCATCTCTATTGGCGAGATTGTTGTCAGCGTCGCCATTTAGAAGCTTAGAGCAGTGTTCCCTCCATAACGTCAGTGTACTCTGGACATCTGTCACTAGATTCCCGTTTTCATCCTTGCAGGAAGAGGCCCCGGTTTTAAAACCATCGGCAAGGCGTCTTTTTTTTGAAAAATTTTCGGGCCTCATTCCTGTCAGCATACATCTCAGTCTTCTCCTGCTTGCGCTTTTCTGTCTCTCTTTTCTTTCGCCTGAAAATACGTCTCTCTTCCCTCCCTTCTCTTTGTATCACTCCTTAGCAGCACGCGTTACAACCGACTGCAGGGTGGCTTTGTAGGCGGCGTCTTTCTCTGCAGTGGCGTCGCGACACTCCTGGTTAAATCACTGGTTTCGGCGAGGGCGGTGGTAGCCAATCGCCTCTTTAGCAGCCGCACGCATGGAGTTGGAAATGTGTGCTCACTGTGCGCATATATCATCGATTGGAGGAGTACTTTGAAGCAGGAGTGAGAGTCGAGTGGCGAAAGCATCGGCTATCTGTTTCGATTGCAGCTTGTCGACGTCTAGCTTTCTCTGTGTAGGGTTGCGTGTATTCTTAGCTGCGCACAGACGTGTACGGATCTTGGTTGCAACAAGATAGTGATCCGATTCAATGTTTGCACTACGGTTCGTGGGTATATCCAATACACTGGAAGAGTGCCTTCCGCCGATCAAAACGTGATCAATTTGAGAATTGGTGTTTTGATCAGGGGACATCCAGGTGACTTTATGAATATTGAGATGCTTGAATCTAGTGCTACTTACGACCATGTTTCGTGCTGCGGCGAAGTCAATCAACCTCATTCCGTTATCGGAGGTGTTGTCGTGGAGGCTGAACTTTCCCACTGTTGGACCAAAAATATTTTCCTTGCCCACCTTAGCGTTGAAGTCACCAAGCACGATTTTTACGGCGTGATGGGGGCATCGCTTGTAAGCATTTTCAAGGCGCTCGTAGAAAATTTCCTTGATCTCATCGTCCTTGTCTTCTGTCGGAGCGTGCGCACATATTAGGCTTATATTGAAAAATCTAACCTTGATGCGGATTATGGCAAGTCGTTCGTTCACTGGTGTGAATCCCAGGACGTGGGGCCGTAGTCTCTTGCCAACTACAAAACCGCATCCAAACTCGTGCTTCTCCGCATGACCGCTGTAGTAGATATCACAGGGTGTATGCCGAATGCAACCCTGTCCCTTCCATCGCATTTCTTGGATAGCAGTGATATCAGCTTTGTATCTTTCCAAGACATCAGTCAGTTGGATAGAGGTACCTTCCCAATTAAGGGTTCGGACATTCCAGGTGCATATCCGTAAATCATTATCAGTTTTTCGTTTGCGGAGGTCGTCATCAGAGTTGGGGATCAGTTTTCTTCTATTCTTTTGTGTTTTCATTAAAATAAGTTTTTACGGGTGGGCTTCACACCCGACGCACAACCTATTTTAAGCCTAGGGGGCCCGCCGCTCAGATTAGCCGCCAAACTAACTTTGACGTTGCCCAGGAAACACCACGTGGAGGTTTGAGTTGACTTAAGGTGAATTCACAAAGATTATGCTGGCCTTGCCAGGTTGAGACAGTCAGACTTGTAACATTGTAAAGGTTTGCCTCCAAATTCCCCTTGATTTAAAGTTTAAATCATACTTGAAACAATAGTTTGAAAACAAAAGTTTTTATAAAATAAATATAGTCCTTATATAAAATATATCAACCACAATACTATCAGTTTGTCATACCCTGTCAAAGTGGTGAACCCTGTTTGTTCTCGATAATACCCTTCGGGCCGATATCTTGATGTGTAAATTGTGGCCTTTACCTAGTTTCGCTTTATATCACAATACTGCAATGCTACCAACTTTTATTTATATATTTGAATGTACTATATTAAGCAATAAAATATTTTAATTCTGATAATATTTGTTAAATGGAAACATTTTTATGAATTGCTATAAAGCCTGATCAGGCTTAACAAACTAATAAAAAAAAGAAATGAAATAAATAAAAGTCTCTGCGGCAAAATGGTTTTACTTACTTACTTTTCTCGGTGTAAAGTGCTCATACCATTAACATCAAAGTTCGTTTATAATATTTTGATGCTATTTGTTTTGATATATCTTGAAGACTAGAAGATGCTGTATTATAGTTCCTTTGCAAAAAATAAAAAAAAAATGTAAAAAACTCATAAACCGATTATCCGGCTAGAATGAAAATTTATATACAGAAGCTTATTCGCATGGTGAGTTATTGGTTTTATTTTTTTAAGTTTTGAAGTCTTATATCGAACACTGGAGGGCGCAGTTATAAAAATCTCTAAAATAACTGTGAAAAACAACTTAACCGTTCATTCAATTTGCATTTAAGTTTGTACATAGAAGTGTAAGATTGCAGTGAGTCTTTTGGTGCTATTTGTTGTGCTATATTTTGAAAACCAGAGAGTAATGTTGTGCAAGCCCCCAAAAAAAAACTAAAAATTTGCATAAAACTCATAAGTCTCTCTTCCCATTAGCAGGAAAATTCTACGCAGAAGTTCAAGGGTAAGATGTGTCTTTTGGTGCAATTTTTTTTCTTTATTTTAAATACTGAAAGGAGTTGTATTACAAATCTCTAAAATAATTGCAAAATCTACTAAGCCATTAAACCTCTTAAGATTAAAAGTGGTACATAAGAATTTGCAATTACGATAAATATTTCGTTGCTATTTATTTTTCCATATTTTATATACCAGTGGTAACTATTAGAAGTTAAGAAAAAACTGCAAAACCTCATGCACTGCTTATCTTATTAGCATGAACATTTCTAAATAGGTGCTTTGGAGTAAGATGAGTTTTTTAGTAATGGTGTGAAGTTAGACCAAAATCTTTATCTCAAATTTTTAAACACAAACATTTAAATTCGCCGCAACTTATTTAAAGTGGTTACTTACTTGCATTCGTAATGATGCAAAATAAGCGAAAATATTTTAACAACTGAGTTGGACGAGTGGATGAGGTATCGGACCAGCACATCAGAAGCCTTGTGTTCAAATCACGAACTGGTCAGAATATTTTTTTTTACTTTAATTTAGCTGGGTCTCGAACCCACATTTCTGCTTGTTTGCTTACTTACTGCAAGCTTACCTGCGATCGTTATGATGCAAAATAAGCGTTGCTTTCTTAACAACTTAGATGGACGAGTGGATAAGGTGTTGGACCAGCACAACAAAGGACGTGTGTTCAAATCATTAACTAGTCAGAAAAGCTTTTTAATTGATATTTTTATTGCTATTTTTAAACTTTTGCGGATTGAAAACTTATCTTGTTTGGATTGAATAATTTTAAATTTTTCCTTGGATTAAAAAGTAATTTTTTTTTTTTTGGTGTTGTCCTATATGTAATCCAAAAAAGTTTAAAATTTAGTCCAAGATTTTTAACCGTGCAAAACACAACCTAAATAGTAAAACTTGGGCTTAAGATCTTGGGATATCATCACAGAAGTTCTTTTAATGCTTCCTGTTTCGCTTTTTATTGAAAATCAAATAAAATAAATTGAGGGCGCTGCAGTCATAACTCCTCAAATCTCAAAAGACTCATTGACTACATTAACACTTTACTTTTAACTTTGGTAGTTTGGAGAAAAATGATTCTTTTAGTGTTTATTATCTTTATATTAAATACAAGAGGGCTTTAATGAAATAGCATGAAATTTGTTTGTTAATAAAATGAGTCTTTTGGTGCTACTTGCCTTGCTTTGTATAGAACACTAGAAAGCGCAGTAGTAAAAATCTTTAAAAGAACTGTGCAAAAATAAGGTGATTGCTGAGGCTCTCTTTCGAACACCAGAGACTTTGTGATGCCATTTCACATAGTGTTTCTGAAAGTTGGTTTACCGATACATTGAGTACGATCAGAGCTCGGTTTCCTAGGTACTTTGCTATAAATAATAAGTAAAAATACTCAGTTGATTTGCTGATTTAATTTTATTTGAATCTGTTTTATAAAAATAAAATTGCTAGTTTTTTCGATAATCGCCATTAAGAATAAGCCTATAACAATGAAAAAATTAAAAAATTAAAAAAAAAGAATTACACTGATATTTTAATACTCATATTTAATTAGAATTGAATTAATATTCAAACAAATCAAGAAAAACTTGTAACTTTTGAATGAGTAACGTGAACCACAAAGCAACTAAAATTTCAAGCTTCTTACTAGAAATTTTCACATAATAAATAATATTTTCACATAACAAAAAAAAAAAAAACGCAAATCAGCCAAGCTTGCTACCGATGATATGTCCAAAACAAACAAACAAGCAACAGAAAGCTAACCAACCAGTGCAAACTATAAATTTACCGCAAAAAGTAAAAACTTGAGCGCGTTTCATTTATGTTTTCAACGTAACCAACAAATCTGGTTAGAATTAATTTTTGTTGCTTTGTTAAAACTTAAACATTTCATGAATTCAATGTACAAGCTAGTGAACTCAACTCAAACCAAATAATGTTTGAGTAATAATTTTGGCAAACCGGCAAGTTTTTGGCAATGGCTTAAATTTGCGCCACCCACTGAAAAGACTTGAATGGGTGCCAGATAGAGGCAAATGTCCCATGCTCCAATGCATGATGAGGCTTGAACGGTTGCATGAGAGAATATGCAGTTTTTGAAATGAATCTCCTAATAGTTCGGATAATAGTTTTGAAAATGAAATGTGAACTGAAGGTTTATTCTATACTAAGGTCCTAACAAAGAGAATATAACATGAAATGAAGGCTAACAGACATTTTTGTCAGCTTTAATTACTGTTGGCAGGTCATAAGAACCTATATTGCCTATATTACCTATATAATGACGAATCGTTATGATTTTATTTAAAAACCACTTTAATTACGTCAGTCGCATCAACGGATGGACAAAAAACACAGTTACCGTTGGCTGGTTGCACTTCACGACCTCGGTGTTGAAACGATGCGAGTTTATCAATTGACAATAGACATTTGATAAACGTTGTATTAAATAATGTGAGCGGCCATTTTTACAAACGTGAGTGTTATAAATATTAATAAGAATAGCATTCCAATATTTGACACATAAAAGTAACTTAAAATTAGATTTTTAAGAAAACATAATTTTGCATAATATTACTATAGACGTAGTACCATTGTCATGCTATCACCAATATCATGCGATTTGAGGGAAATAGACTTTTTTTTAATTCGCCATTGACAAAATATGTTTTCAACAATACTAAAACATCATAAAAAGTTTTTTTATATTACCCAATACCGTAAGACCTTTGCCGTATTCACATTATATTAATATAAAAGAGTTAAAAATTTATTAATAAATTATGGATATTTTAAAAAAATTATATGTACTTCGTATTTTTGGAACATACATGTACTATATCATTACTGTACTATATCATTACTGAAACAAACAATAAAATTGATTCAATGCTGCTCAGTAGTGTAAAATTCAAAATGTATATTTGTTCTTTATGTGGCTTGTTATAATATTTCGTTAAGAGTAGAAAATTAATAAGAAAATTTATTTTAATATAAAAACACTATAAATACACTCTCAACATTCTTAACATGCACCATGAAAAAAGATACCTTAAAATTTTTAAACATATTCAAATAATTTATAAAAAACTAAAGAGATTATTTGTTTCTAGTAGATTTGATTAAAATTTTTCAGAAATTAAAAAAATAATAATGTGCCCGTACTTTCTTTTTTAACTTATATCTTGTAAAGAATGTTTACGTTAAAAAACTATCTCGTTTAAAGAAAAAGTTTACCTCTTAAGATTTCGCTCTAAAAACTTTATGGTTTATTTGTTTAGGTAAGCAAAAGAAAAATTGTTTTATACTTTTTATATTACTTTTTATATCTCTTGAGCATCGAGAGTATTTCTTACAACATATTGATTTTTAAATATTCAATAGACAACAACTTGAATTCTGTCACCAACATGCACTTGTTTACAAATCGAAAGCAATGTCAGTATAGCATAAATATGTAGAGAAAGTGTGTGTGTACGTGTGTTTGGGTGTGAGTATTTTTATCAGCAATGGTCAATATTTGCAACAAGTATTGCAACTAACTTACTGCAACAACAAATGGCTGAGAACTTGAAGAAATATCTTACTTTGTTGGAGAACGTTCATGGTTTAAACTTGTTGAAAGTTACGGCATGTGCTTGGCTTTTCTTGCACAAATGAACTGTGGTTCAAGAAACAAAAATAACGGCCACAATTCATAGGATTGAGCTATTGTTTTGTTTTTTGCACTAATTTTGCTCACTTAATTCCATCTATGATATCATAGTTATATAGGAAAATTATCAAAATTAGACATCTGTTACGCCCACCGCTCAAACAACTTAAAATAAGAATTTCTTAAAAGCTCTGAGTGGTGAAAATAAGATTGCTTTGCAATTTGAAGCAGTTATTGTAGAGATCTGATATTTAAATAAACTAATTTTGACCAGGTGGAATCTCCTATTTATTTATTTTTGTATAAAATTGTATTGCTTCGAGAAATTAAGATGATAGAAAAATAAATTTGTGCTCTTTAATTTCAATCAAATGATAACAAATGACTCACTTTTCACAGAATTCATTTAAAGAAGAGGGCATGGCAACTCCCATACATTTTTTATATTGGATTGGATAAAATTGGCTTACTTCGATAAATTGAGATGATGGAACAAAAAATTGTTGCTCATTTCGGTAAATTCAGATAAAAAATGACTCACCATAAACAAGATAATTTAATTTAAATGAACGTGACACCTCCCGTAATTTTTTTTAAATCGGATAACCTTTGAAAATTCAGGAGATAACAAAAAAGCTTTTTTCTCTGTTCATTAAATTCAGTTAACAAATGACTTACTTAAAGCAAAGTGAATTCTATTAAGGGGCGTGGCACCCCCCATTTATTTTTTTTAACAAAATTTGACTACCACAAGAAATTCGAATGAGCGGACAAAATAATTTTGTTTGTTATATAAAAAATAACGTGAGCGTTAATATAAAAAATAGCTAACTTTAATCAGAATGAATTTAAGCAAGGCGTCGTGGCAAATCCCATACATTTTTATACCCCCATTGCGTAAGCGGTGTATAAACTTTGTTACTTAATAGTACTAGTAATTGTAGTAGGAGACCAGGAGAAAAAAATACAAGTTCGAAAATAGGCCAAATCAAATGAAAACCACGCCTATCTCCCACACAAAATTACTTTATGATAATAGTAAATTTTCTTAAAAATCTTTAAAAATGGGTAGAAAAGCTTAAAATTTTGCAAATAGGTTTAAATCTTAACTATGAACTCAATGTTTGAAATTTGGTTAACAAATTAGAAACTCATTCCACCTATCATACAATTTACTATACATACCAAAATACGACTGTGGTGGTATTTTAACTTCGATCCAGTCGAAAATAGTTCGTTCCTTGCTGGTTTTTGAAGCGAAGCTCTTTACGCCTCATTTTGTGATTTGCTTGAGTGAAATCTCAAAAACAACACTTTGTTTCATACACCTTTTCCTTCGAATTATTGTTGTTTTTTTACTTGCGTCTATTACAACAAGAGGATATAAAATTAAAAATATTTCTTTGTAAGCGTGAGAATCGAACTCGCATCGTTTCAATCGGGAGTTCTAAACACTAACCACTACTCCAACACCCGTTTTGTTATGATGTGATGCATTCATTATTAAGTATTAACTGAAGCTATGTATGTTGCAGTAGATGACAGGAATTTGTTCTACAAATTCTATTGTGAACGCGTGAAGCTATGATGCAGTAGATCACAATAATCCATCAGAAGCATTGTGCATTAAGGGGTTTCGGACTATCCTACATGTAGGATGGACATGTAGGACGGCAGAATAACGGGAAAGTCTGTTCGAACTTTCAGGCTATCCTATATGTGGGATGGACTTCATTATTTTTTAGCGCTCAAGAAGATAGCAACGTGCAATGGCAAAACCATTTTTTGTTGTTTTATAATTTATGAAGTTTACTTCTATAAAGTTTTATGAACTCCTTTCAAAAACAGTATGCAAACCACCTGCCATTTTAATATATTAAACTTTTCACTCTGATTACGTTTTTCTTTATTTGTTCACTGCACGACGTTTTTTTTAGAATGAGAAAATATATGAAATCGTATGAGCGTGCGTTCGCAAATACTACATGTTGGATGGACCGCCGCAAAAAATCAAAAGTTTTGATTTCCATCCTACATGCAGGACGGGCCGCGGTATTTGCTTTTAAACATCCTACATCCGACCTGTCCGACCTGTGAAATCCGTTCTACATGTAGGATAGTTCGAAACCCCCTATTAGCTATTTAAACAACAAAAAGACACAGTTTCGATAGTATCGTAAGTATAGACTTAGAATTCCTTTTTATACAGTTATAGAGAAAAATTCTGGTTTTTTTCATGTATATTCTTCAAAACTTTTTTAAAGCAATTCATCTTCTAAATAAAAATTATTCAAAAACAAATTTGTTGTTGTTGTCCTTCTTTAAACTTACCTGATCTAAAATGCTCACAAATAAATTCATGTAAAAATTTGTTTTGTTTTATAAAAAGTTTTCTTTTGATATTTATGGTGATGACTTTGTTGTTCTTTTGCATTTGTTTTGTTGATTAAAACTAAATACAATTCAGTTATGTTTAATTAATGGAAATAAATATGGGTAAATTTGAATTATTTATTTTTCCTGTAGTAAAGAGCATATACAGATATGTATATTTTAAAAGTTATTTAAAATTAAAATTTTAGTTAAAAAATAAATTTTTAATATGGAAAGAATATAATGCATAATAAAAACAATTCCTATTATAGTATTTAAAAAATAAATGTAGTTTTTGAAGCACAACGCATGCTTAGTAACGCATGCGCAAATTTGCGTAGTAGTATACATACATGCTGAAAATAAACAATAAGGCTATTCAAAGTTTAAGCGTACTTTTAACTAATCGTATTTATAGCATTTGTTATTGTTCAAACTGTGAGCACCTCGCCATGTGACTGTCATATTAAAAAATTATGCAACCCTGTGATGTATGTGATTATGCGGCTGTAGACAGAGCATAAAAATACGAGGTACAAAAAACACGTCCAAGGGCTACTTTTATTTACGCGTGCCTGCGTATTTGCGTTTGTATGAAAAACAACAACAAAGCAAAATACGCTTTCGTAAATTGGCGTACAAAAAGCAAATCGTACAAATAGCAGACCAGCGTATTAAAACTGTGAATAGCCTTATTAGTTTTATTCGTACTCCAATTCGTGGCACTCAAAGCCGAGAAAAGCGAGCTAGTTGTCAAATACAGCTGTTCATGTCGAGTAAAAATTAAGAACATCTAAAAAAATTTCAGCTAACTGAACCAACAACAATTACCAAGCAAATCTAAAACAATAACGCACAGAAAAGAGCAAGATCACAGCGGTGGAGCAGCGTAAGAGGGGATGCATCGAATCGTCCACAGAAAAAAACAGAACTTTGCTTACTCTGTCCCGCTTTTCACTCGTTACACACGAAAATTTTCGAGCTTTCGGCGAAAGCAATTATTGCTATGGTAGCAAGATCTCATTCCCGCTCATTCTCGGCAATAATTGCCTTTGCGGCAAGCAGTTTGTGGATTATTTGCCTGCATGAGGGGGTTTACGAAAGTCCCCTTTAAACCCGAGTAGTCAACAAACTACTTGCGGCGAAAGCAATTATTGCTTATAGAATTGCCGAGTGAAAAACGGCCCTTCGCAGCACACGCAAAACCAAAACAACAATACCAGCAGCTAGTAGCAACGTTGCCAGTTATGTTGGAAAAATCCCATTCGTGGTAATTTTTAATTGCTCTTAGGAATTTTTGTTTCTGGGAATTCCTATTAAATTTTTTAATTCAGCGTGGTATTTTTTAATTGGCGTGGAAATTCAGCGGGGTATTATTTAAATTTCCGTGGGAGCTTGGTAATATTCTTCTTATACTTTTTTTCTTTTTTAGTAAGCAAAGTTTCATTGTGGTACCTCTAAATGTTTTTAAAATTGTTTGTGCATATGGGACTTATTGTGGTATTTTTTAATGCGAATGAAATTTTTGTGGCAATTTTAAATGCATATGAAATTTGTGGTGGCATTTTTAAAAAGCGTGGTATCTTTGTGGTAATATTTAATGATCGTGAGATTTTTTTGATATTTTTTTATTGCGGTAGAAACTTTTTGTTTATATTTGCAAAAGTTAATTTTTGTTGTATTTAATTTATGTTATTGTGAAAAAGTAGCTTTTTGTCGAAATTGTTTTAAATTTTAACTGGCAACCTTGGCTAGTAGTAGTACATTTTTTGTAGTCACATACTGGCTCTCTAGCTACATGCATCAGTATTCTCTATTGGATTACAACCCAACAAGCCATGAATGTTACTGTGCCAGCTAAACGGTACTTAAAACGGCAGCGTCTGATTTGCTGGTATAAAAATGACAAGTTTTTGTACCTTTAAACCGTTCTCTATATAATTGTAAAGCCCTTTTTTATATTTATCAAGAATCGAATTGAAATTGATGTCATATTCGCTTGATGCGTCGTTTGTTCTTGTCTTTTTCCCTTTTTTTAACCCTTGTATTGAAATCAAGGTAGTGCAGTTGAGTTACCGTTTATTGTTTAGCTTATTGTTGCAACTTAATAAAAACTATTGTAACGAAGTGTTTTTCCAGCTGGGGTCGGCTCGCCGGACCCAGGCTTCGTTGCAAATAATTTATAATATTTCCAGACGCCAAATCAAAACTCTACGTTTCAAATTATTAACAATGATGAGTTTATTGAACAATTCACCTGTCTTATAGCTAAACAATGCTGGTTTCCTTATTTCTATTTTACAAACTTCGTGGTTATATATTTCTGGGGCTTTGCGGAAGGTGATATACGAGCGTCCTACTGCGTAAACCAAACAACAGAAATCTTATTGGTCCTAATTGTAACGCGCTTGGCTGGCGTAGTCACGGGTAAAAAATAGCGCGGACCAAGTTGGATTTAGGTTGGAGCTGCGTTCGCGCTGGCCCAGTAGATTTAGGTTGGAGCTGCGTTCGCGCTGGCTCAATTGAATTTAGGTTGGAGCTGCGTTCGCGCTGGCCCAGTAGATTTAGGTTGGAGCTGCGTTCGCGCTGGCTCAGTAGACTCTATGGTGGAGCTGCGTTCGCGCTGGCCCAATCGATTTGACTAATATGACTACGCCTCGTTGCTTTAGGATACTTCTCGTATCTCACCGTTCCACTCTTTACGTTAAATTAATTTACTGCCCGCTTATTAAACTACTGTTACTTTAAATATTCTTGTATGAATATTTGCTTGGTATTTAACTTAACCACGTTAATTTAATTATTTATACAACTTATTATATGAGATAACTAATATAAATGATACTTCTCGGCTCTTATTGCGTTTGCTGTACTTGCTCCTTTGCTATAAGCTTTCCGCTGCTGACCAGGGTTTTCGCTGCCGGCGTCGCTGCCAGCATTGGCTGAATTCCCGACGGCTTACTGCATTCACAGTTGGCGGCGCTGCGTTGTCGACGTCGTCGTTGACTGAAGACTCCGCTTGTTGGCGTCGCTGTTGGCCGTGTCGGTTGGCTCGACTCGCTGCTGCTGTCGACTGCGGAGATGTAATTATAGCTGCTTCTGTCGCGATATATTAATCTTATGTTGGCCGCTTTACTTGGCGACAAAATGTTCAACAAAGACCTTCTTGGTCGACGGCACTATGACTTCTGCTTCGTTGTTTTCGACGGCACTCGACTGAACGAGTCTTGTCTGGTTGACGGCACTCGACTGAATGAGTCTTGTCTGGTTGACGGCACTCGACTGACTGACTAAAACGTCTCGAAGCTCTTCTTGCGAGACTGGTGTTCCATTCCACGTTCCTCACGTGCCTGCGTATGTTCTTCTCCCTTTAGCGTGCGTGGCCCATGCCACTGGCTCTCTTGCGCCTGTATACCCTTCCTGCAACTGGGTACCTGTCTTCAGGCATCATGCGACATTCCCGATCACATGTAAAGAAAGAACAAAATAATTAGCAAAACAAACTAACGTTATACTAATGACGCAGTTTAAATTGGCTGATGCAATAAGTGAAATTATTGCATCAACTGCTGATTGGTGATATCACCTCAGCAGGAAATGTAGCATGCATCATACAACTGGTGCCCTATGCACACATTGATGTTGCCCCTGGCTATCTATCCCTTACTTTAGACACTCTTAGGTCTCACGCTTGGCAAGTGGAATTTACACCGAAATAATAAGTAAGTATCAACATGGTAATTTACTCAAATGAACGTATTATATTTATTAAAGTAAATAAACTCTCATGCACTTCTATGTGCCTTATATCTATTTTCTTAACCTAACTTAACCTAGCTGCGGATGGCTTAGCCCTCCTTGCATGTCCTGCTTGGGACCTGTCCCTCGCACTCCTCACGCCCTATCGGGGAGTTTCCTCTGCAGAGTATGGTCGTCATACGACCCAGCAGGAACCTATAAATAAATAATATTAAAGTAGAACATGTAGGGGCAAAACTTTGCCGAAGTTTTGGTCCTTACACTATTTTTAGAAAAGGTTACAACTTTTTAACAACAAATAAAATTAATATACAACTTAAAGTTTTCTATATGACCTTGTTATTTTTTGTGTTGATTTTCTATGATTTTAATATAAATTCTAATTGTTTGATAGTTTAAATCATTCTTGATTTTAAATACAAATTCTAGTTGTTAGATAGTTTAAAATCGTTTATTGAGCTTTAGGTCAGGTTATTCAAGTTAATCAATCAGCTAACTAATTAATCAGCTAGTGATGTTTTTTTTCTTTTTTTATTGAAAGTGTTGTTGCTGTTGTTTCTTTGAAAAAAAATCGTTAGAGCAATTAATTGTTCTAACCTGACCTAAAGCTCAACAAACGATTTTAAACTATCAAACAACTAGAATTTGTATTTAAAATCAAGAATGATTTAAACTCTCAAACATTTAGAATTTGTATTTAAATCATAGAAAATCAACATTAATATACAACTTAATAAATGGCACTCTTATATGAAACACACAATGCATAGTTTGCTGACAACGAAACGGTCCGCTTCAGTGCTTTTAAAAGTGCACACCGTTTTCAAATAAGCCGATTGGCTATCTGGGAAAAAAAGCAACTCATGTTTTACATACATATTTATAAAAACAAACAACAAAAGCAGCACAACCACGAACGACGTAATAACGAACCACACAAGCAAACACAACAACAACAACAACCTTAAAAACAGCATAAGCCATGATACAAAGAACTACAGATATAGTATTGCGCATGTCCGCCATCTTTGCTGTGACGTGCAAGGTGCTCCTTGGTTAAAACGTAGTCACAATTTATTCATAGGGTATAAAGATTTTAAAATGCCTACATTTTCTTATGAAAACTTGTTTTACTGATATGAAATAAATATTGTTATATAAAGCACATGTCCAAAATAAAGTTAATATATTTTTTAGTACTGTTTGTGAAGAAAAATTTGCATATTTTGTAGGGGTGCTTTTTCCCTTTTTTACCGATTTACACAAAAAGCGGCTACGTTGCTTGATGTGCTTGACAGAATTTTGACTGTTTGTTCGTTTTCATTTTGCTATCTTCGTCACTCTTCTACATTTTCTTTTGAATGTATTCATCAAGTGTCACATTTGACGAGCACCGATGACGAGGTGCGCATTAAATTTTGTTTGTTGCGCCGGGAATACTTTACCTATAGCTCTTTGTATCATGAGCATAAGCAGCTACTGCAGCTAGGCAGCTTGTGCATTACTCATACGAATATATGAATTTTTCATCTTCTTAGATTTTGCTATTTTATTAGATATTCGTTTTGTTCCCACTAAAACTGATATTTTGGCATTTTTTTTTCTTTGTACGATGAATATTAAAGGCTGTAGGTATACCCCAAAGTGTCAAATATCACTTTGAAAAAATTCGTGAAAATGACCCCCCATACAAACCGCACTGTAAGACGTAATTCTACGTCAAAATAGCAAGGTTCCATTGAACAGGTTGAAAATTATCACAAGATGTCAATTGTTTTAAGTGTAGATTTTAATTGGGAATTCAGACATGAATGTTCATAGACACTAAGGCAAGGCGCTAGAAAATTCAAAGTATTTTTAGGATTTTTTAAAAACTTTAAATATTGAACAAAGATATTTTAAGTTTTAAGGTATATTGTAACACTCATTCATCATAAAAAAATATTAATTTTTTAATTAAAAAAATTGTTGATCTTGTTTAAAATGGCGCTCAATGAGACGCTCTCAAGGAAAAGGGGCATGTAGATTTTGACTTTTCTATTTATCCGAATTTGGCGGCCATAGCCTAGTGGGTAGAGTGCGTGGCCCTTAAGTTAAAGGACCGAGGTAGCCCGGGTTCAATTCCAGCTCAGACAGAAAGTTTTTTCAATTGAATAAATTTTTCTGTTCGGTCGTCACCTCTCTGCAGACAATGGCAAACCTCAGAGAGTAAAGTTGCCATGCAAAGCTTCTTGAGAACATAAGCCGTTCGGAGTGGGCATAAAACACGTAGGTCCAGTTCTCGATCATTTGTGGTTAAACATTTAATAACACGCACAACACAATTGATCAATAGAAGCTAGGTCATAGTAATTCCAAGGGCTGAAATTGCCAGTTTATTATTTATTTATTTTTTTTATTTATTCGAAAAATAAAAATTAAGAATATTATTAATCACCAAGAGTGCAGCTATGGCTGGCACTAGAAAAAAAAAATATTGAAAATTGGCAGAATGACGCGCTTTTGAAAATTAAGTTCTTAATCTTAAAACAGCTTGTTTTCTACCGGTTATTAAGTGTTAAATATACGATATTTTTTAAATAAAACTTTGATTCTAGTTCCAGAGATAGCCACTAATGTTATGAATAGCATATTTAAATTTCAGATGATTCGGATGAATAATTTTTGGTATTTGTAGAAATACCATGCCGAAAAAGTAGTTTTGAAATAAATGAGTATAAAGAGAATGAATATAGACGAAACACTGTGGCTCGGTACCTACTAAAACGGCTGTAGAAGTGAAAAAAGACGAAAGACTATACTTTTGAAAAATAAAAATAAAAATCAGTTTCATAAAAATTCTAGGCCTTGTCTCAATGTTGTCTTGATAAATATAATTTGGGAATGATAAGCGATCGAAATATTTGCACAACACCATTAGGACTGACGTAATATTTGCTAGAAATATCGATGACATTACATCTATGTAATATACATTTTTAAATTTAAGATTACAAAAACCAATAATTTCATTAAAATTTACAAAAATAAATCAAAATTAATGTAAAATAATAAGGAAAGGTAATGCAATTTACTGGTGGTAATATTATTTTAAAGCTAACATTTAGTATTTAAAATTTTGTAATTTAAAAATTTTGGTATTAAAAAACCCATTAAATTATCATGCTTATGAAACTGCGAAAAAGCTTCGCTTCTCTCGTGTGTGCAGCGACGCATCTGTTTTTTTTCTTCTTAAATTAGATTACCTGGGTAAGTTCAAATGATAGAACAATAAAATTATGTCCCTTCATTTGAATTTAAATAACAAATGACTTACTTTCAAAGGAATAAATTTGAACAAATTGAAGTGGCATCACCCATCTTCATAAAATTGGTTTACCTTAGATTAAAAAATTCAATTTGGATAAAGGGGCATATCTCCTTCTATTATTATGTGCTAAAATTGTACTATTTCGAAAGATTGAGATGATAGAATAATGATATAGATTTAAACATACGACTTATCGCAAAAGGAGGGAATTAGGGAATCTTCTATCAATTTTTAACTTTTACGATTGAGCACAGTTTTAAATTCACCAAATCTATATACATTGTATAGGAGGTAGGCGTGTTTTTAATCTGATGCGGATGATGTTCGGAACAGTTAATGTCATTGATGATATTCAAGTCTTAAGTGAAAAACTATAATTCCAAATTTCAACAAATAAAAAATGTAAAATTTTCCACTTGTACATCAATTTTTATGTTACATGGTGTCATTTTGTATGGGAGAAAGACGTAAATGTAGTGTGATTTTACTGAATTTCAGGCACGTTTTAAACTTAAAATAGCAATACTTTTGTGCACAATTGAAAGTCGTTTGCCTAGTTTGCAATTGCCATGGTAGATACGTGTTGTTTTAGAAGAATTTTACCTAATTTATGCACATTTTTAACTTGAAAGATAAATGTTTAATTTAAAGATAAAATTTTACGTCTTTTGCCTTGTATTAGCAAGACTTTTATATATATTTTACAGTGGTGTTTTATGGCACAATTTTTTATAGGACATATTCATGAACTAAATCTGGGTGTGCTCAAATTTAAAGTTCTTTTTCACATTCAAATTACGTTTAACTTACGAAATTTATTATCAAAAGTACTGAAACATACAGAGGCTATCGAGCATACGCACCAGAATTCCAAAAATTTTACTAGGAATGACAAGTCTTTCAACTTTCATGATCTTTTGTAACCTTATGATGCACGTTTGTAGTCTAAGGAGTAAAATCCCTTTAATCAAGACGCAAGATCGCATCACTTATATTTATTTTTGATATCATATCTGAATCATTAGATATCAGTAGCTTCGAGAGCTCATACATTTTACTATTCCTAATATAATTCCCTCTGAGAGGTAGGTCTAAGGATAGTTGTGAATAAATCACAACATCCCTTAAGATACTTAAGAAAATCTAAGTGGTTTTTAAAAAAAACCTATTGCAGAACTAATTATGCTTTCATGGAGCCAATTACAGGGGCTTTGACTTTTCAATGAGCTGAATATATTCTATGATTTTGATCTCTTTTTTTTCTAAGTGTATATAATAAAAAATTTTGTAATTAGTATCTTTTTTAGTATTAATACATTATTAATACATAAATAATGTTTTGTACCTTCATATATATATTTTTAATTGTTTACTTAGTCTGTAGGGATCTGTATACAAATAAACTAAGCTTAATTATAGTAAATTAGTATAAATTAGATGTAGAATTTTCACTGCTCAGAATATTTCATTGTACTTCCTGGAGGAGCTTTTTACAATAAATTTTAAAAAATCAAAACGCTTTTGTTTTTGAAGTGAAAACTTCTTTAGGCGCATTGAACGATTTTGATAGAGGGTAAGTCTTTGGATTGCGTCATCATGATTTTCCGAGTAACTCTCGTCATCAATACAGACAGCGAGCATGACAGAATAACCAGGTGGGGCCGACTCGGAGAGAAATGAAGTAGAAAGCAGAGAAAAGCGAGCTAGTTGTCAAAATCAGTTGTTCATCTCGAGTATCTTTATGTTCATGTTTTGCAGTTGATTTTGGGTTAAACCTGTTTTTTCCAAATTGAACACTTCCCCGGCATTTTATAGTTTTATTTAAACTGGTTTTATAATATTTTCATTCAAATTAACACAAACTTAACACACGTGTCCGCACTATTTACAATTTGAAAACATATATTCTTGTTTCATTTTCCACTCTTCGTTAAAGGGCCAAACAGACCACACAGACTGTTTGCGCAAACACGTGTTTGCGCAGACTGTTCGACAGTGTATTTGGCTGTTTTAAATTTGTGCAGATGTCTGCGCAAAACTTAAAATATTTTAATTTTTGGTTGTGTTTACGCAAAATCACACCAACTTGCCATAATCCCGAAAGTTTTATAGAGGGAAGATGTGCGTGAAGGAAAATAAATAAAAATTGAAGCAGAAAAGAAAAATTTAATAGAATTTGAACTAAAAAATCAAGTCTTCGCAAACAAAGTCTGTGTAGTGTATGGTCGTCGCTATGACGAGAAAAAAGTCTTGTTTGCGCAAACAGTCTGTGTAATCTATTTGGCCCTTAACGAGTGAGGGCACTAAGCGCGCCGGCCCTATCTGGTTATTCTGCCATGACAGTGAGTAGGTTTTTAAAACACGCTTTTAGATCTTGATACCAGGTGCTCAGCAAGGCATATTAACCAGGTAGGCTCGATACGGAGAGACTTTAATAAGTACCCCTTATATTACATGCTTGTTTTGTTTCCTTTCGACAATACCTACAATTCTGTCAAAAACATGTCAAACGAAAAAAGCTGAACGCCTGGTAGCCAATATCCAAGAGCGTGTGTTTGAGTTCCACGACCAACATAATATCATTTGTAGTTTTATAAATGTCGCCAGCATGTTCTCTGACTGGGACCATGGTATAATATGAAATAAGTAAGGGTGAAATTTTATATTTCAACCATCGAATGTCAAATAATAGAAAACAAAATAGAGAACGTGTGTCACACACATTGGCCGCATTCAGAAGAGTTACCTGAATGTGAATGGATAATTTAATTGCAAAGGTTTCTCACTCAAATTTAAAAAAAAAATAGTTGCCAACAGTTAACTCCGCTGAAAGCTGCCAATGTGTGTGACACACCCACTTTATATTGTTTTCCTTTGTGTGAGATTCTATGGTCGCAGCTCGTGAGAAAAGAAGTTGCTTTCAAGGCTACCTAATAATAATTTTATCATTGTTGGGACTGCAGCGTCCAAAAACTTATTGTTTCTTATTTCAGCTACCATAAGCCTATAGTATCTTTTTTTAGAATATAATTCAATTACTAATGACGAAAACAGTGAAAATAATGTAATTGAAATTCAATGAAATTTATGTAAATACAAATTCTATGTATTCGTATTTTATGTGTATATTAATTATTTAAATAAGTTTAATTTTTTTGTCAATGTGTTACTCTGTTTTTTATATTAAAAACTATAATTTAAAATATAATTAATGATAAAAGACGAAAATAATGTGCATTAATGATGAACCGGATGTACTGATGAACCGAATCGGGGGCAAAAAATGAACTGCACATTGCTGGCTATTTTTTCTGTTTTCCTTGTAGTAAGATCTCAAATGCAGGCATTAAAAGAGACCTCAAGACTTATCAAACAAAATATCATTCCTAAAAAATAGAAAATTTATATTTTTTTTATGAGGACTATTTTTTATTCAATAGTGCTCCCTGTATTTTATTTTTTTATCAGCAATATTCAATTTAAATGTGATAATGTAGTTTGGTGTAATTATAAAATAAAAATGCTATCTGAATAAAAAATATGTTGAAAGATTAATTATTTGTATTTAAATCACATAAAATCAACATAATTTTGAAAGATATAATCAAAGTCTGAGGGAGTGAAAATATAAAAAGCTTTTCCGATTAGCATGAAAATTGGTATAAAGCAGTAAAGTGGTCCATGGCAGGACAAAGTCTTCCAGGGAATACTAATATTTTATATATAGGTTTTCGCTTCGGTCGGCAGTCCCCTCTCTGCCATACTTTTTTTTTTACTATTCCTCATCATAAAAAACTATGTTGTCAAAATTTTTCTGAAAATTGTTAAGTTATACCCCTAATATGTATGTATACATAATAATTTATACACAAAATAAATGCAAGTCATTTCAAAGATTTCAAAATCTTACTCATCCGTACATTAGAATTAAATTTAATATTATCAAACAAATTACCATAAGCAAAAAATAAAAACAATAAACCGCGTAGATTTGCGCTTTGATTGCCACATTAATTTGTGCATTCCAATATGCATATTCCGAAAACTATTTGCCAACCTCTGCATTATATTTGCTGAATTTAATATCCTCTGCTATTCCAATGCATACGCAGATAGATACTCATGCAATTTATATAAGAGCCATCTCTGCTTATTCTGCAATGTCATTTTGTCAAATGCATTCATATAAACATATCCCGCTTAGCACGACAGTAGGAATGCGTTGTGGCGCGTCGGCTGACTTGTCATGTTTTGGGATCAGTTTTGATACTAAGCTAACTCAATTGCGTTGCTTTTTACAAATACTTACAATAAAAAGTCGGAAAGAGCAAGAAATAATATAAAATTTTTTATGCCAATGGATAAAACGTACGCATATGAAAATGTGCATGTGTATGGTCTTGTATAAGAACAATAGCAACAACCAAAGCAGCAACAACAAGAGAGCACAGCTATATGTTTTATAAGCTCGATAACTTTTCTCAGTGTATAATATATCTGCGTGTGGTTGTGTATGTTTCCCAGTGCATTAGTATATTTTTGCAAGCCAACAGTTTGTGTCACTAAAAGTATGCAATGTATTTTAAATTGAAAATGAATTCGCTGTTTGCAACAGCGTTTGTGCGTGTGTAAATAAAAGCTTGCATACATGCTTGTGCTGATATTGTTGGTGTGTGTGTGTGTGTGTGTGTGTGTGTGTGTTCGTGTGTGCCTTGACTTCCATTTCAATGTTTCGTTATTGAAAATATAACAAAAAGTGCTGCTACACAAGTAAATTGAGCAACTTATGTTTTTTAACTCCAACTTGGTAGCTCGGCAGCTCAGCAGGGAAAGTGTAGCAAAGTTTTTTTCCTTTCTTATTGTTTTTATTTTCAAATAGTTACGCTTATTACTTTATAACTGCCGATTGTATGTGGCTGAGAGTGTGCTTTTTTTTGCATTTTATACCCTTTTTCGTTTTCGTAAGTGTCTAAAAAAAGTATGCTACAAAATTTCCAATTGATTTGCTAAATATACGGGTTAACATTTCAATGTATTTTTGCTGCTGTGATAGAAAATGTTCTCATATGAATATGCAGATTATTGTAAGTGCGAATGTATCTATCAATCTATATTTGAGTGTGTGTGTGAATGAAACGTGCTGATTTATAAAAATTGAAAAATCGAATATTTTCCTGCAAAGTAGCTAACTGCATTGCGGTTGGGCCCATTAAGTGGGATTCAGAGCAAAGTTGTGTAGGTGCATACGTTTTTGCTTGAACTAATATTGATGAGCTAATAAAATGTTTAAGCCCAGACGTATGAGTGACAGCTTTGCTCAAAATTTATGAGTTAGATTCAATAGATTTTTTACTGCTTCTAAGCAGGTCAATTGCGCGGAAGCTGATGTTTGAACTCCTTTGTGAGGCAAAAATATATGTGTTTTATTTAAAGCTAAAAAATAGATAAAGTCTTAGAGGTTTCGTTGCAAAATACGTTCTAACATTAAATTAAAAATTTAAGAAATGAATGAATATAAGAAATACTGTGGATATTAGAAAAAACCGCACTTCAGAATCAAGAAAACTTATAAAAATAAAATTATCAATATTCTTAACATATTAACTCTTAGAAAATTTTATTGGAATCTCAAAATCTCTAAGTTTGGACAGTGGAAGCTCTATTAATTTTAGTCAATTAAAAAATACAAGAAAGAAAATTTTCGGTTTCGATGTTCTTGGGATTGAATTCCAGGGCACCAGCTACCGCGGTATTTTTTTAATAAAAATAAACAAGTCTAGGGACTAGTCATGCAAAGGAATGTATGGTTCTTACGCACTAAACCTAAATGATACCTTGTGGTTCATCGGTTATTTGGCTAGACATGGTGCTTACCACCGACCAGTTTGATATAAGAGAAACCAAATATTGCTAAGTTAATGTTTCATCGAGACAGGCCGAAGCCTTTAGTCTGGCGTTCTGGAATATAAGGCACACAAAAATAACGTGCGCCACGTCTTACAGCGTTTTTCCTATGCAGTATGGCTCCTTCGCAAGTTTATGCTTCTGAAGGATTGCCCTGAAGCAACCATATAAGCTTAATATCTGTGTAATGTAAAAATTCACTGGGCCGCACAGTGTCGCGGGTGCAGGAAAAAGTCCAAAAATATTTTAGGTTGCAAATTGTGAAAACAAAGTATACAGAGGAATAGCTAAGAATCAGGTCATTTCAAATATTAAAGGACTTATCAATATCTTATCATTTGTTCATATGCCACTCCACCGAAATTTGACTTGAAAACTTTATGAAATTTAATTTTCTAAGCTTAGTACCTTACATTATAAAACAGGAAATAACTTTTAGTATTAATGCTATGCAAAACAATTTCAACTCATATATCACATAGCACTGCATCATTTTTTTCTATAATCGTTAAGTAGAAATAAAACTTTTAATTCAAAAAAATATCTCAAAAACTAAACAAAAAACACAAATTTATGATTCGTAAAAAGCTGTACTGAATTTTTTCTATTATTTTTAATTCATTAATATAAAAATAATAAAAAAATGCTTAAAATAAGTTTAAAACGACAAAAAAAGTATTTTTGAATTTTTTGTATCTTTACATTTTATATTCTATTTTTGGAAAAAGTTTGACTGCACAGCTTAATAATAAGGAAGTTATGAGCAGTTTTCTGAAGCATGTTTTTGCTAAAATGCGTTAGTTTTTTTTTTGGAAAACTGTACAAATTTCCAAAAGTATTAAACGCAAAAAAATAAACTTATTTTTGTTTTTTATATATATATATATATATATATATATATATATATATATATATATATATATATTTCAATATGACTCTATTTAAAGCCTCTCAAGAGTTTTCCAAAAGTTTGGCTGCTACAACTAAAAAATTAAGAAGTTATGAGCAATTTTCTAGAGCATAATTTTGACTAAAGCGCATAACAAATTCATACTGAAGAAAAGTGAATTTTTTTGAAAACCTGTCAAACTAATTAATGTATTAGAAGTAGTTTTTACTTAGCGTATGAAATCTTATTGGAAAATTTGTTAAGGTTTTGAATTATGATTAGAGTGTTATTTTAATATTATTTTTGTTTTATTAATTATATATTATAAAAAGTTTGTAAGTAATAAATATTATTAAAGCTTTTTCCTAAATGACCTCTATATTTATTATGTTGACTTTATATGATTTAAATACAAATTCTAAATGTTTGATAGTTTAAATCATACTTGATTTTAAATACAAATTCTAGTTGTTTGATAGTTTAAAATCGTTTATTGAGCTTAAGGTCAAAGTTAGAACAATTAATTATTCTAACGAATCTTTCCAAAAAAACAACAACAACAACAACAACAAAATTTTTTCAATATGAAAAGGAAAAAATCACTAGCTGATCTGATTGCAATTTCTGCCTGGCTAAGGGCGTCATCAGAAATCTTTGTGATACCCGTGCAAGCGCGCACTAACGCACTGCACCACCGTGGCGATGAGACTTGAAGTGTCAATTTCTCAGTTTTTCTCAATTTCATAATTTCACATTTGTTGTTGTATTTCTGTTTTACTTTAGTCTCTATGCTAATGTTATTATATGTAGTCCAACAGCCTGCTGGAAGTCTGCACTAACAAAGCATGTTTACTGAAGTTGTTTTTAGAATTTTGCTGATTTTGTTTTCAGCTGTTTCCGTTTGGTCGAGCTCTACCATTTGATTAAAGTTTTTTCCTAAATGACCTCCATATTTATTATGTTGACTTTATATGATTTAAATACAAATTCTAAATGTTTGATAGTTTAAATCATACTTGATTTTAAATACAAATTCAAGTTGTTTGATAGTTTAAAATCGTTAGTGCGCGCTTGCACGGGCATCACAAAGATTTCTGATGACGCCCTTAGCTAGGCAGAAATTGCAATCAGATCAGCTAGTGATTTTTTCCTTTTCATATTGAAAAAACTTTGTTGTTGTTGTTGTTTCTTTGGAAAGATTCGTTAGAACAATTAATTGTTCTAACGTTGACCTTAAGCTCAATAAACGATTTTAAACTATCAAACAACCAGAATTTGTATTTAAAATCAAGTATGATTTAAACTATCAAACATTTAGAATTTGTATGTAAATCATATAAAGTCAACATAATAAATATTATTTTTAAAATAACTTCAAAGTCAAACGTTTCGATAAAAATATTTTATTTCTTAATTGAAAGAGATATGGCTTCATATGGTGTTCGAAATCTCACATGTCAACCCTTTAAATTAGATATTTTATATATATATATATATTTATTTATTATATATTTATTATATATGTATATATTAGGGCGGGTCAAATTCTGGCTCAGCGAAATTCGTAAAATACATGTAATTTCAAGACTTTTTCTCCACTACAGCATATACAAATTCTGAAAAAAAGCTGTGCGGACTTTCGTAAATAGATTCATACACATACATTCATACATTCATATTTTATAATTGAGAACAAAATCTATTTACGAAAGTCCGCACAGCTTTTTTTCAGAATTTGTATATGCTGTAGTGGAGAAAAAGTCTTGAAATTACATGTATTTTACGAATTTCGCTGAGCCAGACCTCCAAAAAATTCGTCCATACAAATTGACCCGGCCTAGTATATATATATATATATATACATATATAATAAATAAATAAATATTATATTATATATATATATAAATTGGGTTGTCCTTATTTTTCGAATTTTGAATTTTGAATTATCATCGCAGCATGTCATTATTCGATTATATTAATCTAAATATGAAAAATATTTTTTGCTTTGATTTTTTAAATGATTTAGAGTTCGCTACCAGTTGTCAAAGTTCAGTCCTCTCACAAGAAAACGTTTATTGATGTAATTTGCCTATTTGAATGAACTTCGGATATGTGATAGGAGACAAAAATGTAAGGCGCACGTATTTTTTTATAGGTGCGGAAACTCAAGTTTAAAGGTTCAAAATGACGCCCGAAAATTTCATATAAGTTTTAGCACTTTCATGTCCGCCATATTGGAGCTTCCATTTTGAATTTTCATTTTGTGTTTCCATATTCGTATTTATCGACCCCAAAAAACTATAGGTACCTGATTTCACGTAAATACGAAATAGTCTTCTAGTTTTGGCCACTTTTTCCTGCCATTATTCAAAAACATCTAGTTTTTCGTCATAACTCCAAAACTATACATTAAACCAGAACGATTCATACACCAAAATTATTGTTAATACAATACCCACACGACTTTATTGTTATAAAATATATGTTTTTTTTTTAAATAATTTTACTTTTCGCCACTTTTTGTGATATTACACTTTTTTTTTTTTTGTTTTTTCGTCAAAACTCCCAAACCATACATCATAAAATGACGATTTTTTCACCAAAATGTTCGTTTAGCCTCTGCCTACATGACTGAAAAAAATTACTTATGTTCCTTGCTAGAGACACCTATATATCATTTAAAAATTTAAAAAAATTTACTACTGTCGGCCCGTGAAATTCAAAGAAAAAACAATTTTGCTTAGGTGCAAGGACCACTCTATTATATATATCGTTTATTGTTTAAAGTATTTGTAGCCGTGACTGTTTAAACTTTTTAAGTTTTTAAAACAATCTAATAACAATTTATTAAAATTTATTTTAATTAATTGTGTTCTACTCTCCGAAAAATAAAGTCAATCACACAGCAGACTAGAAACATTGTTTAGGAAGGAGCTTGTCTTTCCATCTTCAGTAATCTTGAGAGATTACACTGTGACTAACCCACTTTTTAAATATTATATGATTTGACATTTGTTCGAATAAACTCATCTGAATCAAATGTCGTTAAAGCAATGGGCTTTTATGTTTATACTTATATTAAAGAACACGATTCTTCTCGCTTTTTGATAACAGTTTCAAATTCTTAACAAAAAACATTTCCTATCCGTTTATACATATTATCTTTGCCATCACTGTATAAATTTATTATAATTAATAAATTTTTTGTTAAATTTCTTTATGTCTAGCAATGGAGAAAATTATTAATACCCTACACCGAGATCATGTAGTATATTAAATTCTTGCATACGGGAAATTTCGAATGTAACTTTGTGAATAAATAAAAGCTTATTTAATTAAAATATACTAAAAAGGCTTACATTTTAATTAAAAGTAAAACAAAATAAAAAAAAAATTAAAAAGGTGTTCATTATGCTTAAAGGTAAGCCAGTCATCATTAATTTAAAATTCTTTGTAAAATATTCCAAAATTCGTAAATACCTGAGTTAACTTTTTGAAAAGTAAAATACCATTGTAAATAAGACTAAAATAAGTAGTGAAGATATTTTAACTTTGAAAGTTTTTGTACGTAAATAATATAAAAAAGTATCAAGAATATGCATGAAAAACATCAATATTCTTATACCGAATGAATAAAATTTGAAGTTTTTAATGCAGATTTGAAGAGCTTTTTCCGGACTTTAATTGCTGACAGTTTATTTTTTTACAACATTTACACCAGTCAATCAGGGGTGATATGGAAACCGACAATTGTATGACACCAAAATGAAATCTGTGTCAATTTCAAAACCGATTCTGACAATTTTTGGTTTGCATAACACCCCTGAATATAAATATTTACGAAAAACATAATTTTTTGAGTCTTTTTAAAAATGGTTTAGCTCTCTGGCGGTTATCGTGATAGTCAAAACATTTTGAGAATCCTCATAAAATATATCAAGGCTAATTTTTAGTGGGTGGCATTTACATCTTAATTTTTTTTTATGGATGTCGAGGCACCTTAATATTTATGCATTTTAGTGCCTCTAGAAATAAAAATTATCAATTTTAAGCTTAATTTTATTACATTTTATGTTTGACTTGTTAAAAAAAAATTAAAATACATTAAAATAAATATTTAATATTCGAAAAAACTATCATTTTTGTTCATCATTATTTAAACATCATTATTTCAACATCATTATTTTATTTAAAAAGTTTAGCTTGTGGTAGGTTTCGCGGAGTTCTTTGGAGCTTTATGAACCTCTTGCTTTAAAGTACCTCCTTCTTGCTTGGAGGCATTGTCTATGTGCTTCAGAAATTTCCGCAGTCCACCTGTGGACAGGGTCTTGTTTGCGTTTGCTAGATCGCCTCGAGATCGTCGCTGCATAGCAAACTTTTCTTATTTCAGTCGGGGCTGCCTTGCCATATTATTTGGATTGCCAGATAAATGAATATAGGCCATAATTATATTAAAAACATTTTCGTCTAGCGTTTTGACTCTGTACAAAGCTTCGTATTTATGCTGGGTTGGCTACTCGATCGACCATCGATCTTATGTACAGCTTTCTCACATGCAACTCTGCTTACCTTCTGAACTCGCTACTGGCAAAATCAAGTTGATTATGGAGCTTCCGCTTGCACTGCTGAATGTTACCTGGGATCCATTATTGAGCAGCACCACGTCTAGTAAAGTAAACAATTCAAGGAGAATACAGCTACGTTGGTTTTTTTTTACATCCTTAGTAAGCTATTCACACATTAAAGTCACCAGCGAAAAGGAGTAGTTTGAGCTCTCGCGTTTCGCTAGCTATCTTGTCAAGAGTCTCCTTGAATATTTTGGTGCTAGGTAGCAACTCACTACTTGTATAGCATCTACTTCAGCACAGACGAGGCCGTTTGAACGTGTATGCAGCCGTAGATAGCAAGGAGCCCTACCACAGGACATACGGGAGCTTTCCCGTTAATGTCCGAGACCCATACCCCTGCGTAAGATTCGCTCAGTATAGCCAAGTCAAGAGCCCGGTTGGTGACGGTTTGCCCTGTGCTGCGCGACAATTGTTGAGGTACAACTGCAGTAACCTCATCTGCATTTCCGCTCATTGGCTTCTTGAAAGGACGGACAACTTAAACTTCCGGCGCGATGGTTGGTCTTCGCTTCACACTTTTTTTGCCTTATGGTCCTGTCTGCCACATTTCATACAGCACCCATTTCGGTTGGTATTCTTCAACGTCAAGCGGTGTGCTCAAAGTCAAGGCATCTGATGCACCTGATTGGAGCTAACTTCTTGCGGTTTCTGCAAATTACGCAGCCAATTTTTCGGTAATTTTCATTTGTTCGATTTCTGTCAGATTTTTTGCCTGTAAAGCCGGTAGGTCTACGACTGCGTTTTGGGTGCCGGAGTACGCATTGTGAAGTGACTTTACGTTAGCAACTTTGGTATTGCCAAGAAACTTCTGAAACTTCGCACATCTTCAGCTGTCGTTACCTCGTTGAGATCCTTTATCTCTATCAAGGTCTATTTCGTAAGCTTTTTCGTCTCAATCTTAGTGGCTAACACCGAGTCGAATTCCTCTTTCAACTGTTGAGTCGTCTGAGTAAGTTGAACGCTTTAGTTGAATGAGCACTTCATGTTTCTCTGTGTGCCTGACTCTAGAGATGTTCTCTCCGAACCCTTCGAGTGACTTTACATACTTCAGCCTTTACAGACTTTGCCACCATGATTGCATCTGGTCTTACTAGTTTTGGAGGCGGTTTTTTTCCATTTTCTAGCTTTGCTAATCAACTTGAAGCGAGAGAAGCTTCTTTTATGGAAAAGGGTTTAGGTTTGTCTACTTTGACACCCAACTGCTGTATTCTCGTCTTTTTTGGTGACGTTGCTCGAGAGTCATTACTTCGCTCTTTTAACTTTTAGAAGCTGCCTTCGAGAATAAGGGATCCTTGTCAAAACGAGATGCAGAATTGTTCAGTTATGAAAGTCCTGAGTTAGCTTTTAGCTCTTTGGTGCCTTCTGCCTGGGTTTCTCTCGCAAGGTAAGCCTTCTTATCTCGTGATGATCGTTTGTCCTACTCTTAACGTATTCTGTCAGACCATTGATATGCAACCTCAGTTAAGCCATAATTGAGTTCACAGGATCGTTAACTCTGGGGCTTGATAGTGCTTCTGAAGATAATTTAATTATACACTCTTACAGCTGCATCAGGGTCTGCTTGCCTCCGGGTGTGCCCTTGATAATCGAATGCTAGATTATTGAGATTAATGTAAATGGATTCTCATCGTTTTTGATGCTACTAGCTTTAAATGGTGCAGCTGCCGACTGCGTCACCCCTGCAGCAGTGTTAGCGGATGAAATGTTAGTTGGGGCCCTAGGAATCTATGCCCGACCCTGATAGTGCCCACGGATGGATTTATACTAATGTGGCTGCCACCTGGAGTAATTATTTTGTTCTTCCATTACAACAAAATTGGCAGTTTTGTTTTTAGGGATATCTATCATATTCCTTTGTACATACTGACTGATTAAAATGCTGCCAACCGCTACAGTACAGACGCAGACCAGTGAGCCGCCGACTTCAGGACTTAAAAGCTTGCATGTTATGCTTTTTGTCAGGATGATCTCTTTTAATGGGCGTCCTTCCCACCCATTAAGAAAGGAGCATTTGCTAGAAGCTCGTCGTTAATGGTCTTTTCGACGTCATCCGTTTTTATACTGCCAACTGCTTCGGTACAAATGCGGGAGGCGACATATGGGTCTGATGTGCCTAAGGTTTCTAAAATGGAGTCCGTAGGTTCGCTATGCATCTGGGTTTTGTGTTAACCAGGGACCGCGGGTTTGTTAGGCCCGAAGGAAAATGTCCTTCCCTGCTGGTTTTTGGTGGTAGTTTTTGTCCAGGTAAGAGAAAAGACTACTTCGGGAAATAGGTCCTTAGTCGATGACGTATTTGGAACTGTCCGTTGCGGTCCTTTCACTTCCTCAAAGAAGGATCACTCCGAGAAAAGATCCCTAGCCGACGACGCATTCAGTACTGCCGAGTGCGGTCTCATTTTTTTAAAGAAGAGTGTCGGTTTGGGAACTAGCCAATAGACGACGACGCATCTATTACTATTGACTGCGAGCCTTTCCCCAACGAATGCCTAGGTTTTTATTGCTGCCGACCGCACCCAATATAGACCAGACACTTCTGGATTTGTAACTAAGACCTGCGGGGTCGTAAGGACCGAAGGATTTCGATAAAAACAGAATCCCCTTGCGTTACATGTGAACAAAAACAATGGCCAATAATTGAAGCACAGCCGTGAATAATATTGCAAAAGCCACTTTTTTCAAAACCGATTTTATTGCAGATTCCTGTTAACATATGCCAAAAATATGCATCTTATCGCTATCAAAAAGCAACAAGAAAGTGAATGTCGGTGGAAGAACGTTGAAAGTTACATACAAAATTGTAGGAGTTGAATTATCTAATGTAATTGATAAGTGCAACAGATGCACAAAAAAGAAGTCCAATGTTGAAAATTAAATTGATAACAATAATAAAAGATTGAAGAATTGTAGCAATGAAAATAATTTAAGAAAAAGGTATACCTCCAAAAAACGCTCCAGAGCGTATATATATTTGTGTATGTCACATATGTATATGTCACAAGAATATATATAATATAAATTTTTGCAAAAAAATTCAGCATAAGTCCAATAAAGGAACATTATTTTAAATTCTATAAAAAAAGACTAAAATGAGCAAACAGCTTTTTTAACAACTTTATTCGAATTGTGCGAGGTGATAAAATAAGAACTCAAAACTTGACCAACTATACAGTGCCATTTCTTCGGAAAGAGCCCCTTCAAGTATGTGATGAAAAGAATAAGGATATCCTTTCAATAGCTTCATAATTGCCGGAAAAGTATGCCGAGATAAATCAATCTGCAGTTAAACATAGAAAAATATTAAGTTTGTATTCGAAAGCAAACAAATTTTGTTGAAGGTTTTAAAATATTTTCTTTTAAGTTCTTCAAATAAAAACAAGTATCTAGAAATTATCTGCTGCATTTAAAACGTTTTTTACTTATGATGAACAATTTATTTTCGTCGTTTAAAGCTTAGTATGCTGTAGAAGCGAAAAGAAATCTTCCGTAAGAAATGCATTTCGTTTTTGACAGCGAAAAGGTAGCGAAATTTTCTTTTCGATGGTTAGTACGCTGTTGAACCAAAAAAATGTTCAATGCAGCCAAGTTCGCAGCCATGATTGGAGAGTTAAAATGTCAAAATTTTGCTGTCTTTTAAATGTCGGTGCATTTAATTGGCGTGTAATTTTGACATTCAACAATACTGTTCAACTAACACATTCAACAAACAGACAGTAAGCATTGTAAGTTAGTGTTGAGTTCACACCAAAATTTCGCGTGTAGAATTAAATGCTTAAAAATTTTCAATCCTACAGCATACTAAGCTTTAAACGTTATTCGCGGCTGTGCTTGAATGAATTAGAATTTATTACATTATATTTTTCAAACAAAGTATTTTGTTACAAATCAAATTTATTGATAAAAAATGCTGCAGAAAATAAACCTTAAAATACAATAGCAACTTAACAAAAAAGATTTTTTTAATTAAATTTTTTTAGTTCATTTAAACAAATTTTTATGAAAAACTCATGTGGCACAACAAAAATAATGCTATTTAAAAAACAAACACAAAAAGTTCACTTCGAAAAATCTATATATTTTTGTTTGTATGAAATAAATTTTTCCTCAAGAAAAATCGTTTTTTCCAAAGCTAATTCACAAAAGTTTGCTAACTATATAAAATAATAGTATTTTAAATGCAATAAAGTTCGCACATATTCAAGAACATAACGTATTGATCAAAAAGTTTAAATTATATTTCATAGTGCTTTTTATAAATTTAATTTTGTTCTTTTTAGTTTTTCAAATTTATTAATTTTTTTATAAATTTTGTAACTAGAGTATATGCAGGTGCCCCTTTTATGTTAATACTGCAAGGTTTGTGATGCACTGCGTATATTTGGCTTTTTCATTTATACTTTGTCAGCTTTATCAGTAAGCTTTATGTTTAACTTCTTTTTCTAAAATCAACATTTTTTAAATTTGTCTTAACTGTAGCAAAAAAAACCTAAAAAAATTTTGTTACTGCCTTTAATTGCTTTTTCACCATAATATTAGATAATTTTTTCTTGTGATGCAATTAAAAAATAAATCCATTTTTTCCTCAAAAAAAAAACAACTTTATTAATGGTATCGAGTTGAAATGCCAGGGTGCATTTGAACCTTAATGTAAAAAATTTTACACATTCGGTTATTGTAGTGTCCTACGGTTAATCGATGGGATTCACAATTTTGTTTTGCTCTTCCACAAAATATTTCTCTGAATAAAAAGGAAGAACCTGTTTAGACATCAAGGAAAACTACTGCAAACATGTTGCGGCTACATGCTGCTAATATACTGTATGTTGCAATATTCAAAATTAAAACATTTTATGAGTGCAACCTTACTCCAAAAAAAAGTATAGATGCTCTCTAAATTTTGAGAAAATTTCAGCAACATTACTTACGTCTCAGCAATTTCTCAAAATGCTCTTTACCTAAACTATCTCCAAAAGCTTTGCTTCGAAGCAGCGCAGGCGCCTTAACGCATGCCTATCATTTTCACTAACATTAAGCAACATTTATATTACTTTTGTTGTCGCTAATGCATTTAGTTGAATTTCGAACGTGCTTCCCGAAGGACACGCGAGTCTTTCTAAACGCATTGATAACGTTTTCAAATAAGAACTTCCTGATTAAGAACAAGTTGTTGTGTTCGGTTGCAAATTACGTAAATGTAAAGAGGAGAGGAATCGGCATCCATACCACACAGTTTAAAAAATTATTTTACTCAATACGGGATGGTTGTCTCCGCTGGTATCATTTAAGGATTTATTGCATCTATTGAATAAAATAAAATGGCCAAAATATACCGTTAGCCGTGTTAGTGACAGCTTTAAACTTAGCGATATTAAATCAAACTCATCGCCCTGAAAAACTTTAATGTTCAAAATATTGAAAGCACACTTCATCAAAAAGTTAAAAACCTTATGAAAGCGTTCTAAAAAAAAAACTTACCTAGAGTTCATTCCCAAAACTGTCGTAACATGTTAAAAAATTATATCAAAGCGTTTACTGTAAGCAATAAACAACAACAACAATAACTACGAACACTTTATAAAAAGTATGCTGCAGAGATTGTTTTTACCTCTCTCTCTCATGCCAAAATATGTGTTGTGTGCGTGTCCTTGAAGTGCAATTACATTAATTATTTACCAAGCCAACAGCTAACAGCCGCAAAATATCTAGCCATTAAAATAATTTTTTAAGCCGCCAAATTTTGCTGTCTGTGGCGCCACTGCCAACGTTTACATCGTCATTTTGTCTTTCTTGTGTAGTTGCGGTCTCCATTCAACGAGAACAAAACTTTGTTGTAGTTGTTGTTATCGTTACTTTGTCCATGAACGTCGGTGTGTGTGAAATGTTGTTGGATTACTTAATGTTGTTTTTTGTGTTTGGATTAACGACAACTGTTGAAAGAAGTCGCAGTAATGTTTTTGGTAAGTGTTGCTTACCTTTATTCTTGCATATATTTCTTGCATTTGCCAAGAAGTTTTTCATACACCGAAATCTATAGACATTAATGTACTTTAGAAATAAATGTACTTTTCAGCAAACTTATGCAAGGTTGAGCATGAATGAATAAATTCAATGGTACACATGGGCTGGTACACATTTTGTTGCTATTTAGTTCCTCGGATATTTATTTTTAATTTTACTAAATTTTGAAGCAAGCTACATGTGTGCTGAAGTTTAACTACCTTAAAAAGTTTAAGACTCTTGGGGTTTCCGTGGAGTTATCAACTTTATATATATTTAGTGTAAACACACAAAGCTGTTTTTAATTTGTTTCGCTATTATAAAAAATGTTAACATTTCAACTTAGATAGCTAATTGTTACATTAATTAAGTTAGCAGAATAAACATTTTTGTCATAAGAGAAACGATATTTTTAACTGAAAAGCTAAATCAGTTGTCAAGTTTTAACATTTTTATGCAGCTCACCTGGATGCAAGTTGCAAGCAGTACTGGATTTAGGCCTAGGCCCGTGAGGTCCTAGACAAAAGAACTAATGCGTTTACTTTTTCGGAGAACAAGGTTGTTGGTTTGGATATTTTGAAGACGTTTGATCGAGTGTGTCATAAAGCGCTCGTGTCAAAACTAATTCCATATTGTGTTGGTGGAAGCTCTGCTCGGTGGACCATGTTTTTCCTCAAGGACTGAATAATAATAATAATAAATACTGGACATATAATCGTTTGTGGACGACATTTGTCATTCATACTCATTCTAAAAAACCCCAAGTTCTATGAAGATTGAGAGAAAGAAAAAAAAGGAAAAACTGTTTAGAAAAATGCTTACTTTCTAGATTAAAACGAGTTTAAAACTATTTACGGATAACTATGAATGAGGAACGATTAAATGAACTGACCTTATTAAATATTGGAGCAGATCTAGTACAAAATCTAAGTTATGAGAACGTAATAAATGATTTAGCACGATTACATAATGAAACTCTTCATTTTTATTATTTATTATAAATTACTATGCATTTGTGTGTAAAAAATAGTATATACAATTTAAGTTATTTTATTCTATTATAAAAAAAAAATTTAATATGGTAGAGGCGGCACTAATGTCGGACCTAGGGCGGCGGAAAGCCTTAATCCGCCACTGGGTGCAAGTTGATATTTTTCTTTTTATATATTTATTTTATTCATTTATAAAACAGAGCTTTAATCTTTTGCTCTACTAAAAGAATTGATTAATCCAGTGTCCTTTAAAAATATGAAACAAAATAAGATAGTTTACAAGAGTTATTACGTATACTATTAAACTATTAAAGTGAAATGTTTTTAAAATCTCTTCGTCTTGCACGTAAATTAAAAACTTGTTCACGTCACACTGAAATTGCCAGTCTTAAACAACGTATTAAAGGGTTATTCATACTATAATTTACTCTAAGCTTATGTGAAAGCATATTTTAAAAAGAAAAAAAAAAAGAATAATTAATATCCGAGCATGTATATACAAATATCTCTTACAAATATAATGGCGAAATATTTGCGGAGATTTTCCAAAGATTGAATACAAAGAAGAAAGCGTCTTAAATTATATGAAGGCATTTTAATATTTAATCTTAAGCAACTTATTGCAAGAATCGTAAAACGTCTTTGTTAAATTCTTTCAATTTAACTTGAAGAGCCAGCATAAAAGAGGCCGCATATCATTTTAGTCCTCACAAAGGTAAAATATAAAATTTTTAAAGAAAAAGTTGTTTTTAGTTCCTGATTATGAAACCTACATAACATTTTATTGGCTTTTGCTATGTAGATAGCCTATGTGAAAAACGAAGTTTATTGCCAAGTATAACTCTAAAGAGGAAGCCTTCGCAGAAATCCTTGACATATATATGATTTACTTTATACCGATAGGTTAGGTTGGGTTAAAGTGGCGGCCGATCAAAGACCGACCCACATAAACCAGATATTTGGTCCGTTAAGGAGATCCACTCCTCCTCTGCTAATTGTTGTAGTGAAACCACCCTGAACTTATAATAAAAAGCAGAAGACGCTTAACGTCTGCCTCCTCAAGATCCCTGAGATCATCAAAAAAGAGGCTTCCTAGATGCTTCTGTCTTCTGCGGGCTAAAGCGGGGCATAAACAGAGGAGATGCGATACCGACTCCTCCTCTTCCTCATCCCTGCAACTTCTGCACAAGTCATTCGCATGAAATCCCATTCTAAGGGCATGACTACCTATAATACAGTGTCCTGTTATAACGAGGAAAGATCTCTCCATACATCGCCACTTGAGTGAGCTTCATCGTTCATTTTTCAGTAAAACTAGGCCACATCTGTCTAGCTGTGTAAGAGGTGGTGCTATGCTTCCACCTGAATTTAGCCAATTCTATGGCATGTTGCCTCAGAGCCAACTTGCAAGATGCAAGTGACATGCCTAACGCTCCCATCCGTCCTGTATTTCGCTGGACAGTTCCGTTTTTCGAGCAATGTCCTGCGTGCTGTGTAACGTGCTCAAAATCCTGCTTTTTATTATTTTGTCCGGTTTTTTTATTTCCTCCAATGCTTGCAATTTAGTCAACTTTGTTTATTATTCATACTACTTTTAGTAATATGTCAAAGTTTTCCCTTAATACACTTTGATATTTTTACGAACTTGTTAAAAGTTTCTGTGCAAATTTTTTCTTAAACTTGTTGAAATGTCTAAGCGAAAGTGTGTGTTAAGCAATCAACTTGAAAAAATATTCATTTCTGGAAAAAACAAATATTGCTAGTGAGGTGTTCTGCTCAAAGTGCAAAGTATTGGGGGTTGGAATTAATTTTAAAGGTTTTTTTCGGTTTTTGAGCATTTATTTAGAAACAACGGTACAATGTATATTATTCAAAGTATTGTCCATCGTTAGCTACAACATTTTCCCATCTTTCTGGCAGCATATGGATTCCGCGCCGGAAGAACGATTCGTCTTTTGAGGCAATCCACGAATCGACCCATTTTTTGGTATCCTCGTAAGAAGTGAAGCGCTGCTCAGCCAAGCCATGCGTCATCGATCTGAATAGGTGGTAGTCGGAAGGGGCTATGTCTGGGCTATAAGGCGGGTGGGGTAGCACATCCCAATTCAGCACCTCCAACGTTTCCTTGACGGTTCTTGCAACATGTGGCCGTGCGTTGTCATGTTGAAAAACCACTTTGTCGTGTCTTTTGGCATATTCCGGCCATTTAACCTTTAATGCTCGGCTCAATTGCATCAATTGTTGTTGGTAGCGTTCCCCAGTGATGGTTTCGTTAGGTTTTAGTAGCTCATAGTACACGACACCCTTCTGATCCCACCAAATACACAGCATAAGCTTGGCGCCATGAATATTCGGCTTGGCCCTCGATGTTGATGCATGGCCGGGTGGTCCCCACGATTTTTTTCGCTTAGGATTATCGTAATGGATCCACTTTTCATCGCCAGTGACAATACGATGCGAAAAACTCTTCCTTTTATGCCGTTGAAGCAGTTGTTCGCACATGCAAAATCGCCGTTCAACGTCTCTCGGCTTCAACTGGTACGGCACCCAATTTCCAAGCGTTTGCCGACCGTTGATAAGTCGACTCCCAATGATTCTGACAATTCTTGAAGGGTTTGACACGGGTCTTCATCGAGCAAAGCCTCCAATTCCTCATCTTCAAACTTTTTCGGCTGGCCCGGACGCTCTTTGTCTTCCGTATCAAAATCACCACTTTTAAACCGACGGAACCAGTACTCACAAGTAGAAATCGATGGAGCATAGTCCCCGTAAGCCTCAGTAAGCGTGCGTTGTGCTTCAACCGCTTTTTTCTTCAAATGGAAGCACAAAAGTAAACCTTCCCGCAAATTGCGTTTTGTTGGAACGAAAGTCGACATGTTCACAGAGAAAAAAATATATGTTGTTTACACTTCAGTGGAATGACACATACTGAAAAATGAAGCTTAGACAATGTGCTTTGAAATGAATATAGTCACAGGTGTGCCCGATGCGATCTATTGATAGTTACGCCATCTCTTAGAAAACCTTTAAAACTAATTCCAACCCCATTAACGTGTCATTTTTATAAGACTAATTTGGATTTTTTTTTCTTTTTGTTATGTTTTTGTTCTATTAAAAAAAATAATATTTATATAAGATTGAATCTTATTTTTTTTTTTAACAAAATTACATATTAAATACAAATACCTAATATTAATTGATATTCGAAGCTTATGTTACAATTCTTATATTAAATAATAAATTTGATAATTTTATCAATAAAAATGCTTATTTAAATTCTTTGGACATGCAACTAATAATAATTTTTCGACTTTAAATTGCGTCCTGCGAAAACATCCTGCTTTTTTGCGAGACGTCCTGTAACTCCTGTAAAATCTTAAAAATTTTGTGAATTTCGCTGCGAGACAAAAGATATCTTTTCAAGCCATTTTAAAGCACGATAAAAAAAGTCAACAAGATACGCAAAAAAAGACAGTAATATGTATTGAGTACGGTACCAATGCTACCACCTTTTTGAATGTGAAAATACCGCCACTTTTATAAAAACACCGAAAAAATTTAGCTAGAGCATTTTACATCTTAAAGTACTTGAAAAAAACACATAGGGTCAACTTTTTGACTAGATAAAATGAATGTCCACTGTCGGTTTCAGGTCAAGTTTTGGAGATAAAGACAAAAATGTGAAAAAAGGTTCTTGACATTTGGCAAAAGTGTATATTTTTCTATTGAATAGATTTCGTCTTCAAAAAGTTTTGATTTGTAAAGTTTTTTTGCTTGACAAACTATGGAAAATGGGTAAATACAACTGAGAACTTTTACAAGATTTAATTTGTGGGACGAAAGCGGAACATTTAGACATTTTGCATTTGTGGATCATATCGTTTGGAAAAACAAAACGTATCCTTCATTAATTCCGTTTTGGTTCTATTTATTTAAAAAATCTGTATATATATCGACTTAGAATATAGGTCAGTAAAAATATTGATTTATGATATTTAGTCAGACAAGATATGCAAAATTTGTTGGCACTTTAACCTTAGAACTGCAAATCCATTTTTTACCTGTAAACTACAAACCGGGGTAAATATCTACCCCATGGGTTTCTTCTTCGTAAAATCGTTCTGAAAGTAGTAATGTGACTCTTAAGTGCATGACTTTTTTATGTTTTTTCATGCCAAAGAGAATGGTAAGGAACAAATTCAATGTTATTAGGCTTATTTGGTGAAAAATCGATTTTAAAAGCTAAAAGTACTGAAAAACGGTAAAACCGTATTTCAACAAACAACAATGTATGACTTTTCTTCTAAACAACCTAATTTTAAGTTTCAAACGGGATTTTAAAGAAGACGCATAAGGCTTTAAGAAAAATAATACTACCATGATGCTAAAACGCCTGTTTATTTGAGACTGCAAATTAAAAACAATTCGGAATCTTATAGATGGAAAAATCAAATCCTTGAAATATTGCTTTTCAAGAATATATTTCGGTTTCTGTATTGTGCATGCATTATGGCGTGTATTGAAAAATTTACACATTTACAGACAAATTTGCTTTGAAGGCATTGTGAAAATAAGCTATTTCGTATAGTCTAAGATCTGTTAATGATTAATAGAAAGAATCTACACTGCCATTTTTTAAAATTGGGTGAGAAAGAGAACCTACAGTTATAAAACAGTATTGTTATCTGTCCTTTTTTCTTCGCTGCAAAGTTCTTCTGCTTTAGTTATTATTTCAAAATAATAATGTCAACTTTTTTAATTGTTGCAAAAATATTGTTAAAATAAAACATTTCTTTGAACAAGTGGGTAGCCTTCATTAAATTAGAAAATCCTGCACCCTTACGGAAAAGTAAAAGTCGGCAAAAGTTATTTACTTTTGTCGGCAAAAGTAAGCTGAGACAAATCATGCGAGATAGAACAAATTGAGGCGAACGAATTCGCCGTTTTTTGAATTTATTGAAAATGTTTTTGTGAATTATTCTTTTGTGTTTTGTGTTTTTATGTTCATAATATATTAGAATTATTAATCAAGTGCGAAAATAGTTGAAAATGATTAAAGCTTTTGTAAGGGTTTCTTTTCAATTCATAAAATAAAAATAAAAATGCGAAGGTGAATAAAATCTTGCTATGCTTTTTTAAATTCAACGTTGTTTGAACGTTGCTTTGTTCAAAAGTTCAGTGATGGGCGTCTGCGTGGCGAGTCTAGGAACAGAAACTCAAAATTGTCAGCGAGCTGACAACGCTGCTGAATTGCGAATAAAGGTTTGTGGCTACACTTCACAAAATACATAGCTGAGCTTTTTTTAAGTAACAGAAGTTCATAAGTGTTGCCAGCTTTGTAATTCTAAAATTCACCAAAAAGGAGACGCGCTTTTTTCTCAAAAGTGCGTCAGATTTATTAGAATTTTAAATTTAGTCAACACTAAATTAAATTCTAAGCCTAACCATTTTTTGATTTGTCAATTGTTTTATTTTTTTATTTGATCCCTCCAAAACTAAAAAAAAGCAACTACAATGCAAGAGGTACCAAACGTCATGTTTATTGCGCCAAACTTTTCGAAATGCACTGAATCTGGTGAAAAATGCACCAAATTGGCGACAGTGTGTACAATGCGAAAATTGCTCAAAAATTTATTTATAATATACATTTCTCCTGAAGATTTTTGAAAAATTTAGAAAACAAAATAATTTGAAAATTATAATAATTCAAAACGAATACTGAAATTTTTCTAATAATTTATTATATCTCAGGCCTAGAATCAACACAACATATATATCTTCGGTCAAAAAAAAAAGCAGTAAGAATTAATACAAATAAATTAAAAATTAAACAGTTTTTCAAAAAAATCAGTTCAAGTTTTATTTTCGAAATATGCTTAATTTAATTCAAAATAGTGTACTTAAAACTAAAATGAAATAGAATAAAATTTGCCAGGTTATTATTTTTTTTAAGTACATATTACTCAAAAATATTCATGTTTAGAATCTAATTTAAAACAATTACAATTTTGAATTACAAATTTAAAAAAATGTTTTACCAAATTTTTTTATAATCCTGTTATTAAAAAATCACCAATTAGTCTCTCATCTTTTCTTCTAAAAATCCTCGAGAGATTAATTGATATTCACTTGAGATCCATGATAGAAAAGAAGCCATTATCTCTAGCTCAACATGCTTACACCAAAGGCAAATCAGTGGAAACAGCTCTCCACTCCATAATCTCCATCATTGAAAAATCCCTCTATCTGAAGGAATATACAATGATAGCTTTTATTGATATAGAAGGAGCCTTTAATAACGTCGAGGCAGGGGCCATCACCAGTGCGCTGACGGAGCTTGAGGTGGATGCCGCGCTGATAGCACTCATAAACCAAATGCTAATTGGCAGGATTATAAGTGCAAAATTTGGAGCGGCATCCACGCTAAGATCTGTACCAAGAGGAACTCCTCAGGGAGGGGTTCTATCGCCTCTACTCTGGAATTTAGCAGTGAATGAACTGCTAGGCAAACTAGAACTAGAGGGGTGCAGGGTGATAGCATATGCCGATGACATTGCTATTGTTACCTCTGGAAAATATATATCTACTCTCCGAGACATTATGCAAAACTGCCTAAATACTCTTGTCAACTGGACTATCAGCTGTGGGCTCAGCGTTAATCCTAATAAAACTGAGTTAGTAGTTTTCACAAGAAAACACAATGTACCTCAAATTAGCCATCCTAAACTGGGAAATACAAGTCTTATCTTCTCAGATCAAGCAAAATACCTGGGCCTTATACTGGATAGGAAACTAAACTGGAAGCCCAATCTGCTCGAAAGAGCCAAAAAAGGTATACTCTTGCAAAAAGGCGGTGGGTAGAAAATGGGGTTTACAGCCAAGTGTTACTCACTGGCTTTATACAGCAGTTGTAAGGCCAATATTGCTATATGGTGCTATTGTCTGGTGGCATGCACTCGAAAAACAGACTCACCATAACCTTCTCCGTAAAGTTCAAAGATCAGCTGAACTGTGCATTAGCGGAGCCCTAAGAACCACTCCGATTGACGCATTAGACACAATGCTACATCTTACACCACTTGATATCCTAGCTAAACAGATGGCCGCTAATACAGCCATCCGCCTAGTAGCCACCTCCCAGTGGAAAGAAGGTACACTAGGACATTCTTGTATCAGAAAATTTCTCCCTCCTTTACCTAGGTCCATTGACTACATCACACAAAAACTACTCTTTGAGAGGAAGTTCGATGTATCCATTCCCTCTCGAGAAGAGTGGGAACAAGAAAACCATTCACCTCACAATGTCATTGAGATCTTTACGGATGGATCAAAACTAGATGGCAAAGTAGGTGGAGGAGTCTACTCAGAAGCATTAAGCATTAATATAGCCTTCAGGCTCCCTGACCATTGCAGTGTATTTCAAGCTGAAATCGCTGCTATACATGAAGCGCTAACTTGGCTTCAGAAAAATGATATATCTTCCATGGATATATGCATACTTTCTGACAGTCAGGCCGCTCTGAAAGCCATAGGAACTGTTGAAATAACATCTGAAACAGTTTTCAACTGCCGCAGATCTCTAAACGAGATGGCAGAGCAGCTCAAAATTATCCTATGCTGGATTCCTGGACATAGGGATTTTCTAGGTAACTGCAGAGCAGATGAACTCGCTCGCACAGGTACTACCAAACAACTATCTTCAGACAAGACAAACCTTGGTATTCCTCTCACCACATGTAAACTCCTTACACATGAGTTATCCTGTATTAACACCAACAAAAGATGGTCAGCAGGTAACACTTGTAATATAGCACGGCAAATCTGGCCCAAACTCAATCTGAAGCGCTCAAAAGAACTCATATCTCTTAGTAGAGATCACATTGGCACCATGATAGGGATCCTGACAGGGCACTGCCTTATTGGCAGGCACGCTCTAAGATTAAACATACCCCACAACGACTTCTGCAGAAGCTGTAGAGATGAGGAGGAGGTGGAATCTACAGAACACCTTCTCTGCACCTGCCCAGCGCTGGCTCAAAAACGTTTTCTTCACCTAAACAACTGGTTTCTCAGAGACCTCGAAGAACTCTCGGAAATATCGTTATACCGAATCCTAAGCTTTGTGAACAGCTCAAGCTGGTTCGAATAGAGAAGGGAGATCAACCCCTGTGGTACCACAACGGGCCTTATTGGCCTAAGTGCGTCTCAATTTGAGGCAGCCACTTTAACCTAACCTAACCTAACCTATTAAAAAATCACAAAACAGAAAAAGCCAAGCAACATTATGTCACCACAACAATTACTGTTAGATGATGATTCAAATTATACAAAGTACCTAAATTTTTAATATATATACCATTTTTTAATTATTAAGCAAACACAAATATTTTTATATTTTGCATTTGAAGATAAAAAAAAAAATACTTCCATTTTAATATTTCAAATTTTTACATGGTATTTAAAATTTTCGTGGTATCACTGGCGAAGCAGCGGGCATTTGCTAGTAAATACATAAAATCATTGGTGCGCCTATTTTTGATCGCATAACTTAAAATTGACTTTACCGATTGAGGTAATAAGACACAACATGAGATATAAAACCTTTACCCAGAACATCTAAGCGGTGATCCAATACGAGGTCCCTTTTTCAACTGGGTTGTTTTGACAGCTGTTATGTGTCAAATGGCTTGTCCACACGACGTTTGTGTTCAGTATTCAATACGATTCAATTATGAATAGATTTACTCCTGACCAACGTTTATTAATTGTGGAAACTTACTACCAAAATTAGTCATCAGTTAGAGAATGCTATAGATTTTTTCAAACCATCACCAAATTCCGAACCTATTTTACACTTTTGGCATTCATCATGAGATGAATGCGCCAGGGTGCATACTGCCCGTAAATTTGATAATATTGCTGCAGTAGCTGAGAGTGTTCGTGAAAACCGTGAACAATCAATTTCTCGCCTATCTCGAATTTTGTCGTAACCTTTTAGTTACTGCATAAAAAATAATTCTACATCTACACATGCGATACATTAAAAATTGTGTCTTTTGTCGTTTACTATTGTTACTGTTTTTGTTATTTCAACGTTGCAAATTTAATACTATTTATAGTGAAAAAAAGAAAAAAATCTAAATAAGTGCAAAATGCCCTAAAAAAAGCGAGGAAAAACACAGTGTCGATAGTATCATATGTGTAGACTTTAGGCTAAGTCGATTTGCAAGACAATTTCGCAAGACATTCTTTGACAGCTTGCCTGAAGAAAAATTTTATTGATCAAAATGTTGCTTCTGAAAGTTTATTCAAATAAATAATCGACTTGTTTAAGGATATTTTTTCTGAAAAAACAGTATTCGGGGGTCTTTAAAGATTTACAATTCAAAGTTTTAAAAATTTATAAAATGTAGACAAAGATTTCAAAAAACTATTTGAAGAATGGGAAAAAGGTTATTTCTGAGTTCACATTCAACTCAAAAAATTGACAACTGAAAATGGGCTTAGGAGAGTTTGAGTGTTGCACAAAATATCAGATAAAAATATCATCTTTTTTTGGGGAATTTTTTTAATTAAAGATAATCCATTTTCTTTCGAAACTTAACTCTATAAGAAAATTATCAAAATCCTGCAAAAATATTAAATAAGATAAAGAGGTATATTTAGTACTTTTTACAATTATGACGTTGCAATTGGTCAGGTCAATTCACAAAGCAAATTAAAGCTCTTAATGCCTAATTGAGTTTTGCACTACAATGCGTTCAAGTGGATAATTTATCTATTATTTTGAATTATTTCATTATTTATTTGCTTTTCATTAAAAAAGCTGTTGCCAGTACTTTAACAAATGGACAAAATAATGTACTTATATCCAACATCAGTATAACTATCATCATAAATTATATTTAGACCTGACTACCTCTTATTACGATTAAACTAAGTGAATATGAACAACAATTTTCCATAAAAAGAAAATAACGCTCTACTTAGTTGCCTGTTAAATATTACATCTGAGCCCTATTCTTTGACTCCCTTATTTGCTGACATGTGTGTCTGGCGTGTTTGTTGCTGTCGTCATGTGTCAATGATTTTCTAAATAAAAGCTAATTACTGCAGTGGGAGTTGTGTTTTTTAGCTACCATTTTTTCAATTGTACCAATCTTTTAAGAGCGATTTCAGAGGAAGAAGGCTTTCATTTAAAAAAAAACCTCTGGAATTAAATCGCATTTATGTATTTAAGTGCCATAAAGTGCCATGCTATGAGTGACACGCAAAGGTAGCTGGCAGAGCTGAATACACGATGGATCAATAATATCAATATTGTTCAAAGAAATGCTGTTATTTTACGTCTCTGGAAAGAAATAAATAAATGTCAAATGAACGAGACAAGAACACTCCCAGAGTTCTTAGCTGTCATAAGCAGTTATCTGCGATTGTGATATTGTTCTGAACAAATGTACTGACATAAATTAAGGTTAACGTGAGATTAAATGTTGAGCTGAGGTTAAAAGTGTTTGTAAACTGTATGTTATACGTAGAAACACGAAAGAATGGTAGGCGAGTTAGAACAATAAAATTTGGTACGCAAGTGGTTTTGGAAAAAGAAAGAAGGTAGGCGTTAAAAATTGTTCATGAACCATTAAATAGCAATTTTGTTAATTGAATCAATTAGTTAAGATCTGAAAAAACACTTTTAACTAAATTAATTTCTAAAAAAAAAAATAATTAGTTAATTTATTGTAGTTATAGTTATCTATTATATTTAATTGCTTAAAGAATCAATGGCTCAGATCATTGCGATGATAATAGCTTTCTCTTTAGAAAGTGGGTGTTCTTTCCACAGTGTCATATGTATATGTAATAACAATATGCGCACTCTTACTTGTACGAAGTTAGAACTGAGCTATGTATCTTCTATACGCTACAACTGATATTTATTTATTTCATTAACAATATTTGTGCATTTCGTGAAGAAATACGTAAATTTTTTGAAGTGAAAACTTCTTTAGGCGCGTTGAACGATTTTGGTAGAGGGTAAATCTTTGGTTTGCGTCATCGTGATTTTCCGAGTAACTCTCGTCATCATACATACAGCGAGCATGGCAGAATAACCGTGTAAGGCCAACTCGGAGAGAATGAAGTAGAAAGCAGAGAACAGCGAGCTAGTTGTCAAAATCAGCTGTTCATCTCGAGTTTCTTTATGTTCATGTTTTGCAGTTGATTTTTGGTTAAACTTGTTTTTTGCTTTTTTGCAAATTGAACACTTCTTCGGCATTTTATAGTTTTATTAACACTGTTTTTATCATATTTTCATTCAAATAAACACACGTGCCCGCACAATTTGAAAACATAATATTCTTATTTCAACCTTTTCATTTTCCACTCTTCGTTAAAGGGCCAAACAGAACGCACAGGATGTTCGACAATGTATTTGGCTGTTTTAAGTTTGTCTGCGCAAAAATTAAAATATTTTTATTTTTAGTTGTGTTTGCGCAAAAAAAAAAAAAAACCGTCTGTGTAGTGTGTAGTGAAAATCACACCGACTTGTCGTAATCCCGAAACTTTTATAGAATGAAGACGTGCGTGTAGGAAAATGTATAAAAATGGAAGCAGAAAGAAAACTTAAATAGAACTTGAACTAAGTTGAAGTATTGTTTGCGAAAAGAGTCTGTGTAGTATAGTTAGCCCTTAACGCGTGAGGGCACTAAGCGAGCCGACCCTACCTGTGGCCAAATTACAGCATCCGTTATCGAACAAAATTACGAAGGGCAGGACGAGACAAGTGCCTATCAATCTTGTACAATTTTGCTCGATCACTGATGCTGTAATTCGGCCCCTGGTAATTCTACCATGACAGTGAGTAGGTTTTTAAATGACGCTTTTGGATCTTGACTACCAGGCGCTCAGCAAGGCATATTAACCAGGGGCCGAATTACAGCATCCGTGATCTACCAAAATTTTACAAGATTGATAGGCACTTGTGTCGTCGTGCTCTTCGTAATTTTGCTCGATCACGGTTGCTGTAATTCAGCCCCAGGTAGGCTCGATATGGAGAGACTTTAAAAAGTACCCCTAATGTTCTATGTTTGTATTGATTTCTTTTCGACAATACCTACATTTCTGTCAAAAACATGTCAAACGAAAAAGCTGAACGCCTTGTAGCCAATATCCAAGAGCGTGTTTTTGAGTTTCATGACCAACATAAAAACATTTGTAGTTTTATTAATGCCGCCAGCATATTCTCTGACTGGGACCATGGTATAATAAGTAATAGGTAGGAGTGACATTTCGTGTTTCAACCATCGAATGTCAAACAAAAGAAAACAAAATAGAGAACGTGTGGCACACACATTGGCCGCATTCAGAGGAGTCACTTGTTGTGAATGGCTCATTTAATTGCAAAGGTTTCTCACTCAAATTTAAAAAAAAAAACAGTTGCCAACTATTGACTGCGCTGAAAGCTGCCAATGTGTGTGACACACGCACTTTATATTGTTTTATTTTGTATGAAATTCGATGGTCAATGAAATTTATGTAAATACAAATTCTATGTGTGCGTATGTTATGTGTATATTAATTATTTAAATAAGTTTAATTTATATTTTTGTTTACGTGTTACTCTGTTTTTTATATTAATATCCATAATTCAAAATATAATGAAATGATAAAAGACGAAAATAATGTGCATTAATTATGAACCGGATGTACGGATGAACCGAATCGGGGGCAGAAAATAAACTGCACTTTGCTTGCTATGTTTTCTGTTTTCCTTGTAGCAAGATCTCAAATGCAGGCATTAAAAGAGACTTCAAGACGAATCAAACAAAATATCATATATAAAAATAGAAAATTTATTTTATTTTATGAGAATTATTTTTCATTCAATAGTGCTCCCTGTATTTTATTTTTATATCAGCAATATTCAATTAAAATGCAATAATATAGTTTGGTGTAATTATAAAAAAATGCTATCTGATAAAAAATATTTTGAAAGATATAATCAAATACTGGGGGAGTGAAAATATAAAAAGTTTTTCCGATAAGCATGAAAATTTTTATAAAGCAGTAAAGCAGTCCGTGGCAGGACAAAGTCTTCCAGGGAATACTAATATATTATATATAGGTTTTCGCTTCTGTTGGCGTCCCCTCACTGCTATACATTTTTTTTGTATCGAAATATTAATTTGCTTGATTCTAGAAAATTGTAAGTAATACCTTGACATACAAATATCAAAACGTAACTTCTTTACAGTTTTAATATTGGCTCAAAAAATTAAAGTTAAAAAACAGAAAAATATTTAAAAATGTTTCTCTGACTTGGAGCAAATATTGTGTGTAGTAAAAAGAAACGCATTATTATTTTTTCAAAATATGGTATTAGTAATATGTATTTATCGTTGTTAGATCAGGTTATGCCATATGGAGTTATAAATTTAGATAACATTTAGTTTAGATTTTGTAATAAACAAATTTCTCATAAAGACGAAAACTCAAGCAAGGCGGCTAAAAATTTATGAAAATCGATGAAATAAATAGTGTTTATGGTACTGATACTGTAACAGCCAATCACGCCCAATTTTGGTTTCGTTGATTCCGTTCCGGCAATTTTGATGTCAAAGATGCACCACGCTCTGAAAGTCCAAATTCATCTGACTCTTGGAAAGAACCGCTTGGAACAACTTCAATTAGGCTAGATTAAAGTAAACGCAAAAAAAAAGACCTCATGGACTGTATTTCCAACTGCGAATCGCTGCTGAATCGCAACAAAATCGACCTATTTCTGAAGAGAATAGTTATTGATGATGAAAAATAGATAACTTATCACAACGTCACGGTTGGTTGGACTGCAGTGCCATCATATACTTTATGATGGTCTCCTACGGCCAAACTCTTTACTCGGAACTGTACTGTAAACAATTGGTGTATCTGTAGGAAGCAATAGTGTTTCATCAAGACAACGCTACCCCACACACATTGATAATGACTCGCCAGAAGCTTCGGAAGCTTGCTTATGAGATTCTAGTGCATCCACTTTATAGTCTGGATCTGTTCTCGTTTCCCGAGTAAAAATAAAACTTTTTTAGCTAAGACCAAACAGCGGCCAAACAAGGCCTAATTTTATATATTTTTCTCGGCCGTTTAAGGTTCTTACAAGGGTCGTTTGCAGGAATTACTGACGTTTTTAAATAATCTTTGCTGTACAACGGGCATACAGCGGTCGTTCATCGGCTGAGCAGTGATTATTTTACCAATGAAAATGTACAGTAAGCCGGATCGAAAATTAGATTTCGCCGGACAATGGTTTGAAATGATGAGGGACTCTTAAAATAATTTTCTCCATCATTTTTTTTTAGATCGGAGAAATTCTCATGAAGCGATTTTGGCTCTAGTGAACCTTTTTTTTTTGGCCAAAAAATCATGTTTTTTGCATGTTACTTTTTTCTTCTTTAGAATGCATACCCAAGATAAGCAAAATAATAAACATTTTAATCGTACACAATTTTCGGCTAAGAAAAATTGTAAATTTTTTTTTACAAACTTTTTTGAAACTTAATTGTCGTATTCAGAGAGATGTTTCTTAATTCCTATAAAATATGTATTTTTTATGGTATTTACATGAATTTTAACTTATTGCAAAGGTTTTGAGCTCTTTTTTACATTGATATATCGTAACATTAAGCCAAAACATGTAAATGAATTTTATAGGCGATTAAAAAACATCTTTCCGAAAATGACAATATATCGGTTTTTTGGTGGTCTAAAAAGAGTTTATCCAAAATGTGTGCACGATCAAAATCTTTATTATTTTGTTTATCCTGGGTATGAATTTTAAAGAAGAATAAGTATCATTAAAAACACATGATATTTGGGCAAAAAAAGGGTTGTTCAGGAGAACCAACACTGCTCCATGCGGATTTCTCCTATCTAAAATAAAATTATGACAAAATGGTTTTTAAGAGCCCCTCTAATTGTTGAGTCGGTGCCCCGCTGACTTTTTTTTCTCCATACTAATCGATCTGGTTTAATAGGCAGTGTTATTTAGTTACAGTTGGGGAAAAGGTTTATGTTGTAAGACTATATAATTATATTGAATACGGAGAAACAAATATTATACAAAAAAAAATATACTAGGGCAATTCACGATCTAGTTGCAAATGCAAAATAAACAGCTTTTACAAAAACAAAAAGCATATATTGCAAAAGCTTTTCAATGCTTTTTGTTTTAGTAAAAGCTTGTAACGACCCTTTTTCCGGCCGAGGATTCGCTCGCCGGAACCAGGGTTCGGTACAAGAATTTGTACTTACGTTTCTTTTCTGGAAACGGGCACCAAATAAAATTCACCGGTCTCGGAACTTGATATTTTATTCAACAAAGTCTAAATACGCTTACCTCTAACATGGATGACTTAACCCTATTTGGTCGCACTGAAGGTGGACCACAAGTGCCTAATTGTGGGTAGATTTTCCCGAATGATACAGGAAAATATATAACTTAAAAAAAACTAAAATATATAAATTAATATGTAGTCGAGTGATTCACAAAATCTTATTATGCATTCTTACTCAATTTACTGTATTTATGGAAATACATAAAGTATTACTGTATTATGCAATGTTTGCTCATGAAATATTTACTGAATTTCGTGGTCTCACTACTCAAATGTACAAGGAAAGTCTCTAACCAACCTGTAGTCTACATTTCAAACAATTTAGACGTACTATAGTAAATACTTTCAACTATTTTAATCAAATATAAATGTAAAATTTTATGAGGCGGTGGGTAAGTATGGGGGCACTCCCGAGCGGTATTTGTAGGTTCACAGTGAGATCGTCCTTCGTTTGTGGATTTGGTGAATATGTTATTGACAAGCATGCACTACTATTAGTGGGGTCTCCGTTCACGTTCGTCGCTCACGAAGTACTCTCCTCGGTTTACAACCTCAAAGTCAAGGCTGGGTGCGGTTCTGCCCACATTATCCCAGATCTTAACTTCAACCTTGCCAAATCGAGTACCTAGTGATATCTGGTCCGTTAGCACGAACTGTCTCGTCGTATCGATGCCCTGTTCCCGAAAGGGATGATGGTGACCTTGAACGGGTGCGGTTCTGCCCACATTAGCCCGTCCTCAGTTCACAATGTCAGTACCCTACAATTGTATCACGTTATCGGCTCTGAGGGAGCTCTTCGTAATAACGCCGAGAAGTGAAACGTCCGGGTGCGGTTCTGCCCACATTAGCCCGTCCGTCCACTTAAGTTTACCGCGTTCGCGTCACTATTGTCACTTTGATTAAATCACTTTCTTCACTCTCTCGATCTCACTGTTTCCCTTTACCGCGGTTTGGTCCAGACTACTTCATTTTAAGCCCCTCGGGAGGCCCACACTTACCCACCGTCCGTATTTTAATTAATGCATGTATGTAATATATATATCAAGGATACTTTAATGGTGTTCAGAATCTCCTGCGCTGTTGTCGTACTTTCACGCTCGTCGTTAGGGAATTAGCTGGCGATCCTCCACGGCCACTACGCTGACGTCGACGTTCACTTTTCCTCCAGGTACGTTGACGCAATCAGTCGACGCTGTCGGCGTCGGCCTCTCCTTTCCACTATATATATGTTAGCGTCGCTGCTGGTTGGTACGGCCGCGTTCACTGTCGCTAACGAGTCCTATCTCCAACTCTGCTGCTGTTGATGTCGCTGCTGGTTGGTGTGGGCAGAACTTTCTGCCACCAACGAAAACTATTGTTTGGTTTTGTCTTCACTCGCGTACACTTGAAACACAACTCATCCAGATTTACTCTTCGTTGGCCCTTTTATAACCAGCAGTCTTCTTCTTTGTTTGGAGACTTCTCGAATTATCGCGTGATGTTCCCGTTCGTTGGTTTAGCCTTCCTTTGTTACTCTCGCTAGTTGCCTGGCGTGTGGTTTCGATGCCCGTTATCGCCATGGTATATGAAAGAACAAAAAAAATAAAATATATAAAACGAGTATAAACAAGAGCATCACCCCTGTAGGAATCTACCCACACATGACCCTGTGGAAGTGATTGATCAGGTCTGCTCTTTGGCCTTATGAATGATCGTCTTTGAGGCCCCGTGTTGATTCTATGCTTTCCTATCCTAGCTAATCATCTTGGTATAATATAATATAATGCGTAGCCTTGCTTATTTGGTTATTTTAAGATTCTTTAAACGTTTTCCTAAGGGATATGTCCCACGACCAGTACCTTCATAAATGAAAATCCATAATATTGATTTTCATAATTCAATCTATGATTTATTCATTTTAACTTTCCTTAGTATTCTTATTGGCTACTGGTTATCATATATTTTATGATAAATTTTTTTTATATAAATTTAAATTGTATTCTTAAAATTTATTATTATTAAACTTAAAATTCTAAATTTTAGATACACATTTGAATGAGTATGAAGTGCATTTTATGTCATTCAATCGTGAAGTAGGTAAAACATTCTTAATTTACCGAATGTTTTCCTTGATTATAAAATAAAAATGAGTAAGAAATTTATTCTCTCTGAGCTCCATGGTCGGCGGTCCTAGTGGGATTCTTATTTCGCTCTTTCGGTCGAGTGAGCGACCCAGTCGCCAGCTGCGGCAAGTCTAGAAAAAAGGTAAGTGGTGAAGTAAGGACACATGTGGGAGAAAATTTACACAAAATTTTGTTCCTTACATCTCCTCCTCACTTCGGGGGGTATGGCGTGATGGTGATTGCGCCGCTTCGCTGGATCATCACCTTGCAGTTCCAGCCGCTGATGGTCGCCATGAACCGCATGCGTCGTCCTCGTCGCCAAGCTCTATAGCGACTGTCGATGGCGTCCATAATTTGTACGCTGCTGTTTGACTGGAGGTGAAGATTTATTATTTAGATGGCGGTATCAGTGAAAAAACAACATATGCTTTAATTAGGGTTGGTCTGGGCCTCACTGCGAAGTTTTAACTTTTCCCTTATGAGCGAGATTAAAACAACCTTCTTCTATTTGTATGGAGCATTTCAGACTTTTATTTTATGAAAATTTATTACTTTATCAAGATGTAATTTTGATTATTTTACCTTGCGACTGAATAGTAGGTTCCGATGACGCAGGTGTATTGTAGAGTCGGCGTTGTCACTCGTGAAATTTGAATGATGCTGACTCGGGCTGGCTGATGGTAGTAAATCTTTTACTATGGCCAGCTCATATGGTGAAGTCATGGAGTACTGCTCTTTCGGTGTCCGTCCTGTGCGTACCCGATGGTTCCTCTTCTTGACGTCACTGCCGTTGGTGTGGCGGGTTGCTGCCGCCCGCTGTTGTTTACGCGGTTGCCGCCGCGGTGAACTTAAATTTAAATTGTAACATCGTGGAGTACTGCTCTGTCGGCGCCCGTCTTTCACGTACCCGATGGTTCCTCACGTCGATGTCACTGCCGTTGGTTTGGCGGTTTGCTGCCGCCCGCTGTTGTTTACGCGGTTGCCGCCGCGGTTAACTTAAAACTATGGCGAATGTTGTCGCCTGCTGCAGAATGAACTTATGCGGATGCTGCCGCCTATCACAGTTTATTACGCGGTTGCTGCCGCTTTTGGCAGTTGTTTACGCGGTTGCTGCCGCTCCTGGCAGTTGTTTACGCGGTTGCTGCCGCTCTTCGCAGTATTTTAACGTGGTTGCTGCCACCCTTCGCAGTATTTTACCGTGGTTGCTGCCACCCTTCGCAGTATTTTACCGTGGTTGCTGCCACCCTTCGCAGTATTTTACCGTGGTTGCTGCCACCCTTCTAAAAGATTTTGAAAATGTAAGATTTATGTGTTTGTGTCAGTCTCGCCATAAAACTTTTTCAGTTCACTTACGTGAGCGTTGCGTAGCCTGGTCTCGCCTTCCTTCCGAACCTGGATGATGACGGGTGAAATGTATCCAACAACCTTGTAAGGGCCCTCAAATTTTGGGGCCAGTTTAGCGGCGAAGCTGTTGATGGCGCTGGAAAGGTGGTGTTGTCGAACTAGCACTTGGTCGCCCACGTTCGGTTTCCAGTCTCGCCGTCGCAGGTTATAGTGGCGCGCTTGGTCGCGCGCGGCTTGACTAAGGCTGTGACGAACTAAATGAAAAATTTCTTGAAGTTGGATGGCTCGTGCTGATGGGGTCTGGATCTCTCTGCCTGTGCCGGTGGTGCATTCATCGTAAAGGGCTCCTGGGAGTCTTGGCTCGCGGCCCTGTACCAAAAAGGCGGGACTATATCCGGTCACATCAGATTTGCTGCTGTTTAGTGCGAGTGACAGTTCTGGTAGTTGTTCATCCCAGGTTTTGTGTTGTTCCTGACAGAATTGGGCAATCATTGTCTTCAAAGTTCTGTTTGTGCGTTCCGTGGGATTCTCCTGTGGAGTATACGGGGCGGTAAATTGTTGTTTGACTCCCATTTCTTGTAGAAACTTTTTGAACGATCGGCTGGTGAACTGAGTGCCGTTGTCTGAAATGAACACTTTGGGTGTGCCAAACCGGGCTAGAATCCGTTCGCGGAATCCTCTCTTCAGGCCATCACTTGTAGCTTTACGTAGGGGCACGATTTCGGTCCATTTGCTGAACTTGTCGAAGAGAACTAGTATAGTCGTGTTCCCATGTTTCGACCGTGGCAGGGGTCCGACGAAATCAGCACAGACGACAGCCCATGGTTCTTCTGCAACGCGAGAAAGCATTTTGCCGGCAGGAGCCTGTTGACTGACCTTGTATCGTTGACATACTTCACACTGTCGTACATAGCGGCTGACGTCACGAAATAGCCCAGGCCAATAGTACCGGCTAGTGATGCGGCTGATGGTCTTCCTGACGCCTAAATGTCCGGCGCTTGGCTGGTCATGATTCTCTTTCATGACTCGTTGTCTTAGTTGGGTAGGGACGCACAGCTTCCACGGCGCGGCATCTTCATCTCCGATCTGGTTCGGGATGTGTCTGTACAAATGACCATCAATCTCTAAATAGTCTGAGTATTTGGTGGGGTCATCGCGTACGGCGGCTTTCCGTTTTTCGAGCCATGCGCAGAGTGACACGGTGTCGGTCGTGTTGGTTATCCTACTGAGGTCTTCTAGGGGTCGTCTAGACAGGGCGTCGGCTACCACGTTCAGTTTGCCCCGCCGATATTGGACTTCAAAATTAAATTGCTGCAATTCCAGTGCCCATCGCGCTATGCGTCCTGATGGGCTTTCGATTGAATTTAGCCATTTTAATGATAGGTGGTCCGTTATCACGACAAACTTGTACCCTTCGAGGTAGCAGCGCATTTTCCAGATGCCCCAGACGATCGCCAGGCATTCCTTTTCAGTTGGGCTGTAATTTTTTTCTGCTGCTGTTAAATGTCGGCTAGCATATGCGATCACTCGTTCTACGCCCTCGAAGTTCTGCGTCAGGACAGCGCCCAAACCGTAGTCGCTTGCGTCCGTCTGTAGCACGAAAGTTTGGTTGAAATCTGGGCATGCCAAGACGGGTGCTTCCGTGAGTTTTTCCTTCAATTTTTCAAATGCCAGCTGCTGTTCAGGGCCCCACTTCCAATGCTTTCCCTTCTTCAACAACGTCGTCATCGGGTGGGTGATCGCAGCAAAATCAGGCACGAAACGGCGGTACCATGACGCAACTCCTAGGTAACTTCTCAATTCCTTGAGGCTGGTAGGGGGTGTCAACATTTTTATGGCGGCTATCTTGTCGGGATCGGTGTGTATGCCATCGCCACTCACCACATGTCCCAGGTATTTCGTCTCAGCCTTGAAAAATTCGCATTTATCGACGTTTAATCGCAAATTTGCTTCTCGTAGTCGCCGGAAAACCTCTTTCAGATTTCTGAGGTGTTCTTCCATGGTGCTACCGGTTACAATGATGTCGTCCAGATAGGCAAACGCGAATGGCTCTAATTCTGGGCCGATGACTTTATCTAATGCCCTCTGAAATGTAGCCGGTGCCGAATGTAACCCGAAAGGCATCACGCGCCATTGGAAGAGGCCACGTCCAGGTACTGTGAAAGCCGTGTACTGTTTGCTGGCGGGATCCATGGGGATTTGCCAGTAGCCGTTCTTTAAGTCTAGGCTGCTGATGAAGCGCGCGTTCCGTAACCGATCGAGGATGTGATGAATTCGGGGTAGCGGATATGCGTCTGGGGCTGATTTGGAATTCAGCTGCCGATAGTCAACGCAGAGCCTCCAGGTGCCTGTTTTCTTTTTGACTAGGACAATTGGAGCACTGTGCGGACTGTGTGAAGGTTCGATGCATCCCTTAGCTAGAAGCTCGTCGACTTCCTGATTGATGATTTCCTGCATGGCTGGATTACGGGGAAAATATCTTTGTTTCAGTGGCCTATCATCTAGCATGACGATCTTGTGTGGCGTCACTTTGGCCGGCCCCTGTAATTTCTCAAATTTACCCAATTCTTCGCGCAGGAAATCGTCTACTGTGGGTTCTATCGACACATTTGTGCAGGCGGGTTCTGTAGCTTCACTCGTGCGCTCGGTCCGTAGAATGATTGTTTGACCACCACAACTGAACTTGGCGTTGGCTTTTGTCAAAAAATCCATTCCTAAGAGGAGGTCGTCAGCTACGCCAGGTAGGATTAATAACGGCGTCTCACAGGTGGTTGATCCCATGGTAATATCTACGAGAAGGCACTCGGTGACTGGTTTTATGGTTCCATCTGCTAATCGAACGCTCGTGTAAACAGTTCTTCGGTTTGCAGGGGTCCTTAATTTGGCTCCCAAGGATGGGCTCACGAAACTGCGGGTCGCACCCGTGTCAATAGTCGCATTCTGTGTATAGGGTCCGACTTGAACGCGTGCGAATATACGACGTTCGTCGGACTGTAGGTCGTTTAAGGTTGAGTTGGAGGGTTTGGTAGGGCCACGCTCTCGCCTCCTTTTGGAACGGGCCCATCGCCGTTTCCCGTCACGTGACGTGATTCATGTTCGGCCGGTATACTCTTATCACCAGCTATTACCCTCTTATTCCAGCATTGTCGGGGCATGTGGCCTCTCTGACCGCAGAGCTGGCAGGCGGCTGGGTACTGCCGTCGACTCGAAGATCCTTGAAAATTTCTAGAAGGTGGTTCAAAGTCCTCTTCGGGGTATAATGTCAGCATATTTCGGTGCGGTATAGCTTGGATGGCGTTTCGAGATGGCCTGTCTTCCGGTTGCGGTGGGCTTCTCTCTTGACTACTCTCGTGACAGAGGATTTCATAGTCTTCAGCCATAGAAAGCAATTCGTCGAACGTACTAAAATCGCGGCGTTTGATGTATAGTTGATATTCGGGCCTACAATTTCGGAAAACCCGTTCTAGTCCTTGGGCTGGGGTGTACTTTGCATGTCGCATCATTTCTAGTAGCTCCAAACTGAAATCCTTAAAGCGTTCTTGTGGCTTCTGTGTCCGGCCGCGAATTTGATCTTCAAGGCGTTCGAAGTATCGCACAGGTAGAAAATATTTCAAAAATTTTTCTTTGAACTCGTCCCAGGACTCCTGGGGGGACCTGTTGTTTCGCCACCAGACCAGTGCGTTGTCCTGTAACAAATCTGGCAGCGTTCTAGTTAGACATTCGCTGTTCAGGCCATAGGCGTCGGTCAGTTCTTCCATGCGCTCTATGAATCCAATGGGGTCTTGGTTACCATCAAAACGGACCGCCCACCGTCGGACTTGGTCAATAACATAACCATAGGAACTGTCACGGGGTCTACTTCGGTTGAGCTGAGTGGCTGCTGGCACTATAGATTGGGTGGTCGTAATGGCCACTGGTGTCGTGATCATGTTTACCGATGTCGTCGGCAATATCGGGGGTGAAATTCTCGCTTCGGTGTATTTGGCCTCGACGATCGGCATGGACAGCATGGTCTCACCTGGTGGCATGATGTCATTGGTTGATGTGGTTGTCGGAGGTCGTGGTGAAACTGATCGCTTTTCCGCATGTTTTAGTTCCAATTCGGCTAAGCGTTTTTGTAGCGACAGATCCTCTTCCACGTCTACTATTGCGGCTGCAAATCGTCGCCGAAGTTCTTCGACGGTTCCTTCGGCGGGGTACCCGAACTCACCAGCGTAGACTTGTAAGTCGTCTTTACGTAGGGAGTATATCCATGACGTCTTGACCATGGTTATGGATAGTTGGGCGTTCTTATTGAATGAGTTGGTAAATATTATTTTTGATGACGGCTGGTTCGCATACCCCCTCTGCTCAGAGGTGAATATAAGGAGACGTTGCTCTGCGTAACCAGTCTCTGGTCACCTGTGTTCTTAAATTCAAAAAAAAATCAAAATCAACTTACTTGCCTGAGTTGACTGAAAAATGTTTAAGTGAAATTAAATTATATTTAAATCTATGAATGTTATTGTTTAATTATGGTTGGGATATGGTAATTATGTAAAGCGACCAATCTTTGTCGCAGTTGACCAGAATCCCTTAGGGTTTTGATATTTAGAAAATGTTGACAAACGTTATTCAATGAGTCACTGTTAAAATTTTTTTTTCTTTACAACATGTTCACAATTCTTTGTGAAAGTGTGCTCAGTGTCTAATTGAATATATGACCATTCTCCCGGTTGAACAATAAAATTCAATCTTCGGACACAAGTTTATTTATTTATTATTTTAAAATTTTCTCATAGGTAGCCAGCTGTCGACTAACCCGCTCACTGGTGACGTGCAAAATTTTTATCGGGGTTCTTTGTCACCCACTTGGATCACTATAGACGTACCTGACCAGTGAACCCACTTTGAGAATAATTTATGGTTGATCGTACTTACGATTATCTTGTGATTACGATCATATGCAACTAAATTTTAAATTTATTTATGATCTGTTACTTATTATTATCTTCATTTTCTAGTCGTGATGACCATCCGATAGTTTAATGCTTAATTACCTAAAATTTCTCCACTTATGCTATTAAACAAAAGAGAATCTAAATGTTCGAAGGGCCTTTTCCTTCAACTCCCTTTAGCCTAAGCTAGAACCAATGTTCTGTATTTTATTCGTTTATAATTGTATTATTTTCTTTGTTTTCCAACAACATTTTTTTTTTTATTTCTTATTTAATCCCCATAAAAAAAAAATATATATATAAAACCAAATTTTCTTGGCACGGCCCACTAAATTCAGTCTGTGTTGAATCTTTCGCCGTATGTGGGTTTTAACTTGGCTACCTAGCGTACTCAGAAATTGTCAAGTTAAACATCATTTCCACTAACCGCGCTTTAATTCGGCTACCCGACTGAATTAAATTTGGTGTCCCTGCTCGGGCGCCATTGTAACGACCCTTTTTCCGGCCGAGGATTCGCTCGCCGGAACCAGGGTTCGGTACAAGAATTTGTACTTACGTTTCTTTTCTGGAAACGGGCACCAAATAAAATTCACCGGTCTCGGAACTTGATATTTTATTCAACAAAGTCTAAATACGCTTACCTCTAACATGGATGACTTAACCCTATTTGGTCGCACTGAAGGTGGACCACAAGTGCCTAATTGTGGGTAGATTTTCCCGAATGATACAGGAAAATATATAACTTAAAAAAAACTAAAATATATAAATTAATATGTAGTCGAGTGATTCACAAAATCTTATTATGCATTCTTACTCAATTTACTGTATTTATGGAAATACATAAAGTATTACTGTATTATGCAATGTTTGCTCATGAAATATTTACTGAATTTCGTGGTCTCACTACTCAAATGTACAAGGAAAGTCTCTAACCAACCTGTAGTCTACATTTCAAACAATTTAGACGTACTATAGTAAATACTTTCAACTATTTTAATCAAATATAAATGTAAAATTTTATGAGGCGGTGGGTAAGTATGGGGGCACTCCCGAGCGGTATTTGTAGGTTCACAGTGATATCGTCCTTCGTTTGTGGATTTGGTGAATATGTTATTGACAAGCATGCACTACTATTAGTGGGGTCTCCGTTCACGTTCGTCGCTCACGAAGTACTCTCCTCGGTTTACAACCTCAAAGTCAAGGCTGGGTGCGGTTCTGCCCACATTATCCCAGATCTTAACTTCAACCTTGCCAAATCGAGTACCTAGTGATATCTGGTCCGTTAGCACGAACTGTCTCGTCGTATCGATGCCCTGTTCCCGAAAGGGATGATGGTGACCTTGAACGGGTGCGGTTCTGCCCACATTAGCCCGTCCTCAGTTCACAATGTCAGTACCCTACAATTGTATCACGTTATCGGCTCTGAGGGAGCTCTTCGTAATAACGCCGAGAAGTGAAACGTCCGGGTGCGGTTCTGCCCACATTAGCCCGTCCGTCCACTTAAGTTTACCGCGTTCGCGTCACTATTGTCACTTTGATTAAATCACTTTCTTCACTCTCTCGATCTCACTGTTTCCCTTTACCGCGGTTTGGTCCAGACTACTTCATTTTAAGCCCCTCGGGAGGCCCACACTTACCCACCGTCCGTATTTTAATTAATGCATGTATGTAATATATATATCAAGGATACTTTAATGGTGTTCAGAATCTCCTGCGCTGTTGTCGTACTTTCACGCTCGTCGTTAGGGAATTAGCTGGCGATCCTCCACGGCCACTACGCTGACGTCGACGTTCACTTTTCCTCCAGGTACGTTGACGCAATCAGTCGACGCTGTCGGCGTCGGCCTCTCCTTTCCACTATATATATGTTAGCGTCGCTGCTGGTTGGTACGGCCGCGTTCACTGTCGCTAACGAGTCCTATCTCCAACTCTGCTGCTGTTGATGTCGCTGCTGGTTGGTGTGGGCAGAACTTTCTGCCACCAACGAAAACTATTGTTTGGTTTTGTCTTCACTCGCGTACACTTGAAACACAACTCATCCAGATTTACTCTTCGTTGGCCCTTTTATAACCAGCAGTCTTCTTCTTTGTTTGGAGACTTCTCGAATTATCGCGTGATGTTCCCGTTCGTTGGTTTAGCCTTCCTTTGTTACTCTCGCTAGTTGCCTGGCGTGTGGTTTCGATGCCCGTTATCGCCATGGTATATGAAAGAACAAAAAAAATAAAATATATAAAACGAGTATAAACAAGAGCATCACCCCTGTAGGAATCTACCCACACATGACCCTGTGGAAGTGATTGATCAGGTCTGCTCTTTGGCCTTATGAATGATCGTCTTTGAGGCCCCGTGTTGATTCTATGCTTTCCTATCCTAGCTAATCATCTTGGTATAATATAATATAATGCGTAGCCTTGCTTATTTGGTTATTTTAAGATTCTTTAAACGTTTTCCTAAGGGATATGTCCCACGACCAGTACCTTCATAAATGAAAATCCATAATATTGATTTTCATAATTCAATCTATGATTTATTCATTTTAACTTTCCTTAGTATTCTTATTGGCTACTGGTTATCATATATTTTATGATAAATTTTTTTTATATAAATTTAAATTGTATTCTTAAAATTTATTATTATTAAACTTAAAATTCTAAATTTTAGATACACATTTGAATGAGTATGAAGTGCATTTTATGTCATTCAATCGTGAAGTAGGTAAAACATTCTTAATTTACCGAATGTTTTCCTTGATTATAAAATAAAAATGAGTAAGAAATTTATTCTCTCTGAGCTCCATGGTCGGCGGTCCTAGTGGGATTCTTATTTCGCTCTTTCGGTCGAGTGAGCGACCCAGTCGCCAGCTGCGGCAAGTCTAGAAAAAAGGTAAGTGGTGAAGTAAGGACACATGTGGGAGAAAATTTACACAAAATTTTGTTCCTTACAAGCTGCTTATTTTGCATTTGCAACGATGCAACAAGATTGTGAACTGCCCTACGGTTTTAATTAAAAATTCATTGCGGCATAATTGTATTCCAGCAACTAACTTCAAATATAAAAAAAAATTATTTTGCGCCACACACAAGTGGCGATACAATCAACATCAGCATTGCCAAGTAAGGCTTTATTTTTTTGTTGCGCATACGTTGACTAAGGCCGTATTCATAGTGGACACTTTGGCTAAAGATGATGCATAAAGCTGCTTTGTTGACTTAGGCCGCGTTCATAGTTTACACTTTGGCTGAAGATGATGCATAAAGCTGCTTTGTCGAGCTTTTTTTGATCACAGTGAACTCTTATTCAAAGCGCTCATAGTGTGCGCTTTATGCTTGTGGCTGAGATGTTTTGTTTTCATCTGTCTCTTTGGAAAATAATGCCCTCAGTTTCGTTTTGCATGAGAGATTTTTTTGTTTAATGAGTATGTAAATTCGGAATGATCACCAACGAATGATCAAACCAATAACAAACAAAAGTTCAAAGGAACTTTAAAGCACAAAGTATAACAACGGTGGAAGGTTCAGCACAAAAAGTACTCAAGAAGTAAACAAGAAAAACGAAAACTATGTAAGCAAACGAAATGCATAAAACTAAAAAGTACCAACAACGGTTAGAACTTAAGCACAAAAAAATATCCAACAAATAAAACAAAATCAACGAAAATATTGTTAACAGGCAAAATAGATAAACAAGTGCTGAATAACATTTTAAAAATGCTCTACAACAAAGCATATAAAACAAAATTATTTTGCTGTGTAAGCAAGCCAAATGGAGATATAAACGCTGACAAGTATTTGAAAACAAGCTTTATGCTAGCTTTATGCTGGCACTATGAGCGCTTTGAGCTTTTATCATATGATTATACACAAAGCTTTTTTCAGCTCTTTTGGCTAAGCTAAAAGCGTTTACTAGAAAGGCGGCCTAAGAGCTTTGAAAAATTTGTTGGCATACAACGGGCGTTCAGCAGCCATAGAACTCAATTTAGGCTTTGTACGACCAATGATCAATGTTTTTGGATTATTTTTAGGCTATTTTCGACCCTTGTACCACCGTAAGACCTATGTTTAGCCGATGATCGACTAATGTTTGCTCGCTTATACAAATTTATACTCAGGCTATGGCGAATGATATTCCTTTTAAGACATTCGCCTTAAGAGAAGCTTGTGAAAATTGACTGTTCCAGTTTTTTCCTATTGGAGCAAAAGTTTCTATGAGAGAGTCCATAGGGTGAAAACAAACCAAACAGAACAAAATATCAAATCGGTATGCTCGATCCTTTTTAAAAATTCTGAAGAAATCATCAAAAATTTGTTTGGGTCTGTAGATACTGAAAATTACATTTTTAATTTCCTGAAAACAGGGATGGCCATGATTACAAATCACGATTACTGATTATGATTACATGTATTTAAATCGCACAGATTACTTGATTTTTTCCAATATTCAGAAAAGTCACATTAAAAACAAAATAAAAATACTTTCAACTAAGCAATCGTGCTAAGTGATTACATGAGGTTATAAAAAAAGTAATCATTCACTATGATTACAAGATTTTTAAAAAAATCAAGTATTCGTCACAAGGAATTACATTATTTTTAACAGATAAAGTTATCAGTAATCAGACCCAGCTTTCAGTGATAGCAGATTACAGTAATCGGACCCAGCTTTCAGTAATTACAGATTACTTCTTGTCAGCTAAAGAACTAAAAATTTGTCTGTATATTTATTATTTCAATTATTGCTTTTTATCATAATGGTTTACCGTCCAAACAATACTTTCTTCATCAGCTATCAATGTGCTGTTAGGGTTTGTTAGATTGGTTTTGTTAAAGAAGTGTAACAATAACGCTCAAAAACCTTTTCTCTATTTCGCTTGTCTCAGTTTTACTATGAGCACAGTTGAACCACATAAAAAAAGATATAAAGCAATATATTAGTTAAAGAAATCTGCAATCAACGATTGGTTAAGCCTGATAACTGATAAATCTTTTATTCAGAATAATTCAATCATTACTGGTAAATGATTGATTACTTAAATTAATCACTGATTACTTTTCCATGATTACTGATTTTTAGATCCTGAAAATTAGGAATAAAATGAAAAAAATTCACATTTTTTTATGGTTTTTATGGTTCTTGCAAACCAATAAAGATAAAATTTAAAAAAAAAATTTTTAATATAAAAACATAAGATATGATTATGTGTATCTATGAAAATAGATTTTTTTACATCAATTTAAGAGTTTTCAACCCTGATTTTTTCAAAAGTCGATACAAAAAATAGGTTTTTTTACAACTTCAAGGATTTTTTTAAGTTATTGTATAATATGTTAAGATTTTTGTAATTTCATGATTTGAAATTAGTATTCTAAACTCTTAAAGTTTAGTCAAACAACAAAAATAGCACATTTAAGCACAGTGTGCCTTTCTTTTTGCATGCATTATAAAATCTTAAAATTTTCCAGAAGATGTATTAAATTCTGTTCATTAGTACCTATTCGTTTCATCACGTAGACTTTAATAGTCTCTAGGTCCACAGGAACCTTGTATGGGCTGTCATACTATATGCTCATGATTTTTGTATTTGCTGGAATTTTCTTGTTCGTTATTTGTGTTTTATAGCTATAATTGATTGAACGTGGCGTAAATTTATGGCGTTAATCCCATAAAGTTTTATCAGAGAAACTGCATGTGTAAATTGTAGTCGAATACTGGATTCCACGGCTGTGGACCGGCTGCGACCTTTAACTCTAAAGCTATTGAATTTCACAAATAAGGTAATACGGAAGGTGCCACGACTTCTTGTTCAACGCCCTTTAAATACTATCAATGAAACGGGCCGTGTAAATTGTTGTCGAACACCGAATTCCGAGGCTGTGCGACCTATAACTCCAAAGCTATTCGATATCTAAAGCTTTGATTATGTGGGAGTTGCCACGCCCCCTTGTTTAACGCCAAGCAAATATTATCAGTGTAACGGCACGTGTAAATTATGGTCAATTATCGATTTCCGAAGCTATGCGAACTATAATTCTAAAGCTATTCGATATTCAGCCCAATTATGAATGATTTTTTCCGGGGAATCGAAAAAAGGAGTTTTTATTTTTAAGATAAAGTTCAAAAAAATTCTGGACATTTTTAATGCCAATTTGTTCATCAACCGTCAATATTCATGAGTGTAAGCAAAAAAATGTGATATCTTTATCTGCTATCTTAAAAATGAAAACTCCCTTTTCCTAATTCCCCGGGAAAAATCATTCAGAATCGGGCTGATTACGTCCGAATTGAACAAAAAAACGAAATTTGCACCTACAGTGCAACCTGTTGAAACATTGCGACTTTTCTTTTTTTCTGAACCTTTGCGTTGCAATTACGAACAAACCTGCAGAAGGATTTTTTTTTATTTTATATATTCTAGGGCTTTCAATTCTGAAGGGTTTTAGGATCCCGATATTTTTCAGGATGCCGAAATTTCAAAATTTTAAAATAATTACTTTAAGCTGTATTAGATCTACTGAAAGCTGTATTAGTCTACTGAAAGAAGACTGTTAAGAATTATTTAACTTAATTTCTTCATTTTAGCAAAAGCAATTGGATAAAATTTTTTTATTTTTTTTAATAGATCTCCAAACTTATAGCCCTATTCTGTCAAATTTACAAATTGTTTACCAGTATTTTGAATATTTCTATGTGTTTGTTGAAATTTTTTTATTCCAAAACATAATTTGAAGCTCAAAAAAAAAATTTGATAAAAATGGTCAACTGCTTTTCAGTTATTGACAATTTCATTAACAAATTTTGTTTTTTGAGCTTTAAATTTTGTATTGAAAACAACAAACACATAGAAATATTCAAAATACTGGTTAACAATTTGTTAATTTGCCAGAATAGGGCTGTTAGTCCTTATTCACACTTAAAATATTCAAAAACACTCGAAAGTTTATAAGAGAGCACAAAGTCGAAATCATAATTACTAATGCAGACAAGGGCTACAAAACAGTTGTAATGTACATTAAAGAATATAAGGAAAACAATTCAACAATAACTGGAAGAAAAATTCGAATTCTGAATATCAATTTTGTATTTTTAGAGGAAACACTTGTTAATTTTATGATTGAAAAAATATACCACTCCTGATTAAAACAGATAAAAAAAAATTATATATGAAAATAACGAATGTGGTATGAAGTTTTTTTAATAAAAATCATAACCTTTACGGTCCCTTATTAACGATATTTGCTTAATTTTAAAATATATATATATATAAAATATTTAATAAAAAGTTATGAGTTTAAAAGTTTGTGTTTAAGAATGAAAACCAAAATTATTTTAAAAAATCAAAAAATATTTCACTTTATTATAAACATTAAAATATAAACGTAAATAATATAAAAAATAAACAACACAAATTTATATTAAAAAAAAAACCAAAAGAAAAACTTCTTATTCAAATAAATTAGTTAGCTGTTATTAAAAAGTATGATGTAAATTAAATAATAATTTTGTAGCAAAAAAACTATAGTATAGAAATAAAACTATAGTACAGTAATAAAATTATTGCTTCTTTCAAAAAATGCTATGAAAGTTTAACAGCCTAGCTAACAAAATCTTTGAAGATCACAACCAAAACAAACTTAAAAATATACATTCAAAGTATATAGAGAGATAAAAAAAGAACAGGGTCATTTCGATAATATGAAAAAAAAACCATAGTGTGCATTGCAGTGGCTGAAAATTTTTATATTTTCTTGTGAATAAAATCCTGGGATTAAGGTCTTGTAATCCCAGGATTTTGGGACTTGATATTGGTTTGAAATCCCGGGATTTCGTGATTCGGGACCTTGGGATTGAAAGCCCTAATATGGAAAGATACGTTGGCAGAGTGCTGACTTTTTCCCTATTTCATCTGCATAAATATATAATCACACACATTCTACGACACTACACCAAACATATGAACACAAAAACATGCAATGACTCTATAAGGGTCCAAAAAATTTCATAGTTATAAGCAGCGTACCCCATATTCATAAAGAAGGTCCCTGGGGACCTTGTCAGGCAACGACGTATGTACTAGAAACTTGTCAGGCATCGGAGGGTTAACTGCAAACACTTCCTTTCGATTTCTAATCCTCTGCAGTACTTGTTTTGGTGTGTAAAATACCATTTATGGACAGAAAAAGCTCTCTCAGCGCATGCACTGCTAAGCGAAAGAAAAAAATTAACGATATCAATTTTTTTAATTTTTGGGAACATTCCATTTGTATCTGCAAATGTCATATTTAAAACATGATTTCGCATATTTTGTGTTTGTATATTTAATAAATCAATATTTCTTTAGTGACCTAAGTCGAGATAAATTAATTCAGATTTTTTATGTAAATAAAGAAAATACGAACACAACGGAATTAATGAAGGATACGTTTTGTTTTTCAAATCGATAGGGTTAAAAAATGCAAAAAGTCAGAATACTCCACCTTCGTCCCAGAAATGTTTTTAAAGCTCTCAGTTTTACTTACACAATGTATATAGTTTGACAAGCAAATAAATCAACTGACGCTGAAGGGAGAACAAACTACGTTGGAGTTTATAGCTGATGATAATCCAAATTAATTTAAATGAAATACACAGGCTAACTCTAATAATAGTAAAATTAAATTAAAACTTAAGATTACTCAGATAATTTTAAAAAATACCAGATTTAAAAAACTGGGAAGCAACTAGAACAGATGGCAACCTTGGTACAGTTGATGGCTGTGATCAATAAATAGCTTACTGCTTTAAATGTCATATGATAAAGTGGCCGATTTGAACGTTAAATTCAGAAAAACTTGTTCAAACATGTGTGAAATCATATGCGATCACAGCTTAATCACTCGAAGACTACTGAAGAGGAAATGTAGTGATTTCCGAAACAGACTGTTTAGGGCCAATTTTTCAGTGCGAGTTTAAACTCTAGTTAAATTAAACTGAGGTTAACTCACCAAAATTGGACGATTAAACTCGGTATAACTAGATATTTTAGCATTTGTTGAAATTAAATTGACTTAAATTGTCATATAATGTGTTTTTTTTTTGCTTAAACCGAGTTTAAACGTCAAATTTTGGTGAGTTAACCTCAGTTTAATTTGACTAGAGTTTAAAATTGCACTGAAAAATTGGCCCTTAGTCAGCTAAATGATGACTCTATACAGAGTTGTTGTTGTTTTTGCCTTCTTAAAAATCTTTCTTGATCTAAAGCTCACAATTAAATTCATGTAATAGATATAAAAAACTTCAATATAAAATTTGTTGATTTTGTGACAAAATTACTATTTTTTGCACAATAATGCGGTCAACCTGATTTTTCCCTGTTTTTAAGAGTGTCATTCCTGTTTTCCCTCTTGGGCTGAAAATTCCTTCAAAACGGGAAAAATTCCCTTTTCTGGCAACACGCTTGACGCAAAATAAAATTTATTTTATGAAATGAATTAAATTGCGAGCTTTAGATCAAGTACGTTTTTAAGAGGGCAACAACAACAAGTAAAATTTATTTTATTTATTTATTTAAATAAATTTTGTGTTGGCTTATAAGAACAATTCTTTTGCATGCCGAATTTACAATGTATATAACATTTATCATACAAAATTGAAATTAATATTGCAGTGTGCTATCAATAGTAATTGTACTTAAAAAGATTTAAATTTAGACAATGAGCAAGTATTCCTTAAAAATGAAGTAGAGAGTGTGAGAAGAAAAATTGATAGTAAAAACAAAATTGTGAGCTAAAAGAAGTGTTTGAAAATGAAATGCTCAAAATTATTTTTATTAGAAACGCTTTAAATACTTTTAGGTAATGAGTTCGATGACCAAATAACGCTGACATAAAACAATCTACTGGAGTTAAGGAAATGGTATCTAGGGATCATGAGGTTCATATTTTTACTTGATCTGCAGAACTTCAAATTTTCAAAAAGAAATGTAGAACTACGTGTATAGATGATCCGGTGTAGGAAAATGCAATGTCTAGCTTCAAGGTAGCTTGGTAAGTAACGACCAAGTAATTTTTAACAACAGACAGAGATATGATCAAACTTTATAGGACCGTATACTTAGCGGGCTGCATTGTTATAAGCGATAAGGAGCTTATGTAAGGACACGAGTCAAGTTGTTTCAGTTATTCTGTTATGATTTCCCGTACAGAATTTTTGACAGCTCAAAAATTTGTATGGGAAATCGTAACAGAATAGCAGAATTTTTTTATAACAGATTGTGCAGAATAGGCCTAAATTTTATAGTACGCTAGCCCATGACTGTGGGTTAGATTTACTGCTCCATTAGTACGTTATAGTTAGATTTACTATAACTAGTCATGGGTAAGATTTTTCGTTCTTATAAATGTATAATATTTTTTTGTTAATTATGCTTTAATATTATTTAGTTTATGGACAAAAAGACTTTATATAACACTTGTACCCACTTAAAAAATCTATTTACTTATTAATAGGACTTATTATAGTAGTGGATCTACTTTTTAGTTTTACAGTAAATATAACTAAAATTTGTACTATTTCTTTCTTTGTATGTGAAATAGTACCAAGAAATTTCAGCGTAAAACAGTTTATTTTAAAACAAAGTTAAGTTGTTTTCCTGTCAAAAATTTTGTGTACAAAATTAAATTAAATCTGAACACGTGATGTGGCAATTTTTTCATTTTTAAAGCGTTGTTATATATTTTAAATATGCGGCATGTAAAAGACTTAAGTCTTAAATGCCAACGTTATTTGCAAATAAATTACAAAATAAATTACAAAAATTTAATATACAAAGACTAATAATATAAACTATTTGAGGAAAATTAATGTAAAGAATTCAACAAAGGTAAGTTTTTGAGTTTTATTGAAAAAAATTACTACTTTAAATACAATAAATGCATCGTATTTTACGGAATGAACTTCTTTTCGTCATACATGCAAGAGTTAAGAAATAAATGTCTCTGAATATTGAATACTTGTAAACCACTCTAAGATCTACTTTAAGACTTTAGCAAAAGCACCATTGTGAAAATATTCATAATGGAACTAGTTCAAATATAGAGAAAAGGGAATGTTTTTGGATACAATTGTTTTTTCCTATGACATCAAAACGTAAAAAGCGTCAGTAATATCAATGTAAAAGTGTATTGTAGAGGGATAGAACTGGTCCTTTTTAGAACTAGTTCAGAATTATTTAAAAGCTGTTCCAATTTTCTGCAGGGTTTTTGAATCTGGCTCTCTGAAATATGTTAAACTATGTTAAATGAAGGAAATCGGTTGCTAGCAATAATTGCTGTAAGTTCCCATGGATTTTTGCTAGAGTGTATATAGGAAAATTTAATTCTTATTAAAGCAAAATTTTTAAGATAAATTCTGAAAATATATTCGAAATTTTTTCAAATTGACTTTATCTTTTGCCTAAAAGAAAAAAAAGGAACAATCAAAGATAGAACAGTCCATTTTTATGGGTTTTATGTTTTTGTTTTGATTACATGATTAGCATTTTTTCAATTGCAAATTTAAGGCAACATTTCTCAAATAATGGCTTTTCAAAAGACTACAAAAACTCACGAAAATGTTATGAAAGAGCAACCTTAATACTCATACCAACTTTCCACTAATGCGATCATGACTAGCATCTAAATTTCTGTGCTTGCTGCCGACTTTTTTAAAATTAAATTATAATAAAAAAAAATCAACTCGTGACATGCCTTCCAGCTAAGCGGAAAATTTTGACAGTATAGAAACGTGCCTACAGATAGGCAAAACAATTGAGCAATATAAATAATCATCGATGCAACTAAGTATTTTGCTTATTATTAAACATGACTTCAGCGTGCTTAAATCCAACGTGCCAAAATTGGGTTTTCCTTTTTACTTTAACTGAACCACAACTTCTGCATCATCTGCATCGTGCCGTTAATCCGCTATGAGCGTCTTCTTCACAATCTTACACACTCAAGCTCAGTAATTTATTTAATTGAATTACTAACGATTTTCTTGCGATAAGAAAACTTAAACATCTACAACGCCAAATATTTGCCCTTATCTTTATTTTTATCTGTTCTTCAATGAAACATATCTTGGACACATAAACATTCTGAGCTGGCCTTTTACTTATTATCTCTTTGATTTATATTTTTTATTCAATTCTTGTAGACGCTTATTTGTTAAAGTTTAAGTAATTTTTCCTAGGGGCATTTTCCTTTAAATTATGGTCTAAAAATAATGATAAATAAAAAAATTATGCCTTGCTTTCTGTTAAAATGTTTGTTTTACTCCTATCGTTTTGTTTTATTGCTTTTTGTTTTTACTGCCCATTTCACAATTCTGTCCATAGCCTAATTTTTCCACGGTTCGTTTTATATACATTTTCTTATTCCTGGCCTGCTTTAAATTTTGTTAATATTTCCGTTTTCGGTGTTCGCGCCACGACAAGCAGGCGTGCAGTTGACGTAAATCGTTGTTAACAAGGACTAAATGAAAAATAGCTATGCTGAGTGCATGTAATGAGCACACTGAGGAGAAATGACAGCTTTGCGATGAGGCCAAGTCGGCAGAATTACATTTCAGCACCTAAAGCTATTTTAGGTAAAAAAAATTTGACCAAAAAAGCAACAAGTTATGGAAAAAAATATGTAAATAAGTTGGGCTGTCGTTACAGAATAAGGCTTTATTAACGTTTAAACAGCGTTAACACAAAGTGAGTTCAAATAGCTTACATGCTTTTAGGCCGTCAATTTAATAACATTATGAGTTAGACTGAGCATAAATGATTCAGTTTGCAGGTGATTTAAAAGAAAAATGTTTTCTACATTAACAAAATAAAGCCTTAAGCATTGAAAAGGTGAGAGCATAAAGAACTTGTTTATTTTTTGTGTAACTTTTGCCCGCATCCAGGCATAAAAGCGTTAACCAGTAAAAGTGTTTTTTGAATAGGGTCAACATTTTTGTCAGATTTTTTGCTAAGCTGAGTGGCAGAAGCAAAAAGTTTGTAAAAATTTGGGTAGATATTTTTGACGCTATATTTTCTTGTGTCATTTAAAGCTTGTCTGATTGAAGCAAGTTTTTGCGCTCTTTAACTTTAATGCGACTACATTGAAATTGTCTTTAAAGTTAAGATTTTATTTATAATTAAAAAAAAAAATCATTTTTTCAAACAATTTTAGAAGGCATTAATTTTGACAGTGCTCTTGATTAATTTCGACAAGGTACACCAAAAAAAGATTCGAATTTTTTATATGTAAAACTAAATGTCACTCAAGAGGGCCACTTTTTGTTTATGTCTCAAAAAGAAAGGAAACTTTTTGATAACTAATTGTTTTGTCTTAGCGCAGCTTAAAAAGTTTTTAAGCACTTAAATGTTGTATCGCCCATCATTCAATAGCAGCAAAGTTTAGATGCATTAAAGAAGCTTTTATAGTTATCACAACAACAAATTATTGTGTTATGTTTAAGGAGCTCTTAGAAAACGGATATTTAAAAAAAATTTTATCTCATCTATATGAATAAAATTTATTTTCTGTCTATTTGTTTGTTTGGCCTAAATACAAATCTAAAAGGCTAGACACATTATGTGTATTTTAGATGAAATTATACCATACTCAGTTTTGACCACTCCCAGTCCGCCCCTTTTTCAACTCAGACCCCCCCCTTAAGGTTATAATTTAGAGCTTTGGTTTAAGTACTATATTAAAGAAGAAGGTAGCAACAACAACAAAAAGGCTTTTTCAGCATCATAAGTTATTCTGATGAATTTATTCAAACATGTGTCAAATCATACGTAACGTAAAATATTGTTTTGGTCACAGCTGAATCACTCAAGACTGCTAAACAGGAAATGTAGCTATTTCCGAAACAGGCTGTCTAGTCTGCTGTGTGAATGACTGTATGCAGAGTTGCTGTTGTTCTTGCTGATGTTGTTGCCTTCTTTTATAAAGTACTTGATCGAAAGCTCTAAATTTTAACCTTGTAAAGATAATTTTGTTAGTAAATACTTTCTACCATTGGTGTTTTTCGTCAATATTATTTTAACAAATTTCTGTTATTTTGACTTCAAAAACATTCACATATCTTCCAAATTGCAGAAATTCTTAGTACATACATGCAACGGGTTTTTTTAATAGAACATCATTACTTATGAATTGATTTTTTTAAAATTTTTATCAAAATTATTTTTTTCTAAAATGTTTTTTTATATTTTTTACAAAATATTTAAGTCTCAAAAATAATTAATGTGCAAAAATTACCTCAATATCTCTTTCTAATAAAAAGTTTTAACTAAAAATCTATTTGTTCTTATCATTGCCTTATCTTATCTTAAACGTTAGACTGGGTCGATTTATATGGAGGTAAAAACATTGATGTTGCCTTAGCGATTTTCGGATCCGGCATGAAAAGTTATTAAAAATCAGAAGGGGGCGCTAGAGCTGCACTTAACCCTGTCACATCCTCAATTTTGGGAATTTTTTCTTTAACAATTTTTATCAAAAAATTGTTCTATAGAAACGTGCACAGCTAGAAAAAAATTATGTCAGAAATAAATCCTCGTACCCTATTCAATTTAAAACCAGTCTCACATTTACACTTCTTTATGCAAAAATTTATCATAAAAAATTCCTGAGAAAAAAATTCACAACATTCAAGGTATAATCTTATCGTTGGAGCGTATGTATTTTCGACCATCACTGCTGAACGACTGAAGCTATCCATCTTATATTCACAACCTGTGTTCGTGGGATCTTCCGAAATTTTTCTATTTTAAAAAAATATTAATGACACAAATTCTAAAATATATTATATCTTGAATTTTGTGAATTTTTCTTTTTCAGTTTTCTCAGCAGTGCACGTTTATATATATTTTTTTTTTTTTTAAATTCCTTAAGTAAAAATTCACAAAATAGAAGATTTAATATGGTAAAGTGCACCCCTTGAAAGTAAACACCAAAATTATAGTAAAATTTATATTTGATTTATACCGCAAACTATTTTCATATTTGCATACAATATTTTTTCTTAACCGTCCACAATGTTTCCAAATTCTTAGAAATGACTTGTAAAAGTTACAAACTATTTCGAACACTACATTTAAATGGTCCACTCGATATTATAATAATATTCTAAAATATATTATATCTTGAATTTTGTGAATTTTTCTTTTTCAGTTTTCTCAGCAGTGCACGTTTATATATAATTTTTTTTTTTTTAATTCCTTAAGTAAAAATTCACAAAATAGAAGATTTGATATGGTAAAGTGCACCCCTTGAAAGTATACACCAAAATTATAGTAAAATTTATATTTGATTTATACCGCAAACTATTTTCAAATTTGCATACAATATTTTTTCTTAACCGTCCACAATGTTTCCAAATTCTTAGAAATTACTTGTAAAAGTTACAAACTTTTTCGAACACTACATTTAAATGGTCCACTCGATATTGCTTATTTTTGAGAGTTAAAAAAAAAACTACAAAGATCTTTTATATCAATACAATATAATTACTCATTTTAGTTCAAATTAAATTTATTTTAACTTTTACTTTGATAAAGTTACTCACTTTTACTTGCCACTAACCGTTTTCAATTTTCTACACTTATAACGTTAGACTATATTTGGGCCTATTCTAATGAATCTTTTATGAAAAAATTCTGTTATTCTGTTACGATTTCCCATACAAATTTTTGAGCTGTCAAAAAATCTGTTACGAGATCAGAATTGGTATTCTGCACGTCAATCTTTTATGAAATCTGTTATAAAACATAGCAGATTTTTCGAACTGTCAACAAATCTTTTACAAAATCTTTTATTTGGTATTCTGCATGACCAAATCTGCTATGAAATCTGTTATGAAACACAACAGAATAACAGATTAATTTTTCTGCCTTTTATCATAACGAATTTCAATAAATTTAATAAGTCAAGCTTAATCAGATGGTTTTGTTTTTCTTTATGTTTAATTTATGAAACAAAGACTTGGAAGACTAAAAAATAACTTTAATTCGTGTAGTTTTTTTTTTAATTGCATACAAAATGTATTCTCTATTTTTGTACAGTCATTTATAATTTTTATAATAGGTCTTTCTAAATAAAAAATTATTAATATTTGCATGTGTAAAAAATGCAGCATTAAAAATTATATAAATGTCAAGCTGACTTATATCTAGAAAGGAATTTATTCTACTTTCTGGAATTCTAGATTTCGCTGCAGCTTTGGTTTTTAATAACGATCTCGGCGTCCACCGCCCCCACTACGAAAGGTTCCTTCGGATTTATTCTACTGTACTATTGTAGAAGTCGTTTGGTAGGATGAGCTACTTTTATCGCCACCGTGCAGCATCTTTGATGTTTCCTTTGGAATTTCCAGATATGGTTACACCTTGGACCCTTATCTAATTCAACGCTTACATTATAATCAGATTGTATTGTCTGAATATAAGATCCTGCGCATCCAATAATTATACATACACAATCAAAACGCACATCTAGTTGTTGGGTAAAGTCATAATTGCGTCCACCACCACAATTTCTTTGACTACGGCGATCGCGATCATCATGCTCGTCTCCCTGTTGTTCCTTACGTTAGAAACTTGCACGGGCACCTCTGTCCCTTTCGCTACCACCTTCACCATAACTGCGTCTGTCACGACTTTTATTTTAAACTTGAGCTTCTGCTACCATTGTAAACGGGTTCTGCGTCGTCCTCTTCGTCCGACATTGTTTTAAAACAAGCAATCTAATCAAAACGGACATGCTAGTTTGTAATGCTAATGCACGACACTTCTTTAATGCTAATTTTGCAAAAATATTTACAATTCACACGTTAAAAGCGACAACTTCAACGTGCGTTGTTTTCTTTAATTAATCCACAGCAAAGCTAACGGAATTGTAAAAGATTTTTGTTTTCGAAGATTGATAACAGGGTACCATACCAATCTTAACAGATCTTTTATGGTCGGCATCTTTTATGATTTGTAACAGAAAATTCATAACAGAATAACAGATTTGGCAGAATAGGCCCAATTGTTCCTAACTTCTAAAAAAAAAAACAATCACTCACACATTCATTTTCTAAAAGCATATAAGAAATTCAGAAATTTTCACTCATGTTACAGAAATCTCCAACATAAATGAAAATAAACATTATTTGAAGCACACACAAACAATTTTATTTTCATTTCCTTTTTGTGTGTAACGGAATTAGCGTGTTGTTAATCATTCAAAATGAATTCTTCGTTTTAATATTTTCTTGTGTGTCACAAACTCAAATATCTCGATCTCAACAATTCTCTGTGTTTCAGTTTTACACTAATGTTTGCTTCAAAATGTTCATGTTGGAGAATTCAGACCTTTGTGAAAACAAAAACAAAGACAATTTTTCCAACATGAACAAGTGGTGTTTGCAAAATTGTCTTTGTTTGTGTCGGTCATTAAGAAAAAAAAAAAATACAATAACTGGTTTTTTGCTATACATAAATCGATCACTACCGTCGTGTAACTTAAAAAACGAAAGCTGTTCTGGTTGCTGTGCAGCGTATAGGACTGGAATTTAAAAATTTTAAGTTTAAACCATACTTGATTTTAAATACAAATTCTAGTTGTTTGATAGTTTAAGATCGTTTATTGCGCTTTAGGTCAAAGTTAGAACAATTAATTTTTCTAACGAATCTTTCCAAAGAAACAACAACAACGTTTTCAATATGAAAGGGAAAACAACACTAGCGGATTTTATTGCAATTTCGGCCCTGTTAAAGGCTTCATCAGAAATCTTTGTGATACGCCATGGAAGCGCGCACTACCGCACTGCACGAAAGTGGCAATAAGATTTTAAGTGTCAATTTCTCAGTGTTTCTCCCATTTCATATTTTCACATTTGTTGTTGTATTTTTGCTTTACTTTAGTCTTTATGCTTATGTTATTAATATGGAGTCCAACAGTCTGTTGGAAGTCTTGAACTAACAAAGCATGGTTACTGAAGTTGTATTTAGATTTTTGCTGATATATTTTCAGCTTGTTTCTGTTTGGTCGTGCTCTACCATTCGATTCAAGTTTTTCTAAATGACCTTGTTATTTATTATATTGAATAATTTTTATTAATTTAAACATTTGTGAGAAATAAATCAATGAACTAGAAATCTGATTGTGATCAGAATTAATAACAAAAAATAAGAAAATAGTAAAACTTTGTTTATGTTTTAGTGATTTGAATATATTATACATTAAAATAAAACCAAAAATAAATTTTAAAATTCGGATTCGACATTGTTGAAATAAGGTAAGTTACCCAAATAAGGCCAACCTAACGGTGTTTACCAAACAGAAGAGAAACGGTTTTTTTAAACTTATTTTTGCAATTTTGTATTTTTGTTTATTTAATTCTTTTTTCAAAAACATAAAAATAAAGCATGAAAAAGTAAAAAATATATCCAGCTCAGAAGGTTTTAAAATGTTCTGATTTTTGCCATATTAGGACCACCATGTCTAAATAAGGACCAATATAATTTCAATATAATTTCATTAATCAAGTTTTTCTCGGAATACACCACAGTTAGATTCGATCAATTAACCTTTTTGTTTTCGTTAAAATACCTCTCTTGATTTTTAATTCAAAGCTGGACGTAGGCAAAAGTTAATTCGTAGAATAACGGACTTTTACTGCGAGCACAATATTACATCAACCACGTTGTTGACCCTACCACTGACTTCGTTTGACTGTCACTCGCTTCACAAATGCGCAATCGAAGTAATTTTTTTGCATCGTGATGCAGATATGAACATGTTTAAACGTGCAAAAAATCATTTTGCAGGGAATGCAATAAATGGGCGTTTTTGGCGAAGAGACCTTACTATTATTTTCTTCTTATGAAAGAAGAAACGATATGAAAACTGTCTTAATGATTAATATTGATTGAACGGTTTTGTTTCTTTGATTAATTTAATTATGTTGGGTTAAAAAAAAGTCAGCACTTGAGAGTATAGAGTCGGTCAAAATACCTAGCTACCCCCTATAATCATGATCTCAGTACGCCCCTGGCTATAATACAGCTAGTAAGGAGGCAACAGTTTTTCGTTGCCGATATATTGACCATCAAGTAAATTCGTATGTAAATTGTAATAAATTTAATATTATATAAGTTTATTATCGAAGTGATCAAATTTAAAAATCTTCTCTGGATTTTTTTATAAGGCTTTTTGATCTGGCGTGACGTTACTGGCATTACGATACTTAAATTTTCATTGGAGTTTCATTGGGTAATTAAGTAATTATGTAGTTAGGTAATTATTTAATATATTGTAGTTATTAAAAACAAATTTAATATACTTTTCTTTATTTTCCTCAACCATTTTTTTATTATTTTTTGCCAATGCCTTCCATTTTTACTAAAACAAAAAATTTACGAAAAAGAAAAAGTATATTTGTTAAAAAGTGCAGACGATTTGATCATCATGGTAAATTAATTTATGTATATATTGCTTAAATTAATGTAATTAATTTGTGTTTCTTAGATAATATCATAAAATAATAAGTTTTTAATAAGTTTTAATTTTTTGATCACTGTAGACTTTTCTGTGGAAATGCCCATATTCAATAATGCTAACACGCGTGCACATATATATAACATATATAAAGATGCACATATATATAACTTCTCTAGTAACTCCAGTTATACTAGCTAGTTTTCTATGTAAACATAAGAAATAATTTTGATTAAAAATCCGTAAAAAACGTTAAATTCTTAAGAAAACAGTATAAAAATACTTTCAAAACGTCAACTAAAATGTATGTTATTTTTATTTTTCAATATTTCTAAATGTGTTTTTAATGTGGTTTAAATAAATTATAATTTCCTTGCTTCTCCTTTCAAATTCCATAAATCAATCGAATTTAGCGCGTACGCCACAAACAAACCGCATAAATCGATTATAAAAGAATTATTCAAATTTGTGTGTGAGTTTGCATGGATCAAGCAGACATCAGCACCCTTTCTATTACAAACACACACATACTCACACTTCTACTTTCCCTCACTTAATTTCGTTACAAGCTTTCTCTCTAGTACAAATCTCGTTGTCATGGTGGATCAGTCATCATCATCATCATCATCGTTGCCTTCATCATCGAAAATCCGCAACAATATCACGGTACACAAAGACAAATCTTAAGCCGTAAGATTCAGCAAGAACACGTATTGCAATTAAGTTACGCAACAAGATGCTGCTAATGAGCCCATTGTCAATATGTTAATAAGAAACGTTGATTCAAGGATGTCATCAAAGCCTTCATAAGTGGCCATAGTTAAAATAAAGGTCGTTAGTCTGTGTATATGTGTAGGTTTGAGCAGAATAGTAAGTTGCAAGTAATGTAAAAATATTCTATTTTGCATGTTTGATTTATGCGTTATTTTAATATGGTCCAAAAAAGGGAATAAAAAGTTGTACTGCTAAACCTTTTCTTAAAAGCAATATCTTAATTTTATAAATAATTGCTTATACGAAATGACTTACGGCCTTATTTTTTAAAATGAATTCAGTCACTTGCGTTAGATTTTTTTATCTGTCAATATATTTTAAAGGAAAGTGAGAGAGTGAAGGCTTGTCTAATTCATAAGAACATGGAATTGCCATTCAAAAAACCCCAAATGAGGTGATTGCGTGCGTTTTACATAATAAGGCCATTAGTTTTTATTCATTAAGCTCAATGCCTATGTCAGATTTTCTTTGATTAAATCTTTATTAATTGTGACATGTGTAATTTTATAAACAATAATATACGATATTTAAGTTCTGATGCTCACATTCAAAACTGCTCCATTCCAAAGTTTTTGATTAAATATCAAAAAATGTATTTTACTTGAATATTGAACTATAATAAAATCCAGTTTAAATTACATAAATCGCAATAAAATGCATTTAAAAGTAAATAATTATTCAACAAACATTGTCATAAATTTTTTGTTTTCTTAAATATCCAAGCTGAGGGTGGTATAAATTTTCTTCAATTCTAAAAATCACAATAAAACATAATCAGAGCAGAAAAGGCACAAGTGGCAGTTAAACTTCTATCACGAAATTGTCACTTAATTATGTTATTACGCAGTAAAAATTTGTTTTAAATTTTCTTAAACCACAAAGTCTTTACGTTAAACTAAAACCAACAATTTAGTGACTAAATGAAAGATGGCACGAATTAATAAAATTTGTTGTTTGTTGTTACGCATCAAATTTAGCCCAGACTTACCCTCAAATGTTCAAAATATCTTATTTCTCTTAGTAGCGACCACATCAGTACCATGATAAGGGTCTTAACAGGGAACTGTCTGATTGACAAATATGCTTAAAGATTAAATATCTTCCTTACTGACTTTTACAGTAGCTGTAGAGATGAAGAGAAGGAAAAATCAACAATGCATCTTGTCTGCATCCGTCCAGCGCTGACTCAAAACCGCCTTCGCCATTTAGGCAACTGGTTCTTCATTGAACTAGATGATCTTTCTGAATATCCAATTAACAGAATCCACAGCTTTATAAACAGCTCACACTGGTTCAAATAGAAGAAGAGAAGGAAATTTTACCCCGTGGTTTCACAACTGGCCTCATTGGCGTAAATGTGTCTCTGTAAACGGACAGCCACTGTAACCTAAATAACTTTCTAGAAATTATGCCCAGAATTATTATAATTCAAATACTATGCAAATTCGTAGGTCAAACAAGGTGAAAACGGCAATAGTATTTTGATTGCGTGAGTAACGTTAAAAATAAAGTCTTCAATGGACTCACAGAAAATTGACTTGAAATTAATAAACATACATTCTATTCAATGCTGATGATTGACAGAACTATGTGTAACAACAACATCAACATCACATCTTTGAATGGCATTAGGCAGAGCTATCATAATTAAGAAAATTCCTTCCATCAATAAAATTCATTGATAAATATTTTTTTTAATTAACAACTCTTTAATGATGGCACATAAATAAATCATTTCTTAGTTATATTTATTCGTATTCACATTTTTACCTTGTATGTATTCTTCTAAAGGGTTTGACAAATTTTTGATGCTTAGAGAGTTAATAAATCATATTTTTCATAAAATTTGCTTGACTTTATCTGTTTTGTGATATAAATAAGTAAACCGCACATCCACACACAAGCTTTACTCAACCGTACCCTACCCAGTTGGAAAAGGAGCCCTGCTGTATGTCTGCCGGCAACATGCCCCGGAAGGACAGGAGACATGCTCGTCTCCATACCCGCTTATATATTTTTTTTATAGGCATGTCCTAGGCTGGCATGACTGCCAAATTAACTGCCGTAGCAGCAATGCAGCATGCATCTTATGACATGAATGCAGAAGGTATACATGTCTGCCAATTGAACTGCCCGAGCAGCAATGCTGCATGCATCTCAAGGCATTAATGATGCATTTATACCATTATATGCATGCTACATTGCTGCTACAGCAGTTAATTTGACAGACATGCCGACCTAGGACATGCCTATAGAAAAAAGATATAAGCGGGTATGGAGGAGAGCATGTCTGCTGAACTTCCAAATAATGTTGGCGGCAATTGAAAAATTATCATTATCCGGAGACGCACCTCGGCCGCGTGAGTGTAAGTACATATGCTTTTCCATAAGACCATCGCAGCTGTTAACTAAGCGTAGCACAGAGTAAGAAAATGATCGCATTCGATTTGTTATTATAAGCAATTAATGCAAAAAACAGAACGAAATCACTAAAAAACACAGAACAAACTAAAAAATAAACCAAAACAAAACTAAAAGCCATTAAAAAAAAATATGTATCTGATGGGATTTGAACCCACAGCTCAATATTCCAGCTCAATATGAATAAAATATAAGCCCCTAGCCAACTGAGCCATTCGCACTGTTGTGATATTGTTGAAATAATATACATAACAACATTTTTGCTATCAAAAGTGCTTCAACGAAAACACAAAGTTTCGGCGAATTACAACAATTATGAAAATATTGTCCTTAAAATTAGCCGAACATTCGCAAACATGATACTTTATTATGACACAGTTGTTATTATATTTATATTGAATGTATTTATGTTGTGCTATAAGAGAACTTACTTTTTACTGTACTGATGCTTTTTGTTAATAAATATTAATAATGAAATTCACTTAAAAGTAAAGAGGAAGTTTTTAAAATTTAAAAAATATAGACCTCTGAGCATTAAAATTACAACCTGCTACATTCCTTCCATCGGCAGGCCTGCTTTGTTTTTCATCTGGGCGTGAAGTTATTGTGTGTGTGTGTGTGTGTGCATTTTGCTCGCCGGACTGTGTTTGTATGAACTTATAATTACTCATTGTGTGTTTGCGTGCATGTGTGTGTGTGTGTGTGTCAAAGTCATCAATGATCAGATTATTAAACTCGGCAAACATATTTTATTTGCCCTTGCATGTACTTATATCTTTGTTTGTACACATATGTATACTTGCTTGTATATGTTAAACATTGTTAACATATCGGATATGGATAAATGAGTGTGCGTGTGTGTGTTGTATGCTGCGTATGCTCTTAAATTACTCAACAGCTTACCCTCCAGGAAAAATCGGAAGGCTTTCATCTTAAAGTGATAAATAAACATTCCCCACCGTATCTTTTGAAAGCTTAAGGGTAGTTTTGTATTTATATTGTTTCCCCACCGCTTCTTTTGGAAGCTTAAGGGTAGTTTTGTATTTATATTGTTTCCAAACCGCTTCTTTAAGAATGCATGTGGAAACTTTAATTTATTGTCAAGCAATGACAATAGAAAATATTAATATCATTCTTTTCTAGCCACTTATTGTAGAGTTCGATAGTCTAGTGGTAGCACGCTCGACTCTCGCTCAGGGGTCCCGGGTTCGAATCCTGGCCGAATCCATTTTCATAACAAGGGAGAGGAATGTTTCCACATTAATTCTTAAAACAGGGGAGAGGACTGCTTCCAATTCACTTTATGGACAGCGGAGAGAAATGTTTCCACATGACTTTTTAACACAGCGGGGAGGAATGTTTCCCTCTAATGACATGCTATGTTAAAATAGCAATGGAGTGTGCAACGAAGGGGAATGCTTCTTACATTCCATGGAATGTTTCCTGGTAACATCCGGGAATGCTCACATTTCCTGGTGGGTATGTATAAATATTTATTATATGTGAGTGCATTAGTAGTTGTTGCTGAGGCTGCAGCTGTTGTTGGTGCTTAAAAACATATTCATCATCATTGATATTGTTTACGCTTATTGATGTTTTTTGTTATGTGATTACGTAGGAGTATAATCGTTGACATTACGTTGCACATCCCTATCTGCGTATTTGTGTGTGAGGACCCTTTTTTTTTGTGTGATGCGATAACATGGAAAATTTATTGAAACCTAGATTTTCGTCGGCTGTAGTCGTAAATCTCGATGCTAATTCACAAAATTGGCTTGTGTTCAGTTTTACGCAAAACAATCGCAATTTTGTATATAAAGAGAAAAAAATCGAAAAAATTGCAACATTCTAGTGATTAAATAAAATATTCTAAGCTGTTATATTATGCCACAAGCTGGAATCAAATGCAGTATTTGTAGCTTATGCCTGTGACTGTGTACTGAAATACAAAATTTTTGATGGTGTAATTAAAGCGGCTTAGCGTGGCCTCGTTGTGTGGCCGTAAATTTGGCACTCGACGCCACAAAAGTATAGCATATCGCAAAACGAATGAGTCAAAACTCATGAAATGCATAAAAATGCATGCCCAAAACTATGCAACATAATAGTTTTTTCTGTGACAATTATTTTCGTAATGCGGCGGCATTGATTATGGTTTTTAGAATTAGAGCTGTTTATCTATGATTACTTTGAGCATTAATTTTACTGTTCCAATTAAAATTTTTGTAGATTTAAACAATATGCTAAACATTTTATGTGCGAGCGTTTTAATTTACTTAGCAAAATTTAAAAAATTAGTAAATAGAATGACATAACACTTTGACAATTTTCAAACTTTTTTAAAATAATAGAATCCTAACAACGGATTCTGGTAGAACAAAAGTTGTATGTTTATCAGCGTTTTAAAAGTTTACATCTGAGAAATTTTGTTCAAGTTAGGTTTAAAATAACTCTAAATTAAGCAATTTACTAGCTAGAATTATAGTTTTTTACACTCTTTTACACCAAAACAATTAAAATCGCTTGTGACCATACTGTATTATTTCATGAAATTGATTTGCATGTATTTTGTGTGTTTTGAATCGTTACAAGAATGACACAAAACGTCTGAATTGATGGTCACAGGAACGAAAAAAATGTCTTTATTTGGAAATAGCAGAAATCAGAGGAAACTAAAACACTTTTCTGCACGTTTTTATCATATATTTGATAACAACTTTTCCGTTGTGTTGACAGCATGTTACACTTCTTTGATGGACACCTGGCTCACCGGTGAGCCACCTAGTCTTCCATACATTTTATGGAAGTCAATTATACCCTATATTAGGTATCTTGTTAGGTACATTATGTACCGCAGGATTTCATAAGGTATTGCAAGAGGTATTTAACAACTCTTGCAGGATTTTCTCGAGTGGGGGTGGAGGCTTTGGGTATAACTTTTTTGTTATCAAAGGTTAGTTTACTGCGCAATTCTTTTTTTAAGTGTAAGTTTGAAGTTAATGTGCAAATTTTTTAATACTTCTTCCCGACTAGGGGTTCTAAGCCCAAATTTTCCTTGGGGGTGAGTTTGTATAGAAAGCTTGTTGTATGATTAAATGTTTTTAAAAGCAAAAGATTGTATGTTATAAGATACAAATTAAATGTTGTGAACAGAAAAATGTTAAAAAGTATGAGCCGCACAAACGAGTTTATTGGAGGCAAAGCACTGCTAAACGACGTTTTCCTATGCAATATCTGCAATTGCCCATTTCCTTGAATAGTCCCTGGGCATTACTTTTCGGAGCGTGACAAACATCTGTGACTTCTTAGGTGCCTAATTAGTATCCGAGCATACTTTGCAAGCCACTTAACTACCTTACCTACTTAACTACTTAATTACCACTTACACGGACCGTCTACCCGTGTAATTTTCTGTAAAAAAATAAACCTCTACCTATTTTTAAAAAAAAGTTATAGGGCAAAAATTGTTTGAGCTATTTTCAATGAGTTTTAAGCTCGTTTTTAATGCTTTAAGTGAAAACCAGGTTTCTATTATCCACTAACGATACCAATCGTTTAATGCAGATCATATTTTTTAGCCTCATTCAATTAGAAAATGCTTGTGGAGCAAAAAAACACCTTTTCATTTTTCATATATACATATTGTATGTGCTCTACTGAAAAAACAATTCGTTACAGGAATTAAATTTATTTCAAATATTAATAATATAACAAATAAATTTAATATTACACTTTGACTTTGCACGCAAAACCTAGAGTATTGCACATTCTAGAATATGTAGAAACAAGAATTGCGGAAGCTAAAGTGCTTGAATTTTATATAATTTTGATCAAGGAAAGGTTACAGGAATGAGATTTAAGGCCTTTTTAGGGCATTTTCACTTGCAAAATTAATTATTTAATAACCTGTTAATACAAAAACTTTTTAAGCAAGCTGGAGTATTTTAAAGTACCCAAAAATTATTTTTTGTCACTCAAAACTGTGAAGACATGTAGATGGGTGGAATTGCCCACATTGGAAAAATTTCACTGATGAATCTAAATAACTTAAAGAAATCTAATTTCTTGGTGACGAGGTATTTGCAGAGTTGACACAAATTCGCTGAAAAGTCGTAATATTGTTGAAGTCATTGATGTTCTTAATGTCATATTTGAATCTAACGATATGGTTTATTTGTTGCAAAATGCTTCTATTGCATATAGAATTGTATTAGCTGATACAACTGTATCGGTTGCATCAGCTGAAAGAAATTTTACTAAAGTAAAGATAATTAAAAATTATCTTCGAAATTCGATTAAACCAGAGCGATAAAATGTCTTAGCCACAGTATCGATTAAATATAACGTTACAAGTTCGATTCAATATGATGAAATCATCGAACAATTTGTATTTTCCAAAGAACAAAAAGTGCCTTCTACTGAATAGTTTCAAATATTGCAATATTTAAAACATAGCATGTCCATATTATTCATCGAATAAAATACAAAACCATCTGAATATTCATCGAATAACACTCTTGCATTTTTTTTCTGATCAAAGTTCCTTAGTGATAAAAACGAACGGATGAAAAAAAAAATTAAAATATATTTTTTTATTAACACTTACCTTCGTGTTTTATTGGACCTCCATGATCTTTTTAAACGCAAAAAATTGCTATTTTTTGCAGCATAGCATCAATTCTATTGAAGTGACGTTATTACAGTGTATACAAATATTGTAGATAATTTGAATACAAACATTTTAGTATACTATCTTACTATCTTACATCTGGTTCCAAAGATATACTTTTTTATAGAAAAAACCGTAGAGTTATCAAAATAAAATTTTTTTGAATGTTGGATTTTTAATAAAAAAACTATTAAAACGTTCTACATCAATTTATCACTTAATTACGTATCTGTTGGTACCAAACACTTAACTCCTAGACTTTCTCTAAGCCCATACCCAACTTCCCCACTTACCCTATTTTTCAAAAATTTTTCTAGGTCTTGATTTATCTAACACTGACCTTTCGGGTAGAAATGACCAAGTTTAAAATAATATCATTAAAAAGTTACCATTTACGGGGTCATTCTTGCATATATTTTTGAACTGGGAGTTCAAAAATCTGGTAGGAAAGCAACATTATTTCTGTCAGGAGCCAACTGGTTTTTGGTATTAAATAATGGCATCCCTCACGTTGGGACTCGCTCGAATAAAATTGGTGGTGCTTGTTGGTCGGGCGAAACTGTTTGCCAGCGATGTGTGTCACTCGAATGAATGAAGTAATGACGTCGCTTCAATAGAATAGATGCTATGCCGAAAATATAGCAAAAAATCGATTTTTTTTGCATTTACAAAAGGTCAAGGAGGTGGGCCGGTAAGGGTTAAAAAAAATATCCAACATTTTGTTTTCATCCATTCGCAAGTTTTTATCGCTAAGCAAACTGAATAGATTTGTTTCGTTACGCCCTACTGAATAAAAAAAAGTATAGCAGTGAGGGGACTGCCGACCGAAGCGAAAACCTATGTATAAAATATAAGTATTCCCTGGAAGCATAGATGGGCACTTTGCAGTACCAGTAAAATTGCAGTAAAAATAAATTTTTACTGATAATGAAATTTAATTTGCATTACCAGTAAATTTTTACTGATTACTGAAAAAAATTGCAGTAAAAATAAATGTTTACTGATTACTGGGAAAAAATTGCAGTACAAATAAATTTTTACTGATAATGAAATTCAATTTGCATTGCCAGTAAATTTTTACTGATTACTGGAAAAAATTGCAGTAAAAATAAATTTTTACTGATTACTGGAAAAAAATTGCAGTACAAATAAATTTTTACTGATAATGAAATTGAATTTGCATTACCAGTAAATTTTTACTGAATACTGAAAAAATTTGCAGTAAAAATAAATTTTTACTGATTACTGAAAAAAATTGCAGTAAAAATAAATTTTTACTGATTACTGAAAAAAATTGCAGTAAAAATAAATTTTTACTGATTACTGAAAAAAATTGCAGTAAAAATTTATTTTTACTGATTACTGAATAAAATTGCAGTAAAAAAAATGTTTACTGATAAATTAATAAAATTGCAGTAAAAATAAATTTTTACTTATTACATGAAATAATTGCAGTAAAAATTATTTTTACTAATTACTTAAATGAAATGAAGCAAAATAAAGTTTTTACTGCTTGCTGAAAAAAAAGGCAGTTAAAACAATTGTTGAATGATTACTAAAAAACTGAACGCACTCTCCACTGATCAATGCAGCCACATAAAAAACACATGGAAAAAACATAAAACCATCTGTGGTTGCTGTGGCTTTCAAAAAAATATTTCCTGATACAACCTGCAGCTTGGGATGCTGTTATTGCAGCTATATGTGTTCCTGACATAAAATTGCGATTTTTGAAAGCTCTTTTAGAAACAGCAACAACACAAAAAGAAGAAGAAGTAAAAAAAATGTTCAGCTCTTATGTGATGAAGTATGGCAAAATAGCCGATGCCGAAACTCGTGTTCTGACGCAGACACCGCAAAAATCATTTCTTGATTTTGGGGATAATGGTAAAGATTTTACACTTTACTTTACATTTTTGCATTAATGTATGAATTTGTTCATCTCCTTCAATAGAAGTTAGCACACAATGTGTTTCCAATGACTCGGGAAATTATCTCCAAGAAACAATTTTATACCTCGTCGATCGAGACACAACGACAAATTGTCTAAGAAACCATCCAGCCATAAAAAATGTTTTTCTGAAATATAATACCACATTACCCTCATCGGCACCTGTAGAACGGTTATTTTCATTCGCTGGGATTGTGAATCGTTCCAGAAGGCAAAAACTCAGCGATGATAATTTTGAAATGCTAGTTTTAAGAAAAGCTAACAGCGTGTAGCTTTTTCATAAGTATATACATGTGCATACATGTATAAACATATCTACATACATATATAATACATGTGTAAAGAGCATTAATTTTCTTAAATTATTTATTTCATTTATGGCCAGTTTTTCAGCACGATTTCAAACTTTAGTCAAACAAAAATACATTATATGATAATTGAAGTCTATTTAACTTCATGCTAGAATATCAAGCTAGACCGAGGTTAAACGTCTAATTTTGGTGAACTAAGCTAGGTTAAATTTGACTAAAGTTTAAACTCGTACTGAAAAACTGGCCCTTAGTGCTTGTACATTGATTTTTAACTACCGATTACTACTTTCAGTAACTAGTAAAAATTTTACTTATCATGCAAATGATATTTCATTGTAAGTAAAAATTCACTTTTACTGCAATTTTATTTAGTAATCAGTTAAAATTTATTTTTACTGCAAATTTTTTCAGTAATCAGTAAAAATAAATTTTTACTGCAAGTTTTTTCAGTAATCAGTAAAAATTTACTGGTAATGCAAATTAAATTGCATTATCAGTAAAAATTTATTTGTACTGCAATTTTTTTCCAGTAATCAGTAAAAATTTATTTTTACTGCAATTTTTTCTAGTAATCAGTAAAAATTTACTGGTAATGCAAATTGAATTTCATTATCAGTAAAAATTTATTTGTACTGCAATTTTTTTCCAGTAATCAGTAAAAATTTATTTTTACTGCAATTTTTTCCAGTAATCAGTAAAAATTTACTGGTAATGCAAATTGAATTTCACTATCAGTAAAAGTTTACTGATTACTGCTTCTAGTAATGCAGTAAATATTTACTGCAGTGTGCCCATGTATGCCTGGAAGACGTTGTCCTGCCACGGACCGCCTTACTGCTATATAAGAATTTTCATGCTAATAGGGGGTTTCGGACTATCCTACATGTAGGATGGATTTGACAGGTCGGACGGACATGTAGGATGTGCGAAAGCTCGTACTGCAGCCCGTCCTACATGTAGGATAAAAATCAAAAAGTTCTAAAAGTTCCGCTATGATCTTGTTCTTCTTTGTGCGTCCTTGTTTGTAGATTTCCTCGGTAATTGTTGTTGGCGCAGTTAGCTGGAAATTTTTTGTAGACGTTGTGAATTCTTATTGTGTAGCTCACGTCGGAATATGAAATTAAAATTATTTTTGTTAAGGGCTTATAGCAATTTATTAAATTTTTTATATATTACTGAAACTATTTCTTTTAAGCAAAAGTGTTACCATATCAAAAATACACATAATTAAAGTTATTTATTTAAATTATTTCATTATTGAATTAACATAAAAAATAAAAGCTTATTTATATCTATTTATATCAGAACACTTACACAATATACATGTACACCATATCTATATTGCGTTGTGTATTAAAAAGAGGATATTCTTAAATTAAGAAATATCTATAGCATATAAATTTTATATATAATTTCATATAAAAAATTGATGCTAAACAGTTAAAGAAATAGAATGCTTAGGATAAGCAGACTTTAGTTATCCAATTACTACAGAAAATGGTGGCACTTGGAGGACGTTCTTCAGCAAAGAAAGCCAATTTAACTTTGCAGCACTTGCTGATACACCGGGAGATCGTTGGTCCACACACACGCACACACAAACTCAAGCACTTACGATATTTTTCAAGTTTTTTAAGTTTACAATATCACAAGTTTACGAAATAAGTTGCAAGTACAAGCACTCGAATTAAATATGTCGCAAATTGAATAAAATGCAAATTAAATAAAATATTTGCGCTAAAACACGACCGAAATGTGAAACGTCAAAATATGTAATTGTCAAAATTTTTATCGTCCGTTTGACACAGCAAAATAGACAAATTTTTTTACAACACAAACAAATTTTATTCAACCTGATATTTTCTATCCTACCACGACTGAAAAGTTTCCTTTCGACACACAACCTTTATGAAAAATCTTATTAATAAAACAATGATAGTTAACAACTCTGAAAATAAAATGCCGCAGTGGTGAAAATAAAAAGCCACTGACAAATACAACAAGTGTGAAAATTGTCAAACTTTGTTTGACGATACATAATAAAATAAATGCATGCATGTAGTTATTTGAATGTTCAACATATTTCTTTATCACAACTTAAAGATTAAAATGTTAAAACACTCAATTCATACATTATGTTTCTTGTTTGCAAACGAAGTTCCAGCAGAAAAAAGCAGAGAAAGAAGAAGATCGTCCCATTCTTAAATCTCACCATGAGTTTGAGTTGAATTTGTCTCAAAAATGTTAAAAAATACAACAACTGAAGAAATTCCCAAACTTTAAAAGCATATTTAGACCAATATAAAGCGAATTAATAATACGTTTTGGTTGCAAACATCTTATTGCAACCTAACTTAAGTATTTATATACTAACGAACAGATTATATGTATTAATTTCAGGAGTTGCCAAGTTATTTCTTTGTGAGCTTGCGGCCGATTAAGAACAAGAGTGACGATCGTGTTGATTTTTAAGATGCACAAATACATGCAAACATTTTTTGAGGTTATTGACGATGACGCAAACCAAAGATTTACCCTCTACCAAAATCGTTCAACGCGCCTAAAGAAGTTTTCACTTCAAAAATTTTCATTTCGTACACAAATCAGTTTATTTTTGAATAATTTAGGCATCACCAATGATGAGGCGCAAGATCGAACTCGAACGGGGGCACCTAAAGCTACCGGACAGGCGCTGAGTTTGTTAGAACTTTTACAATGCGTAACACAATTAAATCAAAATTTAACAAAATCCTTAAACTTATTTCAATTGTTATCCCAAATTATATCAGAAATAATAAAATTTACAATAACAATTACCTCTTCTGAATTTTTATAATAGTTTCATTTATCGTCTTATTTTACAGCATTGGCTGAATCATTTGATATCACCACAATCAGCACGCCGGAAGATCTTTCCAATATCATTATTGAAAGCTACGACAACGTACCACCGTATTTCGAAAACAATACAGAACGCGAAGTCATCGCTGCAGTTGGTACAACAGCGCGTCTTCATTGTCGCGTGCGCAATTTGGGAGATCGTGCGGTTTCGTGGATTAGAAAGCGAGACTTGCACATACTCACCATCGGTATTATGACCTATACGAACGATCAACGATTTCTGGCGCGTCATATAGACAACTCGGACGAATGGGTGTTGAAAATAGTTTCGGTACAGTCAAGAGATGCCGGTATTTATGAGTGTCAAGTTTCGACGGAGCCGAAAATAAGTCAGGCGTACAAGCTGATGGTTGTGAGTAAGTATCGAAAATATATCCAAATACACTGAACTCTTTTTACACAGTGTTTTTTGTACAATTTTGAAATAACATGGTTCAACAACAAACTTTTTACAAGGATTTATCGCTTTTGCACGATGAAAAAAATAATTAACCAAAAATGTTTATGCTTTATTCAAACGAGATCGGCAAGTATGTGTTATGTACTTGAACATTTTCTCGACCACTGGTTAACTTTAACAAGTTTCAGGGAACACCCGATATCCATAGTTTTTTTTACATTGTACTCTTACTTCTTTTTTTTTTTTGTTTTTTTTTTTAAAAAATGAATATGTTATTTAAAATCATTGTTTTTGTACGGTTGTGTAGGCATAAATTTAAATAATTTTCAACTTACACGATTTTTAAAAATTTTGGAACATATTTCTAAATTTAACATATCGATGCCTTACTTTCTCAACCTCGTATATTAAAAAATACAATTATTCAGGAGACGGAAAAAACGGTTATCTTTTTATTCTTCGGTGTTTGGGTAAAAGTTCAAATGCAATTATTAAGGAATTGATTACATCTATGTATATTAGTAGTAATAATATACTAATCGTGTTTAGTTTAAGCATGAAACGCATTTATTGACATACGAATTTGCTGCATTAACAGTAATTTTAATTTTTGATACCTGATGAATAAGTTACGAGTTTGTTGCACTCATAGCTATAGAAATAAATAACGCCGTTCTACAAAAATTATGCAATGAAAATAATATTTAATATAGAATGAATGTTTTATTTGCAAGAAAGGAAAAAAAAATTAATACTAAATGAATTCACAGAATTAAGAATATCATTGGTGTGGAAAATTATCATAAAATTAATGATAGTCGGCTGGAATCATATGTTTTAAATCTTGCAAGTTGTCATATTTTCTTTTTGAAATAGGTAGTTGTTGATTGTAGAGACCCGGTAGTAAAATATTATCATTGTGCTGCACTTGTGATCCCAATTTACGATGACGTAATAGTTGCCACTCTTCATCAAAACATAATTTGTATTGAACTCCGTCATTAAAGGTATATTTGAGAGTTCGTAAATTTATAACGAATGAGCCGCCTTTTTTTTTGCCTGGTCGAATTGATTTTAAATAATCGAGTGAAGAGAATTCTCGGAAAAATGTATGATTTAAATAATGTACTTGATATGGTTGCAACAATCTGGATTGTTGTATAAGCTGGCACATATAGTTCTCTTCTTTTCTTCTTTCGCTCTATGGAGGCATGCACAGAATCGCACTCCATTTGACTATGGCCAACTACCAAGTATTATTGCTAAATTTCTGCTTGGTGGGTATTTGCATAATGTTGCAAGGCATTCGCAAGGGTCGTATTACGATTTTGGGCATAACACCCGTCGCTATAAATTATTATAGGCTTTAATTTGTCTTTCAAATTCTGTAAATAGTCCAGCAAGCAAGAGGCAAATACATTCGAGTCCATGCCGCCTTCGGCTTCATGCCATACGTAACAAGCAACTTTTTTGTCAAACTCGTTATAATTTGAGAATTGGTGCACACACAGTTTTGTTTTAAAGTAGTTTGCTCCAGTTAAAAGTAGAGGAATTGTTCGCACTGCTTGCAAGTCCACCGTTAACGTTTGAATATCACCTCTTGAACAACGTTCCTTGTCTTCGGCTTTTTCTTTCCTAGAGCGCTCCTTACTTGTTATGTGAAGTTGATATTCATCTTCTGTGATGTTTTTATTTTTATAAGCAAAGCAGATATCACATTGATCTTTCTTGGGTCTGTATATACTAATATTGACCTTGTGTACTGCGTCTAAGAAGCATTTGTACATTGCCTTCTCTACCTTATCAATGTTGCGATCCATCAAATATTTTTCAAAATCTGTGTACACTTCTGCCCAAGTCTTGTACTGAACGTCTATATATTCTTTAGTTGTACTCTGTCGGCAATAATATGATGGCATCTTAGGAAAATTTTGTAGAAAACAGTTTATGTAATTTACTTTGGCGATGTTTGTTTTGCTTTGACGATTGACTGGTCCACTTTCCTTTACCATGCCAACGGGTCTTGTTTGTAGATTGCCAGCAACCCATTTGGACAAGCTCCATTCACCCAGAGAGAGAGTGTACACAAAAACATTTTTTACAAACAACCTCAGAAATTTTCAAAGTGTATAGTAATGAGTTTACTTACCGAGAGGAAGTACCAGTTGTTCTCAAAGTGACTGGTTTATGAGACACCATTGCAACGACATCCGCTTTTTTCTCTTCCCAGGACAGTAACCAAAATGTTTTAATAATATTCTTTCTGTCTTCTTCCGTAATTTCGTTGCACTGCTTATCGAATTTTTTTGAACATATTTCCGAACGAAAACGAGCCTTCAAAGTTCTTTCTCTTCTAATTTCCATTACTCCATTCCATTCTTTGCTCCGCTTTATCGATGAATACTCCTGGCCACGCATTCGCTTGATTTTTTTATGATTTCTACTCCAGTTTTGTTTATTTCCCTGGCCTTTACGTGCTCTTTTAATTGTAATTACGCCAGAGGATTCATCCAACAATACAGATGAAGACACATTGTCAGACAAACGTGAATCAGTGCTGGGTTGGTACTCGCTTTCACTTGCTGAAAAATCGGAATTGGAGGAACAGCTAGACTGATCAGAATCAACTGAGACAAAATGTCCTGTTTCTTCATCCAAAAATACGTTTCCATTTTATTGTGTTTTAGGTTCTTGGCAAAGATTCTTGAAAACAAAACACCCTGTGTCAGCATCAAGTACAGGGATTATATCACTCATTTTGCAATAACAACTATAATTCTTCAGAATTAGATCTTCACCAAGCAAAACATAGATCACAACTAAAATGCAATTCTGTATATAGGCGCCAAGAACTTATACCACAAGTACTGCAAAACAAGAAATAGCAAAATACTAGAAAAAAAATATAAATAACGGTACTCCCATGCATACATCACTTACTTTCTAACCAATATACAGGTGGCGCCCGATTTAACGAACAATTGATAGTCAGGCCTGTTCGTTAAAACGAAAAGTTCGTTATATCGAGTATTGAAAACAATAGTTGTTAAGCTAAAATTTTGCATCTTCGTTATATCGCGCATTTGTCATTTCGAGTGCTTGTTAAATCGGCCGTCACCTGTACATAATCACTTCAACGTTATTGTGAAGAAGGATAAAATAAAGAGCAAGACGAAATTTTTAACTTTTTAACAATTGCACATATTAAGATAAGAGTTTGACGCAGTTATGAAAATAGGAGTGAATGAGATACGAAAATATATTGTGTTAATATTTACAGAATTGAAACATCGTATTGAGGTAATAAGTTGTTGCTTTAATAGAACACAACAATAGCAATCGTTTGATATGAAAAAGTCAAAAACGATTTTTTTTTAAGTTACGAGGTTGAGAAAGTAACGCATCGATATGTCTCTTATATTTTTTTAAACGAAATATTTTTACACGTTTTACTTAGTAACAAGTCTACCTTGTAAAAAAAGAGTTGAGTATATATTGTTTTTATAACGGCACACATTACTAGATAAAAATATGCCGACAGAATTTTTGATCAGATGCTATTTGACCGATATGCACACATATACACACTATCTATGTACAGCGTGAATCAAAACAACTGTCGCACCTATATTAATACCAATTACACAAAAAGAAGCAACAGAAGCAAAAATATTTTTTACGACTCTGGCATTAATTGTACACTTATTTCATGAACCGTTTCAAAAGTTGTGTCAATAATAATAATAATAATATTGCGAAAGGAAATAAGTTTATATTTTCACCCCCTCAACCTTTGATTTATTCTTTCAAAATATTTTTTATTCAGATAGCATTTTTATTTTATAATTACACCAAACTTTACTATTACATTTAAATTGAATAATGCTGATATAAAAATAAAATACAGGGAGCACAAAAATAATCCTCAAAAAGGATATTTAATTTTTTCTTTCAATGTATATGTAGAGCTGTTGCTAAAATAATATAAATTTATTTTTTTAAATAAGATATTTTGTTTGATGGGTCTTGAAGTCTCTTTTGATGCCTGCATTTGAGATCTTGCTACAAGGAAAACAGAAAACATAGCAAGCAAAGTGCAGTTTATTTTCTGCCCCCGATTCGGTTCATCCGTACAACCGGTTCATAATTATTGCACATTATTTTCATCTTTTATCACTTCATTATATTTTAAATTATGGATTTTAATATAAAAAACAAAGTAAATCATAAACAAAAATATAAATGAAACTTATGGAAATAATTAATATACACTTAAAATACATAATAATACACACATAAATAAAATTTGTATTTACATATATTTCATTGAATTTCATTTACATTATTTTCACTGTTTGCGTCATTAATCATTGCATTATATTTAAACAAAAAATACTTTAGGCCTATGGTAGCTGAAATAAGAAATAAAAAATTTTGGACAATGGAATCCCACTCATGATAAAATTATTATTAGGTGGCCTTGACAACTACTTTTTTTCTCATGAGCTGCGACCATCAAATTTCACACAAAAGAAAACAATATAAAGTGCGTGTGCCACACATATTGGCAGCTTTCAGCGGAGTCAATAGTTGGCAACTTTTTTTTTTAAATTTCAGTGAGGAATCTTTGCAATTAAATGATCTATTCGCAGCAGGTGACTCCTCTGAATGCGGCCAATATGTGTGACACACGTACTCTGTTTTGTTTTCTTTTGCTTGACATTCGATGGTCGAAACACGAAATATCACTCCTACCTATTACTTATTATACCATGGTCCCAGTCAGAGAATATGCTGCCGACATTTATAAAATTACAAATGTTTTTATGTTGGTCATGAAACTCAAATACACGCTATTGAATATTGGCTACCAGGCGCTCAGCAAATGCAGCAAGCATGGCAAAATTAAAAAAGGTAGTGTTAGGGCGGAGAGCCGGTGACCGAAACTGTCAAAACGATGTTGACATTTCATACAAAATCTGCAAGCAATGAGAATGCAATATGAAAGCAAGAATTGGCAAATACATCAAAATGGATGAGTTTGACAGTTATGTTCACTTAGAAAGAGAACAAATTCAGCCCTAACACTACCTTGTCTAATTCTACTATGGCAGAAAGCAACCATCAATAAGTTTATCTACTGACAAATCGTTCCTCCATAAAGAAATCATGAATGATATTTACTGTTTTTCTGTCAATGTATATGTAGATCTGTAGCTGAACTAAAATACATTTACAACATCAATTACCAAGCAAATCTACTACAACGACGAACACAGAAGAGCAGTATCACATCGATTTCGAAACGTTAGAGGAGATGAACCGAATTGGCAGCGGAAAATAAACAGGGGCCGAATTACAGCATCCATGATGGAGCAAAATTACGAAGGGCACGACGAGACAAGTGCCTATCAATCTTGTACAATTGTGCTCGATCACGGATGCTGTAATTCGGCCTCAGCACTTTGCTTGCTATTTTTTTTTGTTTGCCTGGTAGCAAGATCTCAAGTGGAGGCATTAAAAGAGACTTCACGGTCGGTTAACCAAAAAGCAAATATCAAAAATTTTTAATTTATTTTATTTTAGCCTACAGCTAGCTCTACATATACATCGAAAAAACAGTAACATTTAAAAGCTGCATTCCCGTGGTCGTTGATCCATAGCGCGGCTCTATTTTATTCACAAAACAAAAACAAAAATTAAAACCTGCTCAATTTCTAGCTCTATTTCTGATATTAAAATACGGCATAGTTGGCAAATCTAAATAACTATTCATTTTCCTATTTTGACGTTTCACCGCTCAATGGGCGTTTTGGTATTGTTGTTTTCTTTTGTTATTGTTCTTAAGACAGCTGTTTCAAGACTATGATGACAATTTGATATAAAGTTGAACTAACGTTGTTTTACTGAGATTTGATCTGTTTTAGTGCCATGGGAATGCAGCTAATGTTTCGTAGCGGAGCAAAGGGAGGGGAAAGAACGATGCGTCAGCAGAGGAACTTATTGATGGTTGCTTGCTCATGTTTTCTAAGTTTAATATCTTGTTATCTTGCTGTCTTTATTGATGACGGGAGTTACTCGGAAAAACACAATGACGCAAACCAAAGATTTACCCTCTACCAAAATCGTTCAACGCGCCTAAAGAAGTTTTCACTTCAAAAAAACTATTCTTAAACTGATGTAAAATTAACATGCAAATGAAATTTATTGTTCATGTAATATTCTATTTTAGAAAACATCTTTTAAAATATGTTTGCCGTAATTTCAATAGCTTTTCGTCGGCCTAATTCTAATACGACGTAAGTCAAAATTATCTATTGTTCAGTAGGCAAAGGGAACTGTTTATTATTTGTATGAAATTCATACGATAATGTATTGTTGCAAACGTTCTCCTCCCTTTTTTTTATACAAAAATTAAAAACTAAAATAGGGCATCCATGCAGTTTTGACTAATCGACCTAAGCCGCTAATAAACGTTACTTTGCCCAATTTTGACTTACATCCTATTGGAATTAGGGCGACGTTTTGCCTAAAACCTCCCTAAAAACATTTAATTCCATAAATTAAAGGTTTTTTTTTAATTCCATAGGTTTTTACAATTTTAAGCTTATTTTAGTTATTTTTTGTTTGTAAAATTATATAATTTTGTTTTAATTTTCATTTGTATGCACATGGAAAATTCTTAAACCACACACATACAACTATACAAAAACAAAAAACAGCAACAGCAACAAATTTATTTGTCTCCTTTTTGTTTGTCTGCATTTCAATATTTACAGCATCAAAAGCGCAAATTCTCTCCAATCGAGAGCTCTTCATACAGAGTGGTAGTGACATCAATTTGACATGCATTGCACCCCAAGCACCCGGACCCTACACACACATAGAATGGTTTAAGGACAGTGAGTTAATTAACGATTCACCGCGCGGCGGTATTCGCGTCATATCGGAGCAGCAAATGAAGACAAGTAATTTACTGATTGCACGTGTGCTGCATGCGGATTCCGGCAACTATACGTGTGTGGCGAGCAACTCAAGTGAGTGGAACTTTAGACATGATGGCTAATGATGAGTTCATTGTCGAACAGTATTCGACACTTGATAAACAATTTAATATAATCTAAGTTTTGCTACATGATGATGACATACTTTTTTTCTCTTGTCTCTTTATTTGCTGACAGATGCTGACAGTGTTTCGGTGCATATCATCAAGAGTGAGCAACATGCGGCAATGCAGCATGAGCTGGCAACAACTGTGCAGATACCAACACTGCTTTTAGTGGCACTGACATTTTACTATGTAGGTGACAATGTTGAAGTACAATCAATGATGATATACAGCGAAGCATATGATTTGCATTTTTTTCTTCTTATCATTTCAGTTGATGGAACGTGTCGTTAAATGAAACTTATTTCTCAATTAAACTTTTAAAAAACATTAATTTAAAACGAACAACAGCTTGGCTGGCTGTTGCTAACACCTTAGGCGCATCTCTAGAGATGCGACACAGTGGAAAGTGAACAACGTGTGTGCGTGCAATGGAGAAGGCCCAATGCGTAGACAGTTTATTTTTTGAGGTGTGAAAAAACACTACGAAGTCCAGCCTGCAGCACAAGCAGCAAATCGACTCAGACTGGCGCCAACAAAATGCTGCTCAAGCATGTTGTTGCTCTAGGCTGAGCTGAAATGAGTTGACATCAAAGCGTCTGTTACTACCGCTTTTGCTGCTGCTGCTTCGAACACATTATCGCACCAAGCGATTTGATGACCTTGATTTTGTATAAATGCTTGTATATATTTTAGGTTTAGATATTTTTGTACTTGAAATCAAAATTAAACTCTTAGCATTTAGTTTTTAATGAAATAAAAAAGGAAAAAATATTTAATAAGACGAAAAGAATACTATAAAATACGTGATATTTTATTTTTATTTAACATAAGCATAAGAATTGTGTATTGGGTAAGTTGTCTCTAAGATTCTCTGTTGCCTAGTGGTTAACAAATTATGTTTATTCAAGAGTGATGGGAACTCTAGAGAGCAACAATTCTTTTATCTTGGAATCATCGTTTCGAATTCTATGTAAAATTTAAAAAAAAGAAACTCGTCGGAAGCATATAAACATTTACAGGGTTACATATGAGACATTTGTATGCATACCACAACATAATAAGAAAAACAAAAATGAAGAATACGATATGAAATTTAAATAATTTATTTATTTATTTACCAAAAAAGGTGTACAAACTTATCTTAGCTTTAATCAATATTTACCTATATCTCCCTCTTTCTATAAGGAGTGAGGTAGAAGGATCAATTACAAAGCGGTTGTTGGAGCCTGGGTTAGTTTTTGTTATCTTTAAATTTTAAAAGATATAGGGATCTGAAGACAACAATTTTATTCGACAGAAACCTTGAATTTTGACATACTGAACGGAGAAAACTGTTTGCTAAATTTTTACTGTGGTTAAGCAAAATTTGCTCTTGAATCTCAGCCACTTCAAAATTATGGTAGAGATATGATCTTAGGGTATAGATCCCGCAATACAAAATTTTTGTAATTTATATAAGTTAGGATGCTGTGATCAACTCGATTGAAGGCTTTACTGAAACCAGTGTAACTAGCATTAATTTGGTGCTCTTTTTTCATTTTGACTAAAACATGCGATCCCATTATTATCAAATTAAGTGCTGGTAGATCGTCCTTTTCGAAACCCGTGCTGCTGCACGATTAGACTTAGGTTGATGATACTTTTTAGTTTATCACAAATATTTTTTTCAAAAAGTTTTGGAATGGCTGACGAAATTGTTATGCCTCTTTAATTTTCTAATGATCTTTTTAACCATTCTTCTTCTTCTAAAATGTACTAAGAGACAATGATTTGTTAAAAAATATGTACAGCGGTGAAAGCAGTTGGTCCAAACATCGAATCAGGTAGCTTGTAGGTATTAGATCTGGTCCTGGTCCCTTTAATAAATCCAATTCTGTTACTGTATTAGAAATCTCTTCCTGCGTTAAATTTAATTTTTCAATTTGTAAGGGGGTTTTCTGGATAGCTGAGATATGACTCAGTCGCTCCAGGATAAGACTTCTCGAGAAACAATGTGTGTCCGTACCAAACTACTCAGGCACAAAAGTCCAGAGTATCGGACTCAATTTTATTTATAAAAGCTACGAGTAGTAGCAAAAAACTGCAAAGTTAATGAAAAAAAATTAATCGCACATTGTTATTAAGCATTGAATGCAAACCAGCTTCAGCGAACAGGATCCTAGAAAAAAAATGTCTATATTGTGTCAATAAAGTGTCTGATATGTATCGAAACTGGCCTGAGTCTTAACTATAATGTACCCGAAACATACGCAACAAGTACCTTGAAAGGTACCTGAAATAGTACCGTAGTAAGTCTGTATTATGTCAATAAAGTCTTCAAAAACGAGCGACTATATTTGGACACAATGTATTATGTGCCCGAATCGGTCTTCGTTCGTACATTGTGCCTGCCCAAATAGCACTTCCAGAAATAGCACTTCTTACGGTGCAGAGGTTGGACATTTACCGATACGGGCACCGGACGTATATCAGATGCTTTACTGACACAAAATATGAAATTGTTTCTCGGCTTATGACTTTTGAACTTTCGCCAATTAAAAAGGCGTTGCGTTATTCGATATTTTTGACTCTAATTGCTTTATTTAGAAATAATTTATCTCAGTACACAGAGTGTTTTCTACATAATGGTGCTTGGTGTGATGCGGATAGGACTACAGTGCTTTTGTGCAGCATTAGTAAGTATTTTCGATAAAACTTTACGCTTCAAATATGGCGTGAATAATCCTTATATATACATATTGGGCATTCCATACCAAAAAATTTTTTACGTTAATTTTTTGTATGGTTTATAAGCCAAAAATAATCGATACGTATTTTTTTATTTCAATGTAAAACAAGATTATAATTTTTTTTTTGTTTAAAAATTCGTCTGCTGGGCTTAAACATTAAAAACACAATTTAACCCTTAAAGACACAACTCTTATTAACTTTTTTTTTAATTTAACTCTGTATGCAAAAATAATGTGAAGTTTATGATTTCATTGTCTCAATCATTAAGAATATTATAGAGATCGTTCAAAAATATATGTCTGTTTAAATCAAAATTCACATGACTGTTTATGGAGTTGAACAGAGTTACACATATTGATATTGATTCATTGAAACCATAGTTAGAACTATGGGAAAGAAATCCCCTATGTGTTTAACGTAGACCCCTGCCCTGTAGGCTTAATTGTGCGATGCTCAAAAGCTTGGAACCAATATTAAGCGTCGGCCAACGCCCCTTCGGAATTCAAAAGATCCACCAGAATGGTTCCCCTAATTCCATAGCAAAGACCAACATTTAACCATCTATTTGACTTTACATGACCGTGACACACTCGGCCACTAAAATTGTACATGACTTGGTTAAAAAATAACCATGGGTCATTATGAGTATTCATACCGATAATTTAACCCATTTTTTGGCACGCAACTTCGCTCACGCGATCAAAGAAGGTAATCTTTGTCATGAAAACTAGGAAGCGATACCTACATCAAGACTATGGTACTGTTGCCATGTCATAAGGTTCCCCAATCATTTGTGGACACAACTCAGACTGTTTAGGTTTCCCCGTCACCTGTTCTCAAAGTCCAAAGGTAAGAGTATATGATCCGATAGTTGCTTACCTTCCTAACATTCACTGTTTGAAATAAAAGAGAGATTATCTACCATTTTTCTCTTAGTAATTTAAGGGAATTACCAACCCGAGTTTAACTGAGTGTAACTCACACCGACCTTCCTGGTCTAACCACAACCAGAGTATTTGAACCCCGAAGGACCAGTCCACGACAGTCAATACTCGGCTTCAAGGTTTCACCAGACAATACTCTTCAATACTCTACAGACCAAAAGTTCTTAGAACAATTATATTTGACTGTGACACCTTCAGTCACTAGAATTGTACATGACTATGTTTAAAAAGAACCATTTGTTTCCCGGTAATATACTGAGAGAACCACAATCCTACTTACGCAACTTCGTTAGCTTAATTAAGGCTTATTAAAAGCCTCTTTCGGAAAACTAGGAAGCGTAAGCCGTAGTATACCAATTGGCTTATACTCAGTCAAAGGATACTATGCTTCTTACATAAGACCCTCATTCTAAAACAAGGTCTGCAGAACAACGATAGATCAGGTCTCCTCATATCTCTTCAAGCTATATTTAATTGATAGCTCTTCAAGTTATATTGAATTGATCGTCCATCGAAAGCATAGTACAATAACAATATTATGATAACTTAATACCAAAACCATGCTTTCTCCAAGATTTGGCTCCAACAACCAAGGCTCAAGGTAAACCTTTTTATTTTACGGAAATCAGATGAACATTCAAGAGCCGTGCCTCAAGAACGAACTCATTTTGAGATCAATTCATGGGCCGTGCCCCATGAATTGACTGCCCATCCAATAACAAACCCTCACCGCTTCTATTCCTGGCTTGGAACAGGCAGATTCCCCTAAGGTCCTCTGGCGGGCTTAGAACTATGGGACTGTGGTAAAAATTAATTTCTAATTCGCATTGTAGACGAAGTGCAAATTTAGTAAAACACTTTTGTATTTGTTCTATTTTTTTACCGCTATCTCATAGAAGGGATACAAAATAAGTAGTTGTGAATGGTAGCCGGTTGTTTACTCGAGCAAGTTAGAATTTTAAATTTGTTAAATTTGAGATGCAAGTCGTTTTTTGCACCACGTTTTTAAAGAATTTATGTCTTCTTGAAAGTAGTGACAGTCATGTAAATTGTTTTCAGTTTCAAACAGTTTTAATTTGTCGGCATATAGCAAACAATTAAATGGTTAAAAGATACCAGTAATATCATTAACAAATAAGGCCCTAAGTGACTTTCCTGAGGACGCCGAGGTTTGTTGTTATGGTTCTGGAATAACTTTTCTCTACCTTGATTAAGAGCTGTCTATTGGAGAGATAGGATTTAATCCAAATAATAAAGTTTGAGTGATTGCCCAGCTTTTTCAGCTTTTTTAATAACAGCGTATTATTTAGGTTGTCAAACGCTTTAACAAAATTGGTATATTAGACGTCTACCTGAGACCCACCTTCACTAGCACTTAACGAATGATTTGTAAACGACGCTAAGTTTGAGCTGACAGACCTACCGGGGAAAAAACTATGCTGTCTTGTAGATGAAATTTTTTTAAATTAGAATAAAATCCTCTTGTTTACAATTTTATCAAACAATTTAGGTATTGCTTAGAGTTTGACAATGAGCCTGTAATTAGTAACAAGTCCTCTCTGACCCGATTTGTGAATGGGGGAAATAAATGATATTTTCCAGTCATTCAAAAAAATACCTGATATTAATGATTTATTAAATATTAAAGATAATAATTTTTTGATTGCGAAAAATAGAGAATTCCAACAAATTGGATTTTTTTCCACGTTAAGGTGTACAATAAATAATTTAAAAACAAAAAATTTCATTTATTTGTAATGCAATCCGTGCGCACATTTCGGCTGTGATATGCTTTACAAATAGTTTTTTGGCAGAGACAACATGCCAACTCATCATGATACAAAGAACTACAGATAAAGTATTGCGCATGTCCGCCATCTTTGCTGTGACGTGCAAGGTGCTCCTTGGTTAAAACGTAGTCACAATTTATTCATAGGGTATAAAGATTTTAAAATGCCTACATTTTCTTATGAAAACTTGTTTACTGATATGAAATAAATATTGTTATATAAAGCACATGTCCAAAATAAAGTTAATATATTTTTAAGTAGTGTTTGTGAAGAAAAATTTGCATATTTTGTAGGGGTGCTTTTTCCTCTTTTTACCGATTTACACAAAAAGCGGCTACGATGCTTGATGTGCTTGACAGAATTTTGACTGTTTTTTCGTTTTCATTTTGCTGTCTTCGTCACTTTTCTACATTTTCTTTTGAATGTATTCATCAAGTGTCACATTTGACGAGCACCGATGACGAGGTGCGCAGTAAATTTTGTTTGTTGCGCCGGGAATACTTTACCTGTAGCTCTTTGTATCATGCCAACTCATGATTGTATTTTGCCTTCTGTTTTTTTTTTCGACGCAAAAGAAGCATCTGTCTCGCTTCTTTATTTGATCTGGAAAGCTTGTATTCCGCCGCTCTCGAGAAATTTCAGCTTGCAGTAAAGAAGAAGAAACATGAAAAAGAAGAAGCAGAAAGAATCCTGTTAACTATACCTTACTAGATATATCTTGCTGCAATGTGCATGGTGTATTAATCTGCACCTCAACATGAGAAATTGAAGTTTTTAAATATTTGATAACAAAATTATAGTTAAAGTACATGATTTCGGTTCATACTAAAGTTAGAATAAAATTAAAGTCAGGTAAGCTTTAATCCCAAAATTAAACGGTGTTGGATATAAATAAAATTTTTTAAAAAATGTAGTTTTCTACACCAACGCGTTGCAACGTAGGACTGGGTTAATTTTGACCTATATTTTTTTGTTTTGTTAAAAATTAAAACCAAAACATTTATCCTAATACTGGTAACGTTAGAGAGTAAAGAAATTTATAGGGGACAGTGGGTAGTTTTGAAGCATGGGGATTTGCTAAGCACGGTCATAGTTGTCGCTTAGCAGTAGTTTTGATAGTTCTTACCTACTGTACACATTTGTTCATCTAATATTTCAGTTTTTTTCTAGCACTCGTCCCGACAGCACACTTTTTTCGTATCTCTCTAGACATTTTGTTCGAAAAGGTGAGTATACACAAAATAAGCAGTAATGATTAGGCTTTCGACTTTAAGAAGGGTTTATGAAAAACATTCGATGTGTTACTGACGCCGTGGCAATTTTAAAATAGTAGCAAATAGGGAGATATGAAACACATCAAGTGGGCAGATGTAAAGCACGTCAAATATGACAGATGTTAACTTGAAATTGTATTTTACATGCGTATTAGGCATTATATGTAAGAAAATGAAATGTTTATTGCAATTGCAAGGACCATTTTCAATAATATTTGTAATTTTTCTGTGTGTTCTTTTCGAGGATGATAATATATATATTTCACAGTTGAAGGTAAATCTTTCAATTAAGTTTATACAGTGTGCGGCCGAGAATCAATTCAATTGAAAGATTCAATTGACAATTGGATTGTTTTGTGTATGAATCGCATAAAAAACAAAAATATAATAAAAGTAAAATATCAAGTAGTTTCAATTTTAGAAAAACAGTAAAATCTCGTTAAAGCATATGTCAAATGTGGTGAAATTGTGCCGTTTTATGTTTTTATATGGTTGTAATTGATTGATAAGCTTGATTTTATTTTCAAATGACAAGTGGGTCTCCAGTACAAAAGTTCCTTAAAAATGCACAAAAATGCATTTTGAGGGATGCCAAAATTGGTTCATATAATATACATATATGCGTCTTATATATTATAATTATATGAATACATAAACTAGTTTGCAGCAAAATAATTAATTTTTAGACGAAAACCGATTTAAATAAATTTAAAATGCATTGAATGTAATTAATAAAAAGTATTATGTGAAAAGCAAACAAAGTACTTTAATTTACTTAATTATATTTTTGATTTAAAAATAGTAATATATCTAAATTTTCACCCAGTATCGTAAAACTGAATCGTAAATCATTACTGAATTTTGCACGGATTAGAAAAATTAAGAAAAAACAGTCGTGTGACGAATAAATTTAAGTCACGAACAAGGAACATTCCATCAAAAACGCTCACGAATATGTCTTAATTTTTGTTTGGGTTCGATCACGACGTGATTCGTCGTGACACGCTGTGACACGACCAAATTCGTTGCATGCGCCCATTTCTAAATCAGGCTACATTAGCACCAGTGATTTTTGACTAGACTTCTGCCATATGGTTGTTGTGTTTGTTGTAGTTGCGGTATTTGTTGTAATAAATTTTGTAGAATATTCAAGCTGTAGTCTGCGTAATGCTTGTTTAGCGTGGCTGTTAATTTTTCTCACTCAACTGGGGGCCAGTGGCGTAGAGGGCAGGGTGCAATTTGTTTCGAATCATCGTTACAAATTATCATCGTTAAACTGGGAGAAGAAACTACAATTTGGGTAGTAGTTTAACAGAAGACCTATTTGAAATAATCCGCATAACCATTTGCTGGTTTTATGAGGATTAAAAGAAGTAACACTACCTTTAAACATAGAAAATGGATTTAAGCTAGACTTACACTTTATGTTAACAAAGTTAGACAATTTGTTGGCTATTGAACTCTTTTTCCTATATACAGGTTAATACACAACTTGTAAGCGTTTTCTGAGATCTCTTTGGATAGTTCATCGTTTGTTTGATAGATCAATTTAGCTCTTAGAAAGCATGAGAAAAATGCTTACTTCACATATAATTTAAGTTATAACTGACTAAAGATATAGGTAAAGAAGATATTATACCATATAGTATACTCCGGCAGACGTTGTCCTGCCACAGACCGCCTTACTGCCATATACGAAAATGTCAAAAAATGCCAAATATAATCACCATTTTCAGTATAGCTGCCGAAAGAAGCCAAATGAACTAAATTACAAACTTTTAGTCTAATACGATCAAAACCATGCGAAATATAGCATTTTTGTTATATTGTTAGCGGTAAAAAGGGGTGCGGCAAAATTATTTCCCTTAAACCAACTCGTGCTCGAAACAAATCGACTGCCAAAATTTCAGCTCAATTTAGCTCAAACCTATCGCGATTTGCTTCACTCCTCGCTGACACCCCGAAAAGTGAGTGTAAAGGCCCAGTTATAATAGACGTAAAGTAAAGTAACGTAATGTTGTCAACTGTCATCGTGACGGGACGTAATGTAAGAAAACGTTGTAGCAATTATAATAGGCAGTAGCCAGGCAGTTGTTTGTCGTAAAAAATTGCACGTTCCTGTACAAATACAATTAAATCTTCGTCATCCATAGCTGTGGATACATAAAACTATCACATTAATAACGAAAACTCAACAAAAAGCGTAGTTCAACAATATAAAATAGCGCAATAATCGAATCTAACCTCAATGTTTAGTTGTTCTTTGAACAGACGTAATGTAAAGTAACGTAGAAATCGAAATCCAACGGATCTTTACGTCCCGTTACATTACGTTACTTCTATTATAATCACTTGTATAAGAAAAGTATTGATTGAAACAGTAAGTGGCAGAACACACTGCTGCAGTGACATTTCACTACATTACGTTACGTCTATTATAACTGGGCCTTAACTAAACACAAATAAAGAGCGAAAAAAGCAACAATAAAAGCAACATTTTATATAAGTACAATACATTTTAGTTTTTAATTTCCCGTTGAACATTCCAATGATATCAATGAACATGCTTTATTTCAGACAGTTTTGGTATTGCAAAGATATAATAAAAGAAAGTTATAATAAAGTTATAAAGTTAAGATATAATAAATAAATAAGTTTATACTTAAAAATTGAATGCGCTTATTTTAAATTTTGTTTTGTAGTAACGTAAAGGCATTCAATTTCTATTTCAAAATTTTTTGTTTAATTTTAAAGTATGTTTTTATTTTCAGTGTAAATAATATAAAAAAAAATTCCAAACTAAATTTTTTGTTTGTTTTTAAATGCATCTTCTTCTCGATAGGTGGGATAAAAAAGCAGTCCTTTTCCAAAATTGTAACCAAACCTAATAATAGTATTTAAGGTTGTCGTAATCTTATTAATAAGCACTTTTATTTTTTTGTTTCTGATAAAATGGGACCAAAATATTTTCACACAAGCTGAATAGAACTACTTTTTTAATGCATTCGTTTAAAAACAAAGAAAAAATGTACTTTGAAATTTTTTTTTTATTATTTACAAAAAAAAAAAGTGTTTAAGTCTACATGGAGACTTTAGTCTTTTCACAATAAATATCAAAGCTAGTTGAATTCGTTGAAAAAGTTTTTACGCCATAACTTCTGAACCCCTAAAGAACACAGTTTCATTTCATATCTTTAGAAAGAACGGAAAAAAATGAGAATAATGAAAATGAAAAAAAAATATAGCGTCTGTTGCTGGCATGGTATTAAACTTGAAATTTATTATTTGAAATTAATACTGGATCTTGTAACTAACATTTTTTCAAAAGTTTCTTATTTTTCCCTAAAAATTTAATTTTCTATGATACCTTATTTACGAAAATCACATTTAAATTGACTGAGCTATGTTGTCTCAAAATAGACCCTATTTTGGGATTCGCATGGCTATGGGTCCGCGAAAAAAATCTCAAAACCTCAAACGCCGGATTTGGTTTTCTTAACAAAAAACTAATCTGAGCACAAAATTTGAGCCAAATCGGAGATGGTCAGTGCAAGTGATATTACACTTAATGTGAAATGACTTTGACGAAATACCTGACAATTTGATACATAAAACATTTTTTTTATTTTCGAATGAAAAATCATGCATTGATATTATAGGCATTGTGTTGAATTTAAAAACGTGATGATTTTGCTAGTGTATATATTGATTTTGACAAATATTTTGTACCCTATATTTGTAGGCACTCTTGAATAAGACAAATCGACCTGTAACGTTTACATATTCATACGTTATATGTATATCAGTCAATAAGCCGATTCCTGAAGATTGTTGCAACGTTTCCGGTTTCATTCGCTTCAAGCAAACCCTAGTTTTCGTCGCTTCGAAGACTCAAAGCATGCATGAGAAGTAAAACTGGAGAAGAAAGGCTCAATGGGTTAGCTCTTCTTTAGCACAAGGATGTGAAAGTGACCACGGAAGAAATTTTAAATACACTAGCCCACCATTCATACAACAACTTCAAATATTTTTACTACAAATACAAGTATTATTTTGTTTATTAGCAAAAACAGAACTAGACATTGATTGAAATGCAAGACATAATTTTTAAGAAGCTTAGCATGACCTTGAATATGTTTACAAAAAATTGATCAATTGTGTTGATGAAAAAATATTTCTTGTTGATTTTACTAGCTAGAGGTACAACGTTATATCAATTTCTTTGTTGTGTCATTAGGAATAAAAGAAACCTTTCATTAAAACAAACTTTCGCATCACCCAACTCTACCTCGTGTCTTTTTTAACAAATCTTTCTTTTAATTTGCGAAAAACAAGAAGTCGAATTAGATAAAATATTAATTGTCTATTGTTAGAAACAAAAATAAGTAAACACAAACATTTTAAAGATGCCTAGATATCTTTGCATTCCTCTTTTGTGAGCTTTATGGAAGAAAAACAAGAAATAGTTATGTTAACCATTTCATGCTCGATGTTGCAGAGATGCAATATTTGACTAAATCACTGTATTTCTCGTTTGGAAATCAAGAATTAACAAGAATTTGTTAATGCTAAAGTTAATAATATGCCAAGTTCAAAAGTGAGAGGTTTTATTTACTTTTTTGATTATAAAAAATAGATATTTTCTGAAAGCTAAAATTTTATATTTTTTATATTGTAGGATGGATATGTTAGGAAAGTAATATAGCTTAAAAACTCTATACGTAACTGAATTAGGTCTAAAACTGATCTTTCGCCAAATTTAGAGTATTTGGCACCGCCAGTTATAATTTGGGGTCGAAAGGGTTAATATTTTGCATTCTCTATTAATACTTTACTTAAATTTCTTTAAAATCTTATTCTTACCTTCCAAGTAAAGGCAAGAAAATAAGATAATTTTTTATTTCCTCCTTTACGCTTAAGTGCTTCAATGATAAAAAGATTTAAGCATTTTAACAAGCTCAAATTTTCTGTAAAAATTCTGCTGGAAATAAAGTCAATTAAAAAATATAGTCAAATATTTCCATCCACTGTAGCCAGCGGCTTTTTTTACAGCAATAACAATTCGACGGCACAAAAGACAAAAATATGAGGGTCGACCAAAAAAAATTCCATAAAAAGGAAAAGTTTGATGTTGATAGATGGAGAATACATTTATTGCTGTAATTGACAGCTCTTCAAAGTACAAACAAAAAGGTGGCAAAACGCAAATGATTTCTACTAAAAAAAAAAATATATAAAAAAATGTTTGTGTCACACTGTAAAAATGAATCAAGGCCTAAGTTGCTATTGAAATTTCATGGAAACTTTATGAAATTAAAAAAATAACATTTTTGGAAATGGGTATTGGGACTAACAATGAAAGCAATGAAGTGTGTTCTAATGCCACAAAGCTCTGAGTGACAACAATATCTTAACGGGGAAAGCCTAATCTCTAGTTTGTCTTCAACAGCGCATTTATTTAAGGCACATAAATAAATAAATAAATATTGGAGTTGAAGGTCGATGACAGAATTTACTTTCGAAATTTATTCAAAATAATTAAACGTCGCAGCGTGATTGAGCACGTCTCAAGGATTTTCAAAATTAAAAAGAATTTAAGGGATTTTATGGTACATAAAGCTAGCAGATTTCAATGATAATGAAGATTTTTGGTGGTTCTTTAAATAAAGTAATTGAATTTTAATGAAAATAATTAAAAATTGTTTAGATAAAACAATTAATTCTGTATTTTGCAACAATTTAGGAAAGTGAGTTCATTTTGCTTACTGCAACAATGTTTTCACACCCATAAGCAGTATACGATAGCATAGATTTAGTAAGTATACGATAGAGCATGGGAATTGAATGTGAAATAATTGTCCTGAACATATTTGACTGAAAATATTTGTAGAAAGTGAATGTGAGTGATGCATCTCCCACTGTACTCAAATATGTTTGTAAAATAAAATATATCTCGGGTACCGGAAAAAACGATTATTTTTATCAATTAATCATTTTATAGGACATTTTTTTTATTTTATCTCAGAATATATTTTAAATTATTATGAAAACGAAATTATCAGCTCATTAAGGAGTTATACATAATTAAAGCAAATGTTTAGTTAATAGTTAGTATTTTGAAAGCACATGAAAATATCAGTTGATGAGCAGAGATCAACTGAGAAATGCAGAACTATTTCATTATTATCTTGGTATTATCTATACTATTATATAAAAGGAGACTCACAAATTTGATCCAGAATAAGCTCGGTAAGTCACGCATTTTATTTGATGCCTTCATTCAACCAGCAGCACAATATAACAGCAAACAAAGCTTTTTTCTCTTTGTCGAGAGATCTTTTATGTTTTGCAGCCTTGCCAGCCAGCTTTTCCCCACTTGAGATTGTCTTAGTCTATCTATACGAATATATATTTAAAAGCGTTGTGACACTGCACGGATGTTTGACAATCACGCTAGAACCACTGAACCGATTAACACGATGTAGGTATCAAACGATTTGTTATTCCAACTTTATCGTAATAAGCTATGTTAGATTTGCCACGTCTACTTTTTATTCCCACTTTTTGCAAAAAATGCTATATTTTAGATGATTTTGGTCGTATGAGACTAGAATTTGGTAATCTTTTTACTTTCGCTAACTTTACTAAAAATGGGCATGACCCACTTTAGTTAAGTCCATTTTTCAGGGGATAAGCTTGGAGTAAAGTAAAGTGCACTAGGTTTAATCTCAATTGAGCTGAAATTCTGGCACTCTATTGTTTCGAGTATGAGATGGTTTAAGTGAAAAAACTTTGCCACACCCCCATTACCTCCCAGAATTAATCAAAAATATTATACTTCGAAAGGTTTTGGTTCTATAAGACTAAAATTTGATAATTTAGTTCATACGGCTACTTTCGGCAACTTTAGTACAGTACATGGCGAATATAAATATTTTTTTTTTACGAACAGCATGAAAATTCGTATATCGCATTAAGGTGGTCTGCGGCAGGACAACGTCAGCAGAGCAATACTATGCATCAATAAGAATGCTGTATATATCAGAAAATTCTGATCGTCATGCATTGATGTTTCAAACGGGAACGTCTAGCATGTGTTTTGTTTGAAGGTCAATTTACACTTTTACAAATTCACAAAACGATCATAAAAAATTCATTGATTTGGGTCAGGAAAAATTATACTATAACTATAACGTTAACTATGAATATATAGATAAGGAAATATATTAAAACATAGGTTTATGTATATAACTTTAGAATAGTTTGAAATATTTGAAATATTTTTCACAGAGCTATTGTTTAAGCTACATTTGAAAATGTTTTTCACATAAATTAGTTTTTAAGTTGTAGCTCATTGCAAAAAATATAACAACATTTTAAGCAAATTAGTTTTCATCAAAAAATCATAGGAGGGGGGGGGGGTGTGTCCCATGATTTTTAATGATAGAAACTGTTTGTGTCAAAATATAACAATTTTTGCAGGTAAATTATGTTATATGAAAGAATAAGGAAAATGAAAAAAAAAAATTAAAATTAAAAAAAATATGTAAAACAAAAGCAACTCTTGGCCTATTGTCAAACAAAGAAAATTGGATGAAAATCGATTTAAAAATGGCGGAAATGTTTGCTTGCTAAGTCAAAACATGAAATTTCAATCGTTTTTTCCTCATTCTGAGGCTTATGAGTTATACTTAGAAAATCTATAGTTTTGAGATATCGCAAGAATTTTAATGCCATAATAACAGTTTTTTTTAAAACATACCTAATATCCGTACAAAATATTTCCGAAAAGAAAAGAAAATTACCGTTAACTTTATTAACCAACGACTGTCCATACAATAATGCATTATTATGCATTGAGAAAGTCTATAGTTTTTGAGATATCGCCAAAAGTTTGATGTCATTATAACGGTTTATGTTTTAAATTTATGAAGAATTGTTTTTTGGCCGAAGCCCAATACAAACAATTAATAACTGAAGAAGGCCGGTTAACTACAACAATTTAAGAAGAGTATATTTATTTTCAGAATATATGTACAAAATTACATTTTTAATTACAAATTTTAAAAATTTTTAACCCAAATTTTTTAATAACGCTGTTATGCAGGACTTTTTCAAAAGTAGAAAAAAAGAAAGCCATGTAAATTTATGTCATCATAACAATTACCGTTAAGATAAGTTATTCAAATTAAATAAAGTAATTTCTCTATATACAATATATATACCATTTATTCATAATTAAACAAAACAAAAACAACAATTTTTGTATTTTGAATTTGTTTTAATACAACTAAATACTTTCATTTTAAGATTTAAAATTTGTACATGGTATTTAATATTTTTATCGCAGGCGAAGCAGCGGGAATTTGCTTGTATATAATAAAAATAAAACTGACTAGTTTTTTTGTTGTTTATCGCGTGCATGCTCAAGAACCGCTGCACCGATTTAAATCAAATTTTTACTATTTAAAAGATAATTAATTTTAGATGATCATCTATACTCAGAACTTTGAATTGAATAGAAGATTTGTAATGACTAGTGCTCGACTAATTGCCGATTTTTGAGCCGATGCGGATTCTTGAATCTCAACCGATGCCGATTCTATAATTTTGAATCGATACCGATACCAGCCAATGCCGGTGCTGATTAATCGGTCGAACACTTATTAAAATTGATTTTTAATAAAAGAAAATGTTCAAATACAATAAATCTATGCATTTTATATGTTCAGAATATGAAAGTACAACTAACTCAACATAAAAACTAAAAGAATTATAGAAGAAAAGAATTATAGAATAGTATAAAGAATTTTTAAAAACTTGAAAAAACTTTTATAAGTCAAAATGAAGCAATTGAATATTATAATGTAAAAAAAGCAGTTGTTCATCATTAATACCTTTTTAACTACATCTCCTACTATTTTAATTGTAAAAAAGCAACAATAAATATTAAATACAATTAAATTTTATTAAATTTTTCGTTGAAACATTAAACTTTTTTATAACAATAAAGCTAATAAAGCAAAGCAAATATTTGCTGCAATGACGTGCATTAGTATTACTGAGTCTATGAGAATATGGCCAACTTTAATGATAGTTATCGAAAAAGAGGCATATCTAATTGCACTAATAATGGAAAAAATAGTTGATTTCAAATAAGGGAATTTTACAGACCACATAAAGGTACTTTAGAGGACATTTTATCTAATTTTGTCGAAGTTTTAGGAGTTATTTAAGTAAGGATTGTGAAAACACGGTTAGATATATTTGAGTAAATATTTTTTATTGCATTACATAAGTATTAAAATAGACAAAAAAAGTTTTTGACGTCACTTCCGTGCGACGCGTTTTTCGGGAAACAGGTTTTCAAAGTTGGTTTTGCGCAAGATTGCGCAATTGCGCAAATGCTATAAGCATTTTGCTCACCCAATTTTTAAATGGATAAAATTCGTCTTTTTTATTAATATTTTTGCACGCATTATGTTGAGTTTCTTTGATAACGGTAGTTCTCCGCGTCTTGGCAAGCCTTTGCTGAGGTCAGTGCACGTTTGGAGCTGAAGGAATGCGGTTTAAAAATTACAGTAATGTCTCAATAAGCACAATGTTCACGCGCGACAATCCATGCTACTCTGCGAGGCGCGCCTTTTCCTGAATTTTGTTTCTAATTATTTTTTTTAAAAATCTCTTAGTCAACCCCTCATATTAGGTTTAAACTCTTACCAAATTTGTTCTTTTTTTGTTTCAGATAAGCCAAACTCGAGGTATCCTGCACACTTTTTTTTATATTTTTTAATGCTTCATTTAAGCACGTGTGACGCGGAAGTGAAATCTCGAAAATAACATTTTTTGGTTAATTTTATTACTTATGTAAAACAATAAAACAATATTTACTCAAATATCTCTAACCATTTTTTCACAATCCTTACTAAAAACTCTTAAAATTTCGACAAAACTAGGTAAAATGTCCCTTAAAACTTCGAAGATTACCGCTTTGAATAAATTTCAGACAGGATTTTGAAAAAGTTAAACTTCTCGAAGCGCTGCAGGGTCGATATACCCAACAGGCAACTGTGGAGGAGTGATAGTTTCACAGCTGATCCTGGCTTGCAGTTATGGTTTGCTGATGGGTCAAAATTTTAAAATGGAATAACGGGAGCGGATATATTTGGTCTCAATTTCCGCGCTCTTCCAATATAATACAAGCAAATGTGATCCCAAGAATCTGGATCGAAAGCGCTCCCCTTGATTTAAGTGGTTATAAGTTTAAAGACCAATTTTTTTCATTGATAGTAGCTTTATTGTTTTTTTGAAATATTTCCCTTTATGATTAACACATTTTTCCAGGCGTTTGAATCATTTGTCATAATACATATCCCATTCCGATTGAGACACCTCCAAAACATAGTTTTTGAACACGTCAACGGTTTCTACTGACGTCGAAAATCGTTGTCTTCGCAGTTTGTCCTTGATGTGCAGGAACAAAAATAAGTCATTAAGTGCCAAGTCAGGACAGTATTGCAGATGACCCACTAATTCGATGTCTTGAGTACTCAAAAACACCTTTGTTTAAGATGATGTGGGATAGCTCGCATTGTCTTGATGAAGAATGACTCTTCTGCGTTTGCTTATTTTCCTTATTGCACGAAACACTTCTGAAAAACAAATGGTTGCGAACCAGAACACTACTGTTTTCTTTCAGGCACATATGCAGAGATCCATGATTCGTCATCAGTCGCGATGTAATAAACGTCTTTTGAAGCATTTTGCTTGCATTTCTTGATTATATTTACCAATCGACACGAGCCTATATTTGAGCGATTGTCAAATTATGGTAAATGAAACGTGAACAAATCTTTTTCGCAACTATTTGTTCATGTTAAATGGTATGTATGATATGTTTGCTTCAATCTTACTGTATGTCACATCAAGCATTATCAATTTGCGTACAGCATCAATGTTTTGTTAAACAACAGATTTTGGATGCCCTTCACGAATTTCGTCAGTGAGTGAAGTACAGCCTCACTTGAATTCTGTGTACTACTGATATACAGAAGTTTTTGATGGTTCTTCACCGCAAAAAGTCAAATTAAGTTCATAGATGCACTGTTGGCGAGATAATTCACGTAGAAAGTTGTAAAAAATAATCGCACGGAAATGTTCACGTGCTAATTTCTTTCCAGCGGCGATGACGCGTTCGTCTCCTTCTGCACTGACCGCTTCTCTCGCTTCCAAATTGAAAATTTTCATGAGGTCCTTGTCCTTGCGAAGGATCTTTCTAACGAATTCAGTGCATTTGAAATGAGTTACCAGAGAGAGGGCTCTGATTCTCAATTACCGTCTTAGCCCAAAGCATCACCTGTTGGGAAGAGTTATGTTTTGTTTGATTTCAATGCTGATATCGTTGGTGGAGTTTATATATAGGCTGTTTTTTAATTTTTACATAATTTTAATTATGACCTGTGATTAATTATGAAGAAGGCAACTTACTTGATCTTAATAGCTAATAATTTAAGGAAGAGATCTTAAAAAAGATTAACAAATAAATTCTCAAAAATTAATTTTCTATGGTAGAGCCACAACAAAAACAAAAAAAAAAACTTTAGCTAATGTTAAATGAACTAAAATAATCTCAAATATGCAATTGATCAATTTCGGTTTAGGTAATGAATAATGAAATATCTGGTTGTGTCAATAGCCAGTTTTAAGTTAAACGCTTTAGATTTCTAGCGGAAGCAGATAACTCGTTCCTCAATTCTATTATGAATCTCGGCTGATTCGTTGAACTCCAAAGAAGAAAAGAAGCAGAAGAAGAAACGCTGAATCTTTCAAGACTTCTGAAGATGGAACGGATAACTCCTTGCAAAACAGTCTGCAAGAGCCTGTCTAGTCTGTTGTGTGATTTGTTGCTGTTGCCTTCTTAAAATACAATTTCTTTTCGATTAATTATATCGTAACATTTTTTGAATTATGTCATACGCAGGAAAGAGCAAAATAAATAATTTATTCTGTAAAGAAAAGAGTTATTTTAAGAATTAATTGAAAATTTTTTTTTTATTATTTTATTCCCCAATTCCCTGACATCCAGAAATTTTTTTCTGCTTATTTTTTTTTTATTTTTGATGAATGTGAGCTGACTCGTAATAAAATTCGCTTAAAGTTTTGTAAGCTTATGTATATGCAAATATTTTTTTGAATTTTTGGTTCAAGTTTACCAGAGGAATTTTTTTCAATGTGGAAGTTGAAGCACTTTCTTATTGGATTAAATGCGAAAGGTTGCTTTTTTAATAATATTTCCGTAAATGTTTGTAACATTTTTATCCCAGGGTCTCGAAGAAAAATCGCGGGATTCAAAGGAGCTGAAATCGTGAATGATCCTGAAATCCAAGATGCCGAGATTAGCTTTCCTTATTCAAATGTGAAAATGTACAAGGTTTTAATGAAATAACAACTGGTTTTACATAGTTTTTTCTGTTCTGATCTCAGAGTTGTTTAGTGGAAAATTCTAAATCAAAGTATTCTAAATTTTTGTTATATATCTTTATATTATAGATATCAACACTGTAAACTGAATAGATATAAATGAGCTTACTTGCAACAAAAATCTTATCACATTGGTCTTAATTAGTGTCCGACTGAATATTCGTATTTGTATTTAATTTTGGTTTTGTATTTATTTTACTTAAAAAATTAGTACAGTAAGATCAGTGAAGGTCTTTTAGCGTAAAACAATTTAAAAAATTTAAAAAACATTATGATCAACAAAAAAAAACATAAAAAACATACAATAACGCTTAAAGCTAATGATAAAAATTTAACAATTTAAAAATTAAAATTTTATCTTAAAACTAGCTTAATCCCGGCGCGTTGCTGCCGCGGCCCCGTTGCCAAACGCGAATAAAATGTTATCAGTGAAACTGTATATGTAAATTGTGGTCGAATACTCAATTCCATGGCTGTGCGACCTATAACTTAAAAGCTGTAGAATTTCTCAAATTTTGGTTGCATGGGAGGTGACACGCCCCCTTGTCCAACGCCATACAAAGTTATCAGTAAAACTGCATGTGTAAATTGAGTTCGAATGCTGAATTCCGAAGCTTTGTTTGCTTTGTTTGATTGACTCAAAAGCTATTCGATATCGCAAATTTGGGTTGTATAAGAGGTGCCACGCCCCTTTGTCCAACTCCCATAAAATTTTATCAGTAAAACGCCACGTGTAAATTGTGGTCGAATTTCGAATTCCAAGGATGTGCGGCCTATAACTCCAAAGCTATTCGATATCGCAAATTTGGGTTGTATGGGAGGTGCCACGCCCCCTTGTCCAACTCTCACAAAATTTTATCTGCGAAGCGGCACGTGTAAATTGTCGAATACCGAATTCCGAGGCTAAGCGGCTTATAACTCCAAAGATATTCGATATCGCAAATTTGGGTTGTATGGGAGGTGTCACGCCCACTGTTAGTAGGAGGTTGAAATATACTTTACGACCTATTCTCATACCTACAAAATATACATACAAAATTTCATGAAAATCGGTCGAGCCGTTTCGGAGGAGTTCGATTACGTACCCCGTGACAGAAGAATTTTATATATTAGATAAAGTTTTAAATTTGAAAACATAATAATCAACAAAACACATAAAATAGAGCTTTAGGCTTACAACATAAATTTAACAAAGCAAATCAGAACGAAAGTTTGTATTATAGCTAAGCAAAACAAGGAGGAAAGGTAGTAAATGAAGCAGTATAGAAGAGAAAGGGGGAAGAATTAGGGATTAGAGAAGTAGGCAATAAATGATAGCTTAAATTTGTTCACGCTGACAATACTTTTGATGTTTGAAGGAAGCGAGTTCCAGAATTTGATGGCATTGATGAAAAAGAGCCGTTTGGAATGTAATCATGAGTCTCTTGGTAATATTAAATTAAGAGTTATGTTCGATGCACTGAAACACAGTTTTTCGAAAAGGTATGATGGAATCTTATTGATAATCAACTTGTGCAGAAATATGCAGTTTCTTGCATTTAAATATCCTGTCAAAGTACATCCTAAAATTGCTCTACTTTTTTCAGATACATGGTCAAATCGTCTTAAGTCAAAAATATATCTAGTCAAGTCATTAAACACAACAAAAATTTTGTGCTCAGAATGAGAGTAAAATTTACTGTAAACTAACTCGGAGTAAATAATTATAGGCAACATGAGTTAAACAGCAAGTTTTTTTGTCATGGTAGTGGTAAGCTTAGACGTTAAACGGAGGCATCTAAGAGTACAATATATTCTTTTAATTATGTAATTCACATGGTCAGTACAAGTAAGTTTTGAATTGATGACGAGCATTACGAGCATTAGATTGATATGTAAAATTCTAAATTTTTCACTTTGTCAACTATTGTTAGAGGATTTCTATTGAGACTAACTGTCGGAATTTCATTAAAGTCAAGTTTATCTTTGGATATAGGAAGAATGTACGATTTGTTGGCATTCAGGCAGAGATCATTTTCAGAAGCCCACCTCGAAATAGCATTCAAGTCATCATTTAGCCTAAAGCATAGATTCTCAAGTAGTCCAATCCGGTTTGAAGAATATAATTGAATGTCGTCGGCATGTGCATGCATTGTCATATCATTACATGTAGTAAAAATGTCGTTAATAAATAAAGTAAATAGCAGTGGTCCAAGAATGGATCCTTGAGGAACACCTGCTTTTATTTCTGCGTAGTCAGACAGTGCATTGCCAATTTTTACTCTTTGCTTCCTGTTATTGTATTGAGATAGTTAGCAATTAAAAGAGTAGCGCCATTACTGAACCCAAACTCAATTTTCAGTTTTCGAACTAAAAGATTATGATTTACACTGTCAAATGCTTTAGAAAAGTCAAGAAGACAAAGGAGTGTGATATTACCAGCGTTATAATTTATGCGTATATCGTCTTGAATCTTTGGCATAGCTTTGCGCAACTATGTCCGGTTCTAAAACCAGACTGGTACGGTGAAAGCAGTTTATAAGAATCTTAAAACTCATTAATTTACTTACACATCAAGGATTCACAGACTTTTGAGAAAGAGCATAAAATACTAATAGGTCTAAAATCTTTCAAAGAGGAAGCATTATTGACATTAGCAATTGGAATTATTGTGGCTAGCTTCCAAGTGTTGGGAAAACATGAGACAGTAAAACAGTGGCTTATAACATGTGTGAGAGGATTAATGATGAACGGCAAAATAACTTTAATAAACTGTAAAGGAATGCCATCACTACCAATGGCATTAGACTTAATTTTCATAATTGACAATATTACATCATTTTCATCATCATTTCAGAAAGAGAACTGATCATTAACAAGGTGATTACGAGTGTTACGAGCATTAGATTGATTTACTCTAATATTAGCTGGTGATCTAAAAAGAAAAAAGTTTTTAAGACTATTGGTTTCAATATCGCACTTTTGATCATCTTTATTACTTACACCTAAGCAACGAATATTTTTCCAAAGAATTTTAGAAGGAAGAGCAGTATTTCATTTTTAAAAGAAGAATTTTTTTAGACTGTCTAATCATAGAAACGGCAGTATTGCGAGCACATTGTATAATTCCCAGTTTTCATTAGTAGGGTGTCTTTTCCATTTCACATAAAGTTTGCTTCTTTTATTTATGTTGACTTGGACATGTGACGTGTACCATGGACATAACTTGTTTCTAACTATAGACTCACGAATGAAAACAAAGTTATCAAAAGCATATTTGACGTGTGAAACGAGAAAATTTAACTTATCATCAACAGATTGGCTGAACCAACAGTCATTCCAACAGATGCTAGACAAATAATCATACAACAGAGAGTAATCAATGGACTTGAAATCATGATACGTAACAGATACTTGAGAAGAAAGACTGCATGGCTTAAAATTTATTGCACAAAATAGCAGGTCATCATCGGATATGAATGACATTTGATCAAAAAGTAAAAGTAAAGAGACATCAGAGAGAATTAAAAGATCTAATAAGCTAGGATTTACATTAGGCGCAAAGCGCGTAGGAATTGATAATATTCATTCCAGGGGTCAATTCCCGTTTTGCGTTAAAGTGAAGTGAAAAGAAGCTTTTCACAATAGTTTTCATTTAAAGATTTCACTTTTTCACTTCACTGTGCACAAAAACGCGATTCTTGTTCGCCTAAAGAAAAGTAGCTGCTGAATAGCATTTGAGAGTTGCTGAATGTCTATTAAACAAAGCTTTTATGAAAAAAAAATGTAAACAACTTATTAGATGGTAGAAAATATTTTCAAAAATGACTTTATGGAACATGATGACTTTATTATGACTTCAACATTCTTTTTATTGATTTATGTAGAGAAAACTTAAGGATTTTTATGAGGAGACTTCGCGATGAAGAAAACTCATTCAGCAGAATTTCGGAGGAACACTTCGACTTATATTGCTTTCCCAAAGCTATAAACTTGATTAAGAAAGTAAAACTATATATTAAAAATAAGCAATGAAAAAGAAAAGTATAATGAATTTTGCATAAATAAATATAACCAAAATAAGTTTTTCGGTAGCATAAAATAGCCGAAACTAATATAGCAAGTCGATAACGCGCGTTTGCAACCGGCGTTAACTTTGTTTTCATTTCAGCTAAAAATAAACAGCTGTTGCAGTTTTAACACACAACGGGAATCGCGTTTTCCGTGTAAAGCTGAAAACACTTTTCATATGACGATAACGCAGAAGGGGAATTGACCCCAGGTACACTAATATGGTCATACAAACGTTCTGCCACACTGTTCTTGTTTAGAATATTAACATTAAAATCACCACGAATAGCAAAGCAGTCAAAATCCATTAGACGTTGATTTTTGTCACTAAATAATGGTTCAAGACTAAAAGATCTATGAGGATTGTAAACACAGGAAACAAGCAATTTGGCATTATAATTATTAGTTATTTCAATATTTAAAAACTCTATGCCTAACCCAGAGGACTTACTTATAAGTTTAGAGTGTAGAGATGATTTTTTTTTCCTCCAGGAAAAATCGGAAGGCTTCCATCTAAAAATGATAAAGAAAAATTCCCCATCGTATCTTTTGAAAGCTTAAGGGTAGTTTTGGATTTATATTGTTTCCACACCGTTTCTTTAAGAATGCATTTGGAAACTTTTATTTATTTTCAAGCAATGACAATAGAAAATATTAATATCATTGTTTTCTAGCCGCTTATTGTAGATCTCGATAGTCTAGTGGTAGCGCCCTCGACTGTCGCTCAGGGGTCCCGGGTTCGAATCCTGGCCGAATCCATTTTCATAACAAGGAAGAGGAATGTTTCCACATTAATTCTTAAAACAGGGGAGAGGACTGCTTCCAATTCACTTTTGAGGACAGCGGAGAGGAATGCTTCCACGTGAATTTTTAACACAGCGGGGAGGAATGTTTGTTTCCATGTAATGACATGCTATGTAAAAAAGCAATGGAGTGTGCAACAAAGGGGAATGCTTCCTTCATTCCATGGAATGTTTCCTGGTAGCATCCGGGAATGCTCACATTTCCTGGAGGGAGTACACTGCAACTGACAAAAGAGTGTAATTAACAATATTATAAAAACTATTAGGGACATCAAAATTGAACCACGTCTCAGATACACAGATTACATCGACATTAGAGTTGACAAATACGAATTTAATATAGTCAAGTTTAGATACATTCAAACTACGCGCATTAAAGTGCACAATGGAAAGACCATCACATTTATTACATAGATTGCTTATTATATGCTTGCGTTTTTCATCAATGCCACTAAAAAAATTAGAAATCATAAGTTAAGATGTCAGGCGAACAGCTTGAAGCTATTAAAAACAAAGAAGTATTAAAATTCTAAGGATAGCCATGAGTTTTAAAATAGAGATAGTAGGCAAATAAGAGTAAAAAATTGATACAGAAAATAGAAGAAAGAACAAAGAAAAACTATAAAACTTAAATAATATCTGTAGCTATAGAGGAGGCATTACTCGACGCCAGCCATATAAGCTCAGCTTCACTTCGGACAACAACTGCAGTATCACCTCTATTAACTCTAACATGAACCAAACCACGGATGGAGAACACGTTAAAAAGTTTTCTTGTACGTTTAAGCTTAATACCAGCCTGAAGAATTTTCCTGACATCACCAGACAAGCTTTCGAAGATTAGTACTTTGAAGTCGGAATCAAACCCTGCACCTCTTAGTGTTACTGCTGGCCTGGCTCCGTATACTTACGCTTTTTTGTTTGATCGTCAATCAACCAATAGGAAATCAGCATGTTGAGTGGGAGAGACAAGCTGCACTTGCAGAACTTCTGTGTCACTCTCACCAGTAGTATTTCGTCACTCTCACCAATCTTCTTGGTGAAAAACTTGGGCATCTATGTTTTAAAGTTTTCACCCTCAGTGTAGGGTATTCCAAATATAATTGCATCGTTGTTGGTGCTGCTGGATTCACTCAGCCGTTGAGCGAGTTGATCACACCGCGCAGTAAGACCATTCAGTTGCGACTCAAGAGGTGTGCTGTTGATGGTGTTGATGGTCTTTGCGAGCACGTGCATGTGACGTCAGAAGTGTAAGAGAAAAGAGAGTCAAACTGACTGAAAAAAAGTAGTAAAAGAATTTTAATAGGGGTTATCGATTTAAAAATCTCCTCCTTTTTTTATAAAATCTTGGTTTTTTAAAAGAAATAATTTTAAATCAAAAACAACGCTTGCCCAGAAAAAATTTTAATATTTTTCATTACTATCTTTGATAAAAATTTTATATCTTATTGGGGTGTTAACTTCCGTGTTGACCCCTTCACAAAAAAATAGCTATGTTGTTCGATTTATTTTGAGAGCAGTTTGACTGTTTCTTTGTGTGTATTTCGTTTGTTTCCCAATTAGCCAATCAGATTCATTTGCTTAGTTTCGTTTGTTGTTTATGTGATTTTTTTTGTTTGAATGGATTTTCACTTATGACGTAGACCTGCGCAGTAGATTGCCATTTCTGCGCACTTAAGGCGTGATCTTCTTTATATTGTTCTTGGGTTTCACTTATCTGCAGTGAAAGAAGATCACAGCGCACAGTAAGCGCATCCAGTTGCGACTCAAGAGAAAGTATTTTTGAGTTACTCTCACTGAGTTCATTGTTCAAAGTTCCCACCTCACTCTCCAATCTACAGACCAGTCGAGTGAACAGGCTGTCAGCATGAAACAAAGATATCCAGATAGCTTACTCCGTGCGCAAAAATTGAAATCTTCTGCGCACTACGTCACTCGAGCTTGTCAGCTGTAACACGTGGTGCATACATACAAAAGAAAATGTGAAAAAGCAAAAAGTAAACACAAGCAGCAAGCAGCACATTTGCAAGCATTTAAGAAATATTGCATTCATTTAGTTTAATTTCTAATATTGCGCACTTATAGTACGTGTAAATTATAATTTTCAATTATCTTGAATGTAATTAAAATTAGTACTAAAGTTTTAGATGGTTTTGATGAGATTAACAACGATTTTAATTTGGGCCATAAAATGAATTCACAATTTTTTGTCAACAAACGAGAAGAACTACAAAATGAAAAAGAGACAATCAAAGTGCTGTCAAACACATCAAGCAACGTAGCTATATTTTTTGTGTAGGAGAAGAAATGGGAGCAAATACCCCTGTTACATATAAATTTCTATTCATTAATAGTACTGAAAAATATATTTGCTTAAATTTATTTAGAAAAATATTTATTATGTAATTTATTTAATGTCAATAAACCAAGTTTCAATAAGAAAATGTCGATATTTTTCATCGCTATAAATAAATTATCCCCTTTAAATATATTGTGACTACGTTTTTATTTAGCCACTTTGACAAGCTCGAACTACGTCACAACAAAGATGGCGGACATGCGCAATACTTTATCTGGAGTTCTTTGTATCATGGGCTGTCAGTGTGTTCGCGAAGACGTTCCTCTAGCTCCCTAATTTCTTGTTTAGATTGAGCTTTCAACCTCTCTTCCACAGCAAGTAGTTGAGCGCCAAGAATATTTCCGCTGCTTGACAGCTTTGGAGTAAGCTCGCTATTATTGTTAATGTTGTTACCGACGCTGTTGTTGCGAAAACGAGTTTGCATGGGGGACGGAGTCATATGGTACTTTCCAGGCCTCTTTGGCGCATGGTGTAGAGCGAAGTACAGAGAGAAAAGAGATAGCGCGCACAACACAAAGCTATAATAGTGGACTTATTATTGCAGTTTATTTAAGTCTTTGGTCAGAGTTATGTTAAAGTGTACGTTGTTTACTTTTATTTTTAAATTAAACTATTACTTCAATAACTGCGCGATTACCTGCAGTTTAATGCAGAGCGGCAAAAAACACGTCCAACCGCGACCAATGAACTTTTACTCATCTGGATTCGGCTTCGGTATTCGGCGTATGTGGCCCATTTTTTAACCTTCGGCTTCGGCCAAAAATAGCCGAATATTTGCCCAAAATTTTTTGCTTTATTGTAACTCTTTTCCCAAAACTGGACCCATTGATAAATTTAATATTGGAATTTTTATCAACAAAACAGTAACTAACATTTTCAGTAAAAATTACGACAATTTAACCATAATCACATTCATGCTTAACAGGAAAATATTTTGATTATTTGTTTCAGATGAATTTTGCGACCTGTAGGAAGGTCAGGACCTGAAGGCCATCTCAATTCGTGTTTTAAGCACTAGTCCACGTCACCACGTGGCTTGCTGTAGTATATTAATTAAATAAATATTGATTATAATCTGAAAATTTTATACAATCTTCTTCAAAGTACTGTAAATATACCTAAAAAGTTTAGAGTACCTATATTATTTAATTTTTTCAGAAAAGTTTAATGAATATAGCATATTTTTCGGCCTGTTTAACCAGACTGGACTCTTAATAGTTGCCGTTTTTTGTAATAATTTCGGCTAGACGCTAGTCTTAATAATTATAAATGGATAAATATATTTTTTAAATAAATAAATTACATTTATTTTCTGCCTTACTCTGTTTGAGCTTTTAAGTTTAAGCTTTTAAGTTTATCAAAACTAAACATCTTATGTTAAGTCACATACACCCAAAAAAAAAAGAACGAAATAATTATTATATTCTACAAAGCTGTTTGTTCTTTTCAGCCAACGAACGACTTTTCAAATAATACATGTGGCCTTTTGTACATTCTACCAACAAATGTTTGTATCTTTTACAAACGTGTTCGTTTCATCTACCAAACATTCTATTGAATAATACGAATGTTTTTGTACAATATAATTATGTTTAATATTTAAGAATCCGTTTGTACATTTTTTTTGTAGAAATTTTGTTTGAAACTTTGAAATGTTTTTTATCGACAATCAAGCAACATGCTTTTTGTGAGTAAATATATGGAAATGGACAGAAAGAATGCGTGAAATATGTATGTTAAAATATGTCAAAGATGTGCTTTATGTAGTTAAATATGTTATATTATAGCACCTTTGATATCGCCGCCTGGGTAAATAAATGTGTTATGTAAAAATTTTCACTTTGGAGATTATTGAGAAAAAGGGGCTATAATTCAAAATCTAGCGGAGCAATATTCTCAAGAATTTTAGGCCTATTTGCAGACACAATTCACAATATATTACGAAATTTTTGTGGTCTTATCGCTATGCTTTTTAGAATTTATAGCCCTTTTTTCTCAATAATCTCCAAAGTGAAAATTTTCACATGCGACATTTATTTTCTCAGGCGACGATATAAAAAAAATGTATTGGGGGTTGGAATTAGTTTTAAAGGTTTTCTAAGAGATGGCGTAACTCTCAATAGATCGCATCGGGCACACCTGTGACTATATTCATTTCAAAGCACATTGTCTAAGCTTAATTTTTTAGTATGTGTCATTCCACTGAAGTGTAAACAACATATATTTTTTTCTCTGTGAACATGTCGACTTTCGTTCCAACAAAACGCAATTTGCGGGAAGGTTTACTTTTGTGCTTCCATTTGAAGAAAAAAGCGGTTGAAGCACAACGCACGCTTACTGAGGCTTACGGGGACTATGCTCCATCGATTTCTACTTGTGAGTACTGGTTCCGTCGGTTTAAAAGTGGTGATTTTGATACGGAAGACAAAGAGCGTCCGGGCCAGCCGAAAAAGTTTGAAGATGAGGAATATGAGGCTTTGCTCGATGAAGACCCGTGTCAAACCCTTCAAGAATTGTCAGAATCATTGGGAGTCGACTTATCAACGGTCGGCAAACGCTTGAAGGCCATGGGAATGATTCAAAAGCAAGGAAATTGGGTGCCGTACCAGTTGAAGCCGAGAGACGTTGAACGGCGATTTTGCATGTGCGAACAACTGCTTCAACGGCATAAAAGGAAGAGTTTTTTGCATCGTATTGTCACTGGCGATGAAAAGTGGATCCATTACGATAATCCTAAGCAAAAAAAATCGTGGGGACCACCCGGCCATGCATCAACATCGAGGGCCAAGCCAAATATTCATGGCGCCAAGCTTATGCTGTGTATTTGGTGGGATCAGAAGGGTGTCGTGTACTATGAGCTGCTAAAACCTAACGAAACCATCACTGGGGAACGCTACCAACAACAATTGATGCAATTGAGCAGAGCATTAAAGGTTTAACGGCCGGAATATGCCAAAAGACACGACAAAGTGGTTTTTCAACATGACAACGCACGGCCACATGTTGCAAGAACCGTCAAGGAAACGTTGGAGGCGCTGAATTGGGATGTGCTACCCCACCCGCCTTATAGCCCAGACATAGCCCCTTCCGACTACCACCTATTCAGATCGATGACGCATGGCTTGGCTGAGCAGCGCTTCACTTCTTACGAGGATACCAAAAAATGGGTCGATTCGTGGATTGCCTCAAAAGACGAATCGTTCTTCCGGCGCGGAATCCATATGCTGCCAGAAAGATGGGAAAATGTTGTAGCTAACGATGGACAATACTTTGAATAATATACATTGTACCGTTGTTTCTAAATAAATGCTCAAAAACCGAAAAAAAACCTTTAAAATTAATTCCAACCCCCAATATATGGAAGCACAAAAAAATATTTGATTTTTCTCATACCAATTTTATATTTCTCAGTAAGCCAAAATTTAATAAACAAATAAGTTTGTATATTAGCAAATGACGTTCGTACATTTCTCTTAATTATATTGTAAATTTTTACAAACGCGCGTTCGTAGAATGTACAAAGTTACGAATCCAAACATTTTTGTCATGCGACCAACACTACAAATGTTTGGTACATAGTAAAAAGTACATTCTACGAATAGACTCTGTTTGTATTTCTACAAAGATTTTATTTGTATTCTTATCCTAAATATTTTTTGCGTGTATGGAATTAAAACATAGAAAACAAGTTTCCAGCATTTTAAGCAAATGGTTATATTATTTTTTAAACATTGAAAATGAAATATATTTAACTACAAGCCAACTGCAGTCAATCGTTGTCATTGTCAAGAACGATGCAAGCCTTAACATAAGCCTCATGTTAGGATCAATGTTGTGCAAATATTTATTTCATCTTCCCATTGGGAAATATTCACTACACTTTGTTGCTGCAACACTACTATGACAAAAAAAAACAACCAAACTTCAATATGTGCCACATGTCTGCCAGTGAGGCACTCTGCGCTGAAATATGCGAAAAAAAAATTGCAGATAGGTACTTAAGATAAAAATGAATACACGTCGATATAAATTTTTATACGTGTACGTATAAAGCTATGAACACACTGTATCGACGATGTTTGCTCCAGGAGAAAGAAGCAAGTGTGCAATAAAGTTGACGATGCACCACTCACTGCTGTCCAATGTGTAATGTTCGTGCTGAAAATGGACATGTTCTGTTTGTGGCTGCGGTCTATAAACACAGCCGTACCTTCTTTGCCGCTGGAATAACTTAAGCTTTGAGCTTGTGTGCAAATCGAATCTCCTCTTCCACTCCCCCTCTTTTGCTCCACCATTCAGGCAGGCGTTGTTAGTTTTTAAGTCCACGTGCCAGATATGCTCAGCGGAAGTCTACGATAAATCAATCAATTACATTTTTTTTTTCATGTCTGAATCAAACAAATATTTAAGCTAACACATACACCTGCGTTTCCTCTATAATCGTATATAAATTATGGAGATATCATTGTGGGTTTTTTTCGTTGGTGTTTCTGCCTGCACACAATGACAATCAAACAATTTCCTGAAAAATTGCATTAATTTAATTATGATGCAAGCAAGTAAAACAATGTAATAATGCGTGTTTCTTACTGTTGAGCGGAAATTAATTTAAATGATTACGTAAACAGCGATATATCTATGTGCATATAACTGGCCCGTAGCCCAATTGGTTTTTTTAGGGTTCAAAGGCCCTCTTCCAAAAGGTGCGAAGGTATATAATAAAAATAAATAAGAAAAAGTCTATTTAAAGAAAAAAATTAAAACTTTAGAAAAATTGAGCAAATTATGAACAATATTTTGCTTGCCCTTAAGTAAGTGTTTTGTTGGAAAAGCAATAAAAAGTTTTCCTAAGCAAATCTACATAATGTATGCCAAGTTTTTAAAGGTCTACTAATTTTATTAATTGCGGAAAATGATGTTAATTCATTTTTATAATAATTTGTAGGCAAAGTTATTTACAATTATTTGAAAAAAACCTAATACGAATTTCATATATTCAATATTTTAACGCACTACACGCATCGAAACAGATTGCTTCAATCTTGCATTTGTTGTCGTATATTAACAAAAAAAACTCTTATTAAATACATCCGAATTTACAAGTCAACTCCATTGTATTATTAATTTGTTTTTTTTAGAGATATGTTAATAATATAAACAATAATAGCACCTTGTGGCGCTATTGACAAAATATGACCAAATCAAATTGAATTTTGTGACAAAAATTTTCTCTTATTACAATTAAATAAATAATTATTTAGACTACTCGGTTTTTTTTTTCTCTTATTTGAGTAGATACATGACAAAAATTTTAAATTGTTTCAAAATATTTGGAAAACTTTGAAAACATATTTTAAAATTTAAAATGGCACCAGAAATTAATACTTTTCATTAATTTTTTTTTTTTTTGCTGAATTCATTGATTTTTCAAGTTCTGAAGCAGTTCTGATTTTTCTGACATTTTTTCTTAACCGATCTAGTTAGGTTCAATAACACATGGAGTTGTTTCTGATTATATAATTACTCTGATTATATATAACTCAAACTATGTCTCATTTCTCTGGCAACTTATTTTACTTTTCGTTAACTTATGCTATAAAGCTGGGAAAATTTCTAACCGTATACTTAAAAGATGCTAAATGTGATTGAAAATGGATTCGATTTTAGCGTATGCAATAGTATTAGCAAGGATATATGTATTTCGCTCTATCAAAAAATATTTTTCGTTCAAAGGTTTTACAGTTCAACTAGAAAATTTTTGTGTTAATTGTATTTTAGTAAATTAAAAGACTCAACTGATTGCAGTTATATATTCACAATATTTTTGATTGTAAGTCCATTTATGTTTGTCCACTTGCCCTATAAAATGTTAAATGTGTACACCATATAATTTTTTTTAATTTTACAGTGATATGGAATGGCAATTGTGACCCGGGAAGTTGAAGAGTACACCAACAAATGGTAAGAGCACCTGTATCCAAAACATGTACAAAGTTTTAGTTTGGATATTTTTCAGATATGTATTCTAGGGGTGGAAAACTATCGAAAGTATTGACTGTCGATATTTTCCGATAGAAGTAGTGGGCTCCATCTCTATATCGATACTATCGACCAAATTTAAGTCAACACACTGAGGTTTTTATTGTATAATATTTATATTTTACATCGTTTGAGATAGGTATAAGTATGTATGTATTTACAAAATAGTATTTTTTTTGTAAAAAAATTAGCTTGTTTACTGTTGATGCCTTAAGTTTGGTGCGTCTTTCATTGGTAATTAACCCGGCCTTGCTAAATATTCTCTCTGATTCCACAGATGAGGCTGAAATAAAAAGGTATTTCTTGGAAAATACGGTAGTGGTTCAAGCTGCTTATAATTCTTAACCTTTAAAAGAGAAACTATTTAATAATTTGTTAGAAAAAATTGAGTTAAATATGTTATCTTACACAATATTAATGGATCAGAACTTTGAACGCAGTTGAGCTGCTCCAAATATTGTTTTTTTGTGATAATTGCCGCTACGGTTGGTGTTATGTTGTTTTTGTTTGTGACTCGTTGTCGTAAAAATAAAGGACTGGATTCAGCATTTGTTGTCTGCATTTCTGTACCTTCGATATTTTTGTCATTAGCTGACTTTAACGAGAAGATAGTAACATTTCGGATTCCAACGTCCTTGATGCCTGTCCAGCATTTTCTTCATTTCTAAAGCCTTCGTTCTTGAAGCGTGGGTCCAATATTGTTCAGGTAGTGGCGATAGTATCGATAGTCCTAAGCCATCGATAATTTACTTTTATAAAACAAACCATCGATATATCGATAGTATCGACGAAATTTTTCCACCCTTAATGCATTCTGGCATGATGGATTTGGGTTATAATGGTTAATGGGTTAAAAAATAACTTTGATACAATTTTTTGTCAATTATTTTTATTTAATAGTGGTTGCCGTGAGAATACTAGTAAGAGTGCTTCTTTATGCTAAGAAACCACGGTAGCTCAGGTTCAGTTCCTATTTATGACAGAATTTTCTTTAATTGAATTAATATTCATGGAGTTGCCATAGACAGCCATGTTAAAATGCTTGAGTACATGATCCATTCGTAGTCGGCATCAAAATATTAGGTCCAGTTATCGATCAGTTGTGTTCAAACATTTAATAACACGCTCGACATAACTGGTCAATCGAAACTCAGTCAAAATCCTTTCAAGAGCTGACATTGCCTATTAAGCCAATTCGTTTTAAAAATCTAATGAGAGAATTATTCTTTCAATAAAATTTAATAGAATATGTAATATATCATATTAGAACCAAACAATTTTTGTAATTAAAGCCCCTGCCATGCAAGCTCCTAACTACGAGCCTGGCATACAACAAAGGCTTCCCAGTAGGCAAAAGCAGGGATCCAAAGCGTTTTTAGCAGGCCATCATATGGATTTTTTAGCCCTTCCGCACTCATATCCAAGCCCGTTAACTTTTTTATATGAAACGAGAAAATTTTCTAGGCCTTCCTCTCTCGCCACTCTAAAGAGGCCTGATGAAGCCCTTTTTGAGAATGCAAGTTAGCAAGAAAGGCAATATATAATATTACAAATAAGAGTAAGCTTTCGGAAGCGTGGGATCGCGACTCAGCTCGGACCAAAAAAATAATTTTCTTTTATATTTTTTTGAAAATCTAAATTTTTTTACAAATATTTCTGTTCATTTAAAAATGTTTTTGATTTTAGCTTTGTTGGCGTTGTGCTCTTATTGATGTCAATGTACCATCCATGCTCGCTGTACTGATGAGTGCCTCTGTAAGCCTCATTTTTAAAGGTTTGGAGTCTTTTAATATTATTTTAAATGAAAAAATTTTACAAAAAATTTAGAAAAAATTATTAATGATCAGATCAATTTAAAAAAAAAATCTAAATTTTGAAACAAAAATCCAAAAAATTGTTTTTTTGTCCGAGTTGGGTCTCAAACCAAGGATTCCGAAATCTAACACATTACATATCATATTATATGAAAATTTTTAAATAGAAAAATTTTAAGTCTTTTCTATTATTTTCTATAAAGAAGTTTTACAAAAAAATAAAAAAAAATTTTAAATGAACAGAAGAATTTTAAAAAATTTTTTAAAAAAAAAATACAAAACTTTTTTTTGTCCGAGCTGGATCTCGAAGCCGCGCTCCCGAAGACTTATTTTTTTTTTTTTTAATAATGCAAAATAAGCTGAAGTTTGTTAACAACTGCGACATACGAGTGGATAAGATGTCAGACCGCCACATGAGATGACGTTGGTTCAAATCTGGAAATTTTCAGTTGTTTTTTATTTGAAGTTGATACTTATATAGCTTTTATTTTCAACGTAGAGGAAGATCTAGAAAATCTTCTCGTTTCATATCAAAAAGTCAATGGGGTTGGATATGAGAACGGAAGGACTTAAAAATCCAAATGATGGCCTGCTAGAAGCGCTTCAAAGCCCTGCTTTTGCCCACTGGGTTATAGCTCAAACCAATACCAACGCATGTAATGATGTAACACCGCAATTATGTGTGCAAGTTTTTGTGTTTGTGTGTGTAACACAAAAATAATGAGTTATGTGCAACAATTAAATTCCATGTTGGTTATTTTAAACATCAATCACAAGCAGCTGTAATGAAAAATGAAGAAGGTCGCCTTCATTTTATTTTTTTAATAGAAATAAATGCTTCGATAAGCTCGGTGCATATTTTAATATGCCACACTAAAAAATATCCTTCCATTTATGCGTTTCCTTATAGAGGTAATCTCGCAGTCTTTCAACGTTGCAAGATTTGTAAAAAAATTAAAATTGCAAGACTGAAATATGCAACGCTGTGAGAGTGCACAAAAGCTCAAATATTGAGAAAGTTGTAAAAACTGCTGCGAACAGGTAAAAACAACAAGACCTTTTTTATTTCCTTATTGAAAATGCTGCTTTTAAGATTAATCTGGAGTATAGTAATTGTATATAGCAATTTTTCTTCACGTTATTTTCTAACTTGTATTTATTTTCCAGATAAGCGCTATTATTGGAGGATATTGAATTGGTTGAAGACATTCTTGCCACTCTGTTGACCCACTGTGGAATATTTCACTATGTTTCCAAGTCTTTAGAATGGAGATCAACGGTGCTTGCAGAATTCGATAAAATTAATTTTTGAAAGATTTTATGATTGGTGTGGATTCTTACCATAATTTTTAAGCAACAGTCTACAATTCATCAACTCGTGTCGCACCTTCCACCGCACAAGGTCCCACGTTGCTTCCAGCTACGTCTTTTCTATAGATTTTCTTATAATAGAATTGAAATATGGGATGATTTATGAAAAAAATTAAGATTTAAAAGTTTAACCAGGGGTTGGAAACAAACTGTACGGAAAAACTAACTCTACAACTGCTACATCTGCTGCTTAACTAATTATATTTTCTTAAAATGTGGAACAATGGAACCTCAAAACCATGCTTCTTATGTGAATATTCTAAAATTACATCAAACTCGCTCTCCTTCCACTTTTTGCTTCGCGTAGTTTTCCGTTTATTTGACAGCGTGCCCGTTGTTCACTAAAAAATTGTTATATAAAAGTAAATAAAATCAAATTTGAGTGAAATACTTACGCTAAAGCCTGGTTTTCACTAGGTCAGTTTTCAATGACAAATGTTGTCAATCTAATGGAAACGTATTGTCATTTACATTTGTTGTCATATATGACCACTGATTGTCATATAAAATCACAAACAAGTGAAAACAGATAGAATTTTGCTAGTCAATCAAAATATCGTTGTATGACAAGAAAAATTTAAATGCCAACATTTTGGCATTTTGTGTCAGTTGTTGCCTACAAAAAAAATTTTGTTTTCATTTGTTTTTTTCACTGCTGGCAAAGTTTTTTAAGGGCCGCTTTCTCAATGTCCGGTTAAGCAATAATCAGAACTTTAACCAATGATTTCGAAGATGCTGTCAAACTTTAAAATTTAAGATGACGGATAGAGTTGCCACCTAGATTTTTTTATTTTTGCGAATTCTTGTAATTTTGAAATTCTGACAACGGATTTGATTTTGTATATAATGTCACAGTTTTAAAATTTAAGATGGAGGTTAGGGTTGCCACCTAAATTTTTACCACAGTATTGCCACCTAATAATATGTATTTTTAAGAGTTTTAAACATCATTTATCAGTGTTAAGGGGTCGCTGATTTTGAATCTAAAATCAGAATTTTAAAATTCAAGATGGTGGATAGGGTTGCCACCTTAATTTTTTTTAGTTTTATAAATTCGGGGCCGGCAAAAAAAAATGGTACACCAAATATGGGTCGCTGAATTCGAATCCGTTGTCAGAATTTCAAAATTATAAAATTTTGAAATAATAGGGTTGCCACCTAATTATATGTCTTTTCAGTAGTTTTAAACGTCATTTATCAGTGTTAAGGGGTTGCTGATTCCGAATTTAAGGTCAGAATTTTAAACTTCAAGATGGTGGATAGGGTTGCCACCTTAATTTTTTTTAGTTTTATAAATTCGGGGCCGGAAAAAAAAATGGTACACCAAATATGGGTCGCTGAATCCGAATCCGTCGTCAGAATTTCAAAATTATAAAATTTTGTAATAATAGGGTTGCCACCTAATAATATATATTTTCACGAGTTTTAAACGTCATTTATTAGTGTCATTTATAAAGTCAAAATTTTAAACTTTAAAAAGTTCTGATGAAGTCCTAAGGGCCGCTTTCTCAATGTCCGGTTAAGCACTAATCGGAACTTTAACCGGCGGTTAGCAAAAAAGCATTTTCTCAATGTTCGGTTAGGTCTTAAGTGTCGGTTAAGTTAACGGCAAGTTGAGGTTCCGGTTAGTTGCTAATCGGAGGAACAGCAGTGTAGTGTAAAAATTAATTATATATTTTATAGTTAAAAATGGAGAGAATTTCGAGGATTTCGTTTTTATAACTTGAATTCGAAACAAAATAGAAAAAAGACAATGCGCATAGGCGTGATTATGTAGAAGAGTACTGCACTTTCTTCATACGAACCGAAGTTTGGCACTCTGTTGCGTTTTTTAATTATTTATTAATTAATCCTTGTTAGATATTTATAATTTCCACATAAAAAAAAAAACAAACAGGCTAATATGCAGCTTATATGCAGTTGAGCGTATTCACAATTAAAAAAATTCACAATTAATGACTTAACCGAGAGTTACTTAACCGACACTTGGTGAAAACGAAACTGTTTTTTTAGTTATCGTACGGTTAGCTAACTCCCGGTTAAGAGCTTGACTAACCGGACATTGAGAAAACGGCCCTTAATCTAATAAAATTAACAGTATTTTATAAATTTCACCAAAAAGAAACATTTTCTAACAATCTCAAATATAAAACATCAGCTGTTGATGAAAAAAGCACAACTGAACAAACCGATGGCATTTCACAAATAGCATCGAAAGTGAAAACAGTATGGCAATCAATTGACACATAAATTCAACGTCAGTCTTTGACATTCGATTTTTTGTCAGTTTTTGGGTTTCAATGAAAACGCATTTGACGTCATATGGTCAAGATGAATACTGACATCAGTGATTGTTGTCATTGAAATTGACTTAGTGAAAACCAGGCTTAACGCATACGAAATAAAATGAACAAATTTGTCGGAAACAGCTGACGCACGTTTGCAAGGTCACCAAACAAAACATGGGTTTCAGTGTTGCACAAACTGCATCAATTGCAAAAATGTTTTCCCTTGTATTTTTTTTTTTGCTGTGTGGCGTTGCACGGATTGCAAGATTCTTCAACTTATTCAATTCTTGCATATTGCAAGGATTTTGCAAAGCTGCAAAGTAAAGTTTGAAAATTGTAATTTGCGCTCCAAATATAAAAATTTTTAAAATTTATCTACGGTCGCATACATTTATCTACAGCATTTTGGTCAATTCGTTTACAGCACAATTTTTGTATTTCTGAAAAAATTAATGGCATAAAACTTACCTTCATTGAAATCACACCATCACTTGAGTTAACAAAATAAAAAAAACACAGCAGGCACATTGCAGCACATGTTTTTTTTAAATAAAAAAAATATTTTTAATTTCCAAATTTTTGACATTTTCTCCTAATACGAAACTAACTATGCATGTAGCAAGTTCAGCATTCATGGACTTCATACAAGTTTCAAGAAAGTTCAAGAACTAAAGAAGTTTTTCTTTCTTGTCAATAACTTTTCATTAACACTAACTCAATGCACAATATAAATCATATACAAATTAGAAAAAAAAATAAGGCAAGTTTAACAGCTAAACATGATAAAAGAAACATAACAATAAAGCTATGTCTAACTTGGAAGCCTTAATAAAATACAATGAACTCATTTTTAATGAGAAAAAAAGTCAACAAAATCAAACTCAAAGATTTTCAATTTCAGCTCATGACTTCCATTGTTTATTTCTGCTTGTTCTGAAATAAATCATAAGATTCAATGTTTTCCTTACATATAAACCCAAATTTGTTGAAAATTTCCAAAGAAGATTTATTTATTTATTTATACAAAAATATCAAAAAGCTCACAAAGAAAAGTAAAGCTCTTTTGTGAATGTTCTAGTGAATAACATGATATGAGAGCAAAGTTGAAATAAGTCCGAACGAAAAGCAAGAGTATTTGAATAAAAAGCAAAATAATAATATTTTTCAGCAGTTCATTGAATCAATCCAAAACGTATTTCGTAATGATTTTAACAATAAAAGAATGTCTGATTTTTTTAACTTCGATTTTAGAATTATGTTAATCTAATTTGTGCAGATTGGTAATAGAAATGATTTATATAAACTGATTTTCGGACCAGCAAATTTCAGTTTATTTTAAAAATGGCTGTAAACCAGTGTTTTGGATCAAATAAAATATATATTGAAAATAGCGTTTATATATTTCTCATATATTATTTATAACTTGGTCATTTTAAGTCAGATAGCTAATTGTTAGCTATCAAATTACGTGCAACACGTGTAAAAACTAAACTGTGGAACATGTTAAAAACATACTTCATATGGATTTACTGCTAAAAATTTAAAAATGACAAAATGAAAAATTTATTATTTCACAGATTTTTTTTTAGAAGTTTTTATATCAGTAACAAGGTATCTCAGACAATCGAACAATATATTAATTTTATTTGTAAGCATGTTACGGAGCAATAAGCTGAAAAATCTGTTTTTTCGTTAAGAAATCATAAGGTGAGGGCCAAAGTGGATAAAATAACATAAAATAAAAAATATTTATTTTTCCCATGGCAACTTTTTATCACTTACCAAAATAGATCTAGAACAATCGTTCACTCCTTATGAGCAAGAAACACTTTAAAGCAATATCTCTTAAATACCATATAAATATCAAAAGCTATTTTTGAAGATTTGGAGACTCCAAATTTAACGGAGAATCCAATTCATGGAAATTACTGAGCCCACATTAAGCGTAAATTTTATTGGCATTAAATTTGTGATTTTTTTCGCAAAATTCAGAGAAAATTACTTTAAATAAATTAAATTTTACTTGTTTTAAATTTAACAACACAAAAAATTACAAAACAAAGTTTTTGACTAAAAATTCAATATTTTGACCTTTTTTGGAAAAAAATAAAAATATGTACACTGATCGAACGGTAAAGTTCTTAACTATTTTTGTTAAGTGCTTTTAGTGAAACTTTTGGACAAAACAAATTTGAATGAAATATATTTAAAAACAGCGGATATATTTTTAAGTCGTTTTTTTCTCATTTTGGCTTCCTTATTCCAAATTTGAGAAGATTTCAGGCGGGTTGCAATTGGTTTAGAAATTAAAGACGTCCAAAGTTGGAAAAAATAGCCTAAAAATCTTGCTTTTTTCAGTTTTAAAACAAAACTAAGCTTTATGACTATCAAAACAAAGGTTATGCGAGTATCTATTCAACAAGGTATGAAACATAAAAATCAATGCATAAATTTTTAAGATATAACTAATTTTATACTTAAAATCGCGTGGTTTTGCGAAAGATGATACTCACAAAGCTTAGTTTTGTTGGAAAACTGTAAAACTAGCTATATTTTGAGGCACTTTTTTCCAACTTTGGAGACCTTTAATTCATACATCAAATGCGAGCTGAAACTTTGAGATTTGGATTAAGGAGGTCAAAAACCATATAATCCACAAAAAAAAAAAAAATTAAAAACAGCAGTTGTCGATATTCTTAAAATATTCCAAAATATTTTCAAAGCCAGTATTTTTTATTTAAAGTTCTAAGTTTTATTGAAATAAAAAAATGATTTAAAATACAAATTTTAAATGTTTTATAGTTTAAATCATACTTGATTTTAAATATAAATTCTAGTTGTTTGATAGTTTAAAATCGTTTATTGAGCTTAAGGTCAAAGTTAGAACAATTAATTGTTCTGACGAATCTTTCCAAAGAAAAAACAACAACAACAAAGTTTTTTCAATATGAAAAGGAAAAAATCACTAGCTGATCTTATTGCACAATTTCTGCCCGGCAATTTCTGCCCGGCCGTGCAAGTGCGCACTAACGCACTGCACCACCGGGGCGATGAGATTTGAAGTGTCAATTTCTCAGTTTTTCTCAATTTCATAATTTCACATTTGTTGTTGTATTTCTGTTTTACTTTAGTCTCTATGCTTATGTTATTATATGTAGTCCAACAGCCTGCTGGAAGTCTGCACTAACAAATTGTGCAATAAGATAAAGTCAACATAACAAATATAGAGGTCATTTAGGAAAAAACTTTAATAAAAATATGAAGGCATGAGAACATTATTGCATTTTATAATAAATAACGTTTTTAATACAATATATTTTAAGTAAATGTGTAGTTAACATTTAATTTTAACTGAAGAGGAAATATAGCTATTTCCGAAACAGGCTGTTTAGTCTGTTGTGTGGTTGACTTTATATACAGTTGTTGCTTTCTTTCATAAATTACTTGAACTAAAGCTCAAAATTATAACCTTGATTTAATTTTTTTAATTGAACTTTTACTTAGTAGCAATATAACTACTTACACAAATGACTACATTTCTCATGCAATCCATTTATTAAAGATTTAATTTTTAGGCTTATTCTGGTGACTGACAACTGTAAATTCATTGACAAGCTAGTCTTTATGTTATTTTTTTTTTGATCCATGGAGTTTGAAACATCAAAAATGTTTTCGCAAAATTATTTGGTATGAATATTTTTACTCATGTTGACAGTTTTGTCAAGTTATGAGCTTTCGCTTACATTTTAGAATAGAAATCTTTACAATTGTCAATAAATTTGCAATTTTCAATCTCTAGAATAAGGCTATTAATATTTAAAATGAAAAAATAAGCATTAAGCTTATGATACTGGCTTGTTTTAGTATTTTTAATATCTTAAAACTAGCCACGGATAAAAGGGAAAGGAATACTTTGTGATAGAGTCACCAATGTGACGTTAAACCAAAAAATTAATTTTTTTCTGCTTTTCTATTTATTTTAACTTTTTTATTTTGTGTTGGGGTTCATCTTCTTCTAAAAAATATGCAGCAGAAACAGGATTGAGTTGCACTATGCACAGAACTTCAGAAAGAATTTCCATTTTTTTTCTGTTTTTTTCCATTCTAGCTTGCTATATCACTTTGATATTTGATATAGCAAGCTATTGTTTGATAATTTGTGGTCTTTATTAGTTGCAGGTCAGCTGCTGCAATAGCGCTTGCAGTGCAACGGGTTCGGATTGTTGCTTTTTCGCTTGTGACGACCAACTTGTTGTTCCAACTAAATACGTTGCAGCAGCGTATTACGGGTTGGCAGCAATTGTAATTTAATCGGTCATTTTAAAAACCTCAAAAGTCATACAATTAGAGTTTTACAGGAATTAATAAAAACTGTTTCATGCACAAAGAAACGAGTTTTAAATTACTTTTTATGCTTTCTTTAGTATATGAGTCGTAAGAAATCGAAATAGCGAATAACCTTCAGTTTATTAATAAAAATAATGAAAAACAACCTGAAAAGCTTTTTCAGTTCTTTAACTGTAAATGTTGAACTGGATTTTGAAACTAAAGTAAAATATTCTTCTGGGACGAAGTAGATACGATCATGTTTTTTAACTTTTTTCTTATGACTCAAGAATCGCGCTGATTTTGTTATACGTTTATCTTGAGGTTGTAAGATAACATTCTGTTTTTTTTCTATACTATTCTAAGCTGCGTTTAAGCTGAGCTTGCCAACAGTGGGTTGGCAACAGCTAAAACTTAAGACTACTGAAGAGGAAATGTAGCGATTTCCGAAACAGACTGTCTTGTCTGCTTTGTAATTGACTCTATACCGAGTTGTTGTTGTTGTTCTTTAAAAAAGTCACTTGACTAAAAGCTCCAAATTTTAACCTTGTAAAAAGCTCTTTTGTTTAAAAGATGCTTTATATTTGTATTTGTTATATTTGTAACAAACCCAGTACACTTTGATGGCTTCATTTATAAAAATAAAGAAATTAGTTTCCTATTAATAAAGAACAAAATAGTAAGTAGTGTAAGGGCCTGTAGTTTACAATAGCAGCCCTGTTTTGTCATGATCCTCGAAATTTCCGTATATATCAACAAAACGTTTGATTTTGTTTGTGTAATCATTGTTTCATAATTATAACCCAGTCGCAGTTTTTTCTAATAAAAAAGAGGTATTAAGTAAAATTGTTTTAATCATAAAAGCTAATAGTGTTATATATGAGCTATTTATGCCACGTGGTAAAACATTGTCAGAGGTAGAAAAAGGAAACATTTTGGCTCGAGCTTCTGATAACATTTCAGTGTGCGAAGTTTCTAGAAAACTTGAACGCAGCCTAACGAGTGATCGCAAATTTTCTTGAAAATACGCAAGAAAATGGTAAATACAATAAATATGGCTATCCAAAAAATGCGACGAAAGGGACAGGGTTGCATTCAGCATACATCCTGTGATATCTACTACAGCGGCCATGCGGAGAAGCACGAGTTTGGATGCGGATTTGTAGTTGGCGAGAGACTACGGCCTCCCGTCCTGCGAATCACACCTGTAAACGAACGGCTTGCCATAGTCCGCATCAAGGTTAAATATTTTAATATAAGCCTTATGTGTGCACTCATTCCGATGGAAGACAAGGACGATGAGACTAAGGACATTTTCTAGGAGCGCCTTGAAAATGCTTACGAGCACTGCCCCCGTCAGGACGTGCTTGGTGACATCAACGCTAAGGTGGGCAAGGAAAATATATTTGGTCCAACAGTCGGAAAGTTTACCCTCCACGGCAATACCTCCGATAACGGAATGAGGCTGATTGACTTCGCCGCAGCACGAAACATGGTCGTGGGTAGCACTAGATTCAAGCATCTCAATATTCATAAAGAAATCTCGATGTCACCTGATCAAAAACCAAAAATCAAATTGATCACGTTTTTGTCGACGGAAGGCAGTCTTCCAGTGCATTGGATGTACGCACGATCCGTGGTCAAAACATTGACTCGGATCACTACCTTGTCGCAGCCAAGATCCGTACACGTCTGTGCGCAGCTAAGAATACACGCAACCCTACACAACCCTACTCCTAGACGTCGACAAGTTGCAATCGAAACAGATAGCTGAAGCTTTCGCCACTCGACTCTCATTCTTGCTTCAAAGCACTCCTCCAATCGATGATATATGCGCGCAGTGGACACAAATTTCCAACTCCATGCGTGCGGCTGCTGAAGAGGCGATTGGCTACCACCGCCCTGGCTGAAACCAGTGGTACGACCAGGATTGTCGGGACGCCATTGCAGAGAAAGACGCCGCCTACAAAACCACCCTGTAGTCGGATGTAACGCGCGCTGCTAAGGAGCGATACAAAGCTACACAAAGGAGCGATTTGATTGCTTTCAATTAAAATGCACTCCCGCTCTTCTGAGCTATCTTTGCTATGAGTTTTTCAATTTATAATATTCAGAGCCTATTGAATCACTCGCTTATGATAAGCTCATTGAATCACTAGATTTCATTTGATGCGAAACTTTAGTTAAACACTTCGCAAATAATAAATTGAAACAATTAAAATTAATAATATTAAGTATTTTTTTAATAACATATCTAATTAAAAAAACTTAAAAAATCAATACATATTATGTAATTATAAGAATCTGAGATAAACAAACAAAAAAAGAACATTTTAAAAATTTATTAAGTACTTAAATATTTCGCTAAAAAATGCAAAAAATATAGTTCATCATAAAACACGTATTTACTTTTAATTGACAAAATCACTTGTTGAGTCAATAAATGAGCAAACGCAAAATTTCCAATGAAATGAGTTTATCTTTCCAAAAACTCGCGAGCGAGAAACAATAACTGAATAACAAAGAGAAGGCGTTGGTCAACTCAGTTTTTTTGAGGAGCACAATCTACGAACGAATATTTCGAAAGAGCGAAAAAAAGTTTTGATCACTTTGAATATTTAACAGGACGAGTGTAATTTTTCTCTTCAATTGAGAGTTTTTGCGAACCCTGCTTTGCAGGATGACACTGAGCAACACCAACAGCGCAGTTAAAATTGGAAAGGACCTCTCCCCACCATTTGTTACCAAACGAGATTTCAGACAAGGTGATTCCTAATCGTACGACTTTTTTAACCTAATGATGGAGAAGATCATCCAAGCTGCTTATCTGAGCCGTAGTGGCACAATGAGTGTTATGCTGCTTGCGTATGCTGATGTCATTAATATCATTGGCCATGATACGCGCGAAGTCAGTGCAGCATTTTCTAGATTAGAAAGAGAGTCAAGTCGAATGGGTCTGGCAGTGAATGCAGATAAAACGAAATGCTTGGTGTCAATAAACAAACAGTCCCAGCGTCTTGTAACCCACGTTACAGTTGACGAACGAAATCGAACGTCAACTCTCTCTACGAACGAAAATCACGCTCTATAAATGGTTCATCATGCCCGTCCTAATTTATGAATCACAAACCTGGACGCTGAGCAGTTCAAATGAAAAGACTTTAGGAGCCTTCAAAAGAAAGATTCTTCGTAAGATCTACGGACCAATCTGCGTCAATGGCGAGTACCAAATACGGTGGAATGATGAACTGTATGAGCTGTACGCCTACATCGACATAGTCAAGCACATTAAAATCGGGCGGCTTCGCTGGCTAGGTCGCGTTCAGCGCATGAAAGACGATGCTCCAGTGAAGAAAATATTCGATTCGGTACCCAGCGGCGGTTAACGCTGAAAAGGACGAACGCATCTTCGTTGGAAAGACCAAGTAGATGACAACCCATCTTGGAAAAACAACCTGACGAGTCATCGAAGCTTGGAGTTTCCAACTGGCGCCAGTAAGCGGTAGACAGAAATGGCTGGCGCAAATTCTTAGATGAGGCCAAGATCGACATACGGTTGTAGCGCCAACTAAGTAAGTAAGTATTGTGTTTCGGAAAAAAATCACTCAAATCCGATACATGAATTTTTAACGTTTTTAACGATTTGATATGAAATGACCCTGAACTTAATATTATATTATATGTATTTACTTTTCGTAATTATTTTTCTAAACAAAAGTGTAACAAACCGAAAATCCGAAATGTAAAACTTCAACGACTTTCGGTAGTGACTAGAAATCAGTAAAAAAATAACGAAAACTATCGTCAATTATATAACTGAAATCAGTTTTAAGCTAACATAAAATTTGTTTACATTTTTTAAATAAACAAGCTATCTAATATTAACTAAGATAACAAGTTTTATGAGAATCGAACAACTCTACATATATCTTTGCTTCATCTTTATATGAGTTTAACGCATTGTGTGTCATCACAACATTATTTGTCTTCTTTGCCAAATTCGATTCATCGAACATATTTTGTCTTATATCAATTTTACAAATTGCTTAATATTAAGAAACACTTTCCTTAACAGTTCTGTCATACACATACCCCAAACACTAATATAATGTCCAACACTTTGGAAAATTAGTTGCTTACCCTCAAGGCATCTGCAACAGGCAAACTACTAACAAATAAACAAAATTCAAGATAAACACAAAGACAGATTGAAGCCAATATATATCAATGTTAAATTTTTTCCAATTTTTGTTAAAGAAATGACAAGAAATTCATGCCGCAGCACAATTTGTCAATTTTAAGGATACTTTTGAAGGCGGCTTGTGTACGTACAAGCCGCATTTCCGGTAGAAAGTCCTGGTTGTGGTTTTCGGTTTCCGTCATTTATGTTGGTTATTTGGTCTGCTTTACACTTTAAACCGCAGCCTAACAGGGAGAAATGACAAGAAATCGCAATGAAAGACAAAAACAGAGCAGGCGGCGAGCATGAGTCCGGTGCGGATCGTCTAAAGCCAGCAAAGTGAAATTGTAAACACGCTGCAAACGCACACAACATGATTTGTTTGCTGACAACATCGTCTCAGCACCAAGTCTGATTTATCTCTGCTTTAACAATTTATGATGCCAGCGATAAAAGTTCTTGCTACTAACTGCTAGCTGCCACAGGCTGGATGTGTTGCTGCAGGATGTGCGGAAAATTATAATGAAACATGTCGCATGGTAATTAAGTATGTCAAAGGCAGTCAACGTAACAACATGTGGGCAAAATCGGTAATACGCGCAGTTTTTAATTTAATATGCAGACGTAATGGATTCGAGAGTGAAGGAGAAAAACAAACAAACAGTTAAGTATGTAGTGGGTTATGTAATACGTTGATGGATATTAATACCGAGATAGCCTAAATGCATACATTCACAGCTTAAATGAGTCAACCAACAAGATAAAAGTGCATAAAAGTTTGCTGATTTCAAGCAATTTTATTCATGAATCATAGGTTAGATTAGGGTGGCGGGATATGGTCCACCTAGACCATATACTTGGTCCGTTGTTATACCACAACTCCTCCACTATCTACTTCTCCATTCCTTCTCTACTAGGCACTGTAGTTAAATCAACCAGTAGAAACCAAAACATAGTAGAAGAGGCTTAAGGTCTATTGAAGGGATTGTCAAAGTTATTTTTTCCGCTAAGATAGCAAAACTATCTTTTATACTGACGCTGAGCTTGAGCGCAATCTGTCGTTTAGTTTGTTTTCAGTGCTCGATGTTGTCAGTTCATGCGCTTAGAAATTTTTACAACGAATAAAAATATCGAACAAAGAATTTGTCTCAAATTTTGCATTGCAAATGGAATTTTGTACCCCGAAGCGCTGGAAATTTTACAGAAGGCTTGAAACTCTTTGCCACTTGACAAGTTTCAAAAGACTTAAATTCTCTTTTAAAACTCAATCGCGTAAACGTCGCTGAAGACATGAACACATTGAAAAATGTATTGTAACGGGTAATAAGACATGGACTCAAAAGTTTAATACGTAAACCAGTCAACAAACTTTAGAATGACGTCTTCCAACTTAGCCGAAACTGAAAAAACCACATCAAAGTTGATCAAAAGTCAAGGTAATTTTGAATGTTTTCGTTGACTCTCGCAAAGAATAGCAAATCAAAAAATGTATGTGAAACCAACAACCCCACTTGAATTGTATATATATACAATATTTATACAATCATTTTACTAAGTCAAGGTAAAACGTTCATAGTTGTTTTAAAACGTTTCGTTTCACTTTTCTATTTAAAAATGTGAGTTTTAATTTTTGTATGGCGTAAAATATTTTTAAGAATATTAATTTTAACCTACCATTTAGCAAAATTCTATTTTTTTTTTTTGAAAACTCTGGGATACAGTACTATCATCTAAATGTACAGTATTATCAGCTGAAAATAAAATAACTCAAATAAAACTGTAATTTTGAAAACCAATAAAACGTTTTTAAAGGAAAAATTGAATACAGGAAATGGAAATTTCTGTATGTTTTTTGAATTAATGGGAAAAAATGAACAGTTTCGTTTTTAGAATATAAATTATTGTTGTACCATTGCATTTGAAAATGTTTGTTGTTACAAATCGAATGAACATTTTAGAATCTAATTTTAAAATTTTCGTTTTTAAAATGAAAATAAATATTTCAATATTGAATTTGATTTATAAGATTTATTGTTAAAAATCAAACGAACATTTTTGAATCTCGTTCAAAAATTTTCGTTCTTAAAATGAAAGTACAGATTTAACTATTTCGTTTTGAAATGTTCGTTTTTAAAATTAAAATTAAAGTTAGAAGTGCAAAATCTGGGATAAACGTTTTTAAATGTAGCTCGTTTCTGCCACTTTTGAAAATGTTGTGTTTTTTGTATTCTTAGTTCTGTCAACGACTCAAATTGACGTCCATTTGCGTAAGCACGCTGTGTCAGGATTACCCATAAGTTTTCATGGGGTTTTGGTCTAGACTTAAAGCAGACCATTCCAGGACTCTAATGTTTCTTTTATTAAAAAAGGCTTTTGTTTGGGCTGCGCAATATATGGCGGCATTATCCTGCTGGAGTATCCCCACAAGTCATCTCCAAAGTCGATCAAGACATTCTCAAGAAGCTGAACATATTTTAAAGAATTCATTTTATGTGAAATAAAACACGGTCTGGTCTTTCTCAGGCAACCAAAAGCAGCCCCCATAATGAGAGATCCTCCCTTAAAGTTTCGGGCACAGTGAACTTCGCGGTCTCGACGCTTATCCCTCCAATACTTTTGGCAACTATCAGGACCATCTAAATTAAATTTATTTTTGTCACTAAATATCGCTTTTCTCCATTCCTGGCCCCAAAATTTAAACTTTTCAGCGAAAATCATTCTCGCTTCTTTATGACGTTGCAGAAGTTTAGGTTTCGGCACCCGATTTTCATTATAAATGTTTTATCTGCTGCTAAAATTTGCTAAATCCATCTGGTAGTGGCAGGAACTGATGCTTTATTTGGACCGGGCTTACAGTAGCATAACTATACTTTGTGCGCCCGCCGGCGAATTTCTAAAAGCACCTTCTATTTACTTTTAGGCCGCGTTCATAGTGGACGCTTTGGCTGAGGCTGATGCATAAAGCTGCTTTGTCGAGCTTTTTTTGATCATAGTGAACGCTTATTCAACGCTGCACAAAGTAGCTTATTGAGCTTATTGGTGTTCATAGTGCGCGCTTTATGCTTGTGGCTGAGATGCTTTGTTTTCATTTGTCTCTTTGGAAAAAAATGCCCTAAATTGCGTTTTACAAAGTATATGAACGATTTTTTGTAGATTTGCTATGACCACCAACGAAAGATCAAACCAATGACAAGGAAAAGTTCAAGGAAACTTCAAAACACAAAGCATAACAACGCTGTAAAGTTCAGCACAAAAAGTATCCAGGAAATACTCAAGAACACCAAAAACTATGTAAACAAACGAGATAAAATATACAAGTGCATAAAACTGAAAAGCACCACAAAACGAAAATATAACGGTTAAAATTCCAGCATGAAAATATATCCAACAAATAAAATAAAATCAATGAAAATATTGTTAATTAGCAAAATAGAGAAGCAAGTGCCGAAATCCATTTAAAAATGCAGTACGACGCAATAAATAATAAAACTAAACAAAAACATTTAAACAAGAATATAGCGCTGAAAAGCATTTTAAAAATGCTCTACAATAAAGTATAAAAAACAAAATTATTTTGCTGTGTGAGCAAGCGAGATGGAGATATAAGCGCTGAAAAGCATTTGAAAAGAAGCTTTATGCTGGCACTATGAACAATTTAAGCATTTTCCATATGATTATTCACAAAGTATTTTTCAGCTAAACCTCTCGGCTAAGCTAAAAGCGTTTACTATGAACGCGGCCTTAGAGTAAAACTATCTTATAACTAGGGTTACCAGAAGCGTACAACAAAACAAGATAACTTTTTTTTTTAATATGGTGATCATTTATTGATATTCTTTATAATTTAAACTAATCGCCCATTTCAGATTGAGGTGACCTATCAGTCGCACTGACCATCTCTGATTTGGCTCAAAATTTGTTTTTAGGTTGGTTTTATGTTAATAAAACCAATTCCTGAGTTTAAAGTTGAAAAAATTTTTTTTTGCTGAGCCACAGCCATTCGAATGCCAAAATAGGGCCTATTTTTAGACAACGTAGCTCAGTCAATTTAAATCCGATTTTCGTAAATAAGGTATCATTGGAAAGGTTATTTTGTCTATTTTAAGGAAAAAATATAAATTTTTTGGAAAAATTGCAGTAAGTTCGCCCATTCTTCGTTTTAAAGTTTAATGCCATGCCAACAACAGACGCTATAATTTTTTTTCAGTTTATTAATTTTGGTTTTTTGTAAGTTTCAATACCTTTCCAACGATATAAAATTAAGGTGTGCTCTTAAAGAGTTCAGAAGTTATGGCGTATAACGTGCAGTGTTAAACAATTTTCAATACAAATTCAACTAGCTATCAAAGCTTCACAGCATACATTTTTTTTTCCTTGTGTCGAATTTGAAAAAAAAATTTGAATTTGTTCAAAATTAGGCGATTGCTTACAGCAGCTTGTGAGCTACGTCGTTTCAAAACACACCCTATTTTGACCTTGAAAAATGGTTCTAAAAATTTATAACTTCGGATTTAGTTTTCTAAGCAATAAACCAATCTAGGAACAAAATTTGAGCCAAATCGGAGATGGTCAGTGCGACTGATAAGTCACCTAAATCTGAAATGGGCGTAATAATAAAATAAATAATAAACTTATAATGTATACAATAAGAATTTATCACAAAGTATGTAAATAGAAAACATTACATTTTAAATGTTTATTAAAGTTACCTAAAAAGTTTGCTAACGCCAATAGTAAATTCTTTGAAAACATTGTCTAAATCGAGTTTACTCTCCAATTCGTATTCAATGCTCAAAATAGCAAGTCCGCTTAAACAGGATTGGGACATTGTACTGCGTAGAGGCGATTTTATCAATTTGAGTTTTAAAAAAGAAGGATTTTCTTAAGAATAGGTAACGTCAAATACAAGAAGTGCTGTACATACATTCGGTAAATTGGAAGCCAATATTTCATAATCAATTAATAAAAATTGAGCATGATCACCGATGGTTTTGACATTACAGCCTTTCATCTTTTGCGAAACAGTAAATTTTTTACTTATTATTTCATCAATAAGGCAAATGGACAAATCATTGTCATACTTATTACGAAATTTCTGAACTGATTTTTCAATTCCTTGTTCGCTTAAACGATGAATTTCAAAGAGTAAAATAATTTTTAATCGTCTGCTTACTGTTGAAATGCGTTTTATTTAAGCTTTCTGTATAACCAAGGACGCGTTGAATTCAATAAGCAACAATTCGAACTCGAAAGAGTTAAAATTTTTTCGAATACTCGCTAAATTTTCTATGCAATTTTTTTTAATCAAAGTGACAATAACTTTAGATAAGCAGTTCATTACAAATGAAAAATTACATTTGAGAGCATTCACCGTATCATACTGAGAAGACGACCACATCCTTTTCTGAGTTCTCTTAACAATACAATGTGAATCTACAGCAATATCTTTATTCAAATTGTCGTCCCACTGCGGCAAACTTCAACTGAAGTAGTACACATATGTGTGGTAGACATGGGTATGAATTATGGAAAGTTCTGGGATCTTTTTATCGAGTCCTGTAAGACTAAAGTGGATGGAGTTGACGTAGACATATTGTGGATGGCTCTTACAAAAAAATTGAAGTCGGAAGGACCTCCACAAAGGGATGCAAGTGGATGGAAATACTTTAGAAAAACATTAGTTTTGGTTATAACACTTGATTATATGCAGGTGTGGTCAGATTGGAAGGTGTGCATTCGGAAGAAACTGTCTCACAATAAGGTAGAACGAAGAACAACCGGAGGTGGTGCGTACAACCAGTACATCTTAACACAAACTGAGGAGAGAATTGCTGCTATTTTTCGACTGAATGTAAGCGTTGAAGGCATTCCAAACGCTCAATCTTATGATAGTGGCATCAACATCCAGGAAGTAGAATCCGAGCAAGTTGAGTCAGAAGTGACTGCGCCTGTGGAAGAAAATTCTGAAAATACGCCTCTAAATTTGCCCAGCTCTACTAGAAGTGCACGGAACGACAATTTAACACAAGAAAAAAACTTGACAACACTAAAAGAACTTGACACTCTGGACAGAATTGCCAACAGTTCAAATGAATTACTGAAGATACAGAAAGAAAACGGCTATAATTTAAAGCACTTTTATAAGGCAATTGAAAAAAACAATGAACTTAAAGCTTAACAGAATTCAGAACAAATGAAGCATAATAAAATCAATCAAGAATGCGAGAAAGAAAAAGTTGAGCTTAAGCGGAAAATTTTGAGAATTAAAGAAGAAGAACACAACATTACCAAACTGATCAAACACACTAAAGACTGATGTGAAGCTTTAGTTTTTTTATTTAATTATTGTATTTTTCTTTCGAGGATAATATGCAATAATTTGATTTGCATTTGAATTCTTCCTTTTTTATTTATGTTATTTTTAAGACATCTGAATTGTTAATGTATATTATTTTTAAAAATAAAGCAATATATATGTTATACGTCCATGTAAATAATACTATTTATTTTGTCATTTCTGTTAGTTAATCCTATATCGTGGTATCTGCGGCTTTCGTCCAATACTTCAGCTTCTTGTAAATCGTTGTTATGACTTGCAATATCGCTGTTTGAGTACTCCACTGCAAAATCCTCTATGTTATATTACTCACATATATTGTGTAATGCGCAACAAATATTTTTATTTTTTTAACTACTCGTTGTGGAAAATAAGTTAAAATTTTATTCAAGCATCTAAATCGACTTTTCAGTACCCCAATGCTTCTTTCTATTACATTTCGTGCTTTCGGGTATTGTATATTGAACCTGTGTTGTGGAGATCCTGCACATGGATCCCTAAATAGAGTTATAAGAAACGGTTCAATACCATAACCAGAGTCTCCAAGCAACCAAAAATTGCGTTCGTCTGCCACAAAATTTTCAACAAAATATTGTTTTACTTTGCTCATGTTGAATATAAATCCATCATGACTAGATCCAGGATGACATGCATCGATGGCTCTAATTATCATTCTGTGATCACATATCTCCAAAAATCCAAATTTGTATGTGTGTTTGTGGCACAATAAGGATTTAAAATTTAGATTTTATTCTATACTTACCACCATTGCATTAACACTGAAACATACCTTTCTATTGAAATATAGATGTGATGATTCACTTGGCTTTGTCAACTTTATGTGAGTCCCAGCAATGCAACCGACAACACCAGGAATGCCAAACTTAAACGGATCCACTTTACACAGAGCACTGTTTCCATAACATCAAGCACCCTCCTTAGAATTTTGCTTACTGAACTTCTTTCCAAGGAAATTTTAGAATCCAGTTCTACGGCGCATTGAAATCCTCCTTCTCCCAAGAACCTCAGCATTGTAGTTTTAGTGACACAGATGTTACATTCATATATGGCTTTATTTCTTGAAGAACATATAAAAACTCCTCCTTCTTCAACCGATAGTAAGCAATGAACCTGTAAGCAATGCACCAGTAGTTTATTTTTACACTAGCGACATTGAAAATATTTACGTGGAATCCGCGACATCCAAAGGGTTTGAATGGTCTCTAAGTCTGCGCCGTTACAAATTTTCGGATTTTCTTGCTTCCTTTTCTTTTTCACTCAAAAAACTTGTTGCGGCAAAAAATACACTCATTTCTCAACATTTTGACAATTTTTTTGACAAATTTTGACAAAGTTGTGAAGTTCAATTTCATTCGTTCCGCAAATCAGCTGTTTCGAACATGTCTTCGAATTTAAATGAAATCGCGCGATTTCCATCACAAATAAAACAAATTCGTGAGCTTTGCAATTTCGTTTCAAAATCGTACGATTTCCATCACATGCCTGTATAATCGAAAATTTAATTCGGCCCAAACAAGTTTTTGTCGTCTATTATTGTAACCTGAGAAATCGTCTGTAGGGAACTTAATTTTTATTTTGGCACATACAGGGTCCGCCATCTAAAGTTTTTTTTTTGCAACTAGTGCTTATTTCGTGAATGGTAACACTTAACTCATGTCTGTTTTGACAGATAATCAGTTTAATCTTTCCGCTGAACGAATATGGTTGTGTTTACGCTTGAACAATGCTGGGAAATATTGCGACATTACTTTAAAAATCATGGTAATGTTGCAGAATGTGTGCGAAAATTGCGTACGGATTTTGTAAGAAGATGGAAGGATTTTTCAGATCCATATGTTCGGCATCCTCATCGATAAACCAAAGCGTGAAAAGCCAAAAGCAGTGCGTACACCCGATAGTTTTGCTGCTGTGGCAGAAAGTGTGCGTGAAGCGCCATCAACATCAATCCACCGTCGTTCTCAACAATTGAACATTTCGGAGACATCATTGAGACGAATTTTGCATAAAGACCTTGGTATGACGCCATACAAAGTCCAATTGGTTCAGGAGTTGAAGCCAACTGCGCCTTGTACGCGCTAGTTGTGGCGGCCACATGACTAAAATTATATTTAAAAAAAAATGTCATAAAATTTTCTATATAATAAAACCCGTTTCATTGATATTTAAAATATGTTATTATGTTTTATTTTGATTTGAACTTGTATCACTCTATAAAAAACACCCTTATTTATTTATTATAAATCATTATAAATTAGAGGAAAGTTTTAAACATTTATTTGCATTCCGGGCACTTTGTAATCGTGACACAGTGTGTATCACACACCTTCAAAGAGAGCAACATTTTCTGATAACGCGTTGTCTTTTCGCTATTGCGCAAAACACACACTTTCTTTTGACCTGCATTCGCTTGCAATTGTTGCGGTGGCTGATCCTATTGAAGACTCGTGGTGCCCATCATGTTCAGCATCGCATTATGAATATAAGGGCAACGATTGACTTGGCTAATCTGTGCTCAAGCGATGTTCGGAGTGGCCTTCGCCAATGAAATAAGGAAGCTGCGATTAGAATAACTGGTCCCATGCGTTTCAGAATGCAGCACGTATGCAGCCAATGCCGACAAATCCACCATGTTGAAAAACATAGCTAATGGCCACTGACGCGTTTTCCGCTTGCACGTATAATTGCCAAGCATTTGGTCCAAAGTATCCACGCCAGCTTTCGTACGGTTATATTCCATGACTATGGTTGGTTTCCCAGTTTTTGCATCAATAGCGTTGCTTGAATGCATTGAGGACAAAACATGGACCATTTTTTTGGCTTTGGGCAGTAAGAGACCAATGTGACGTCTTGGCGAAAGGCGAACACAGATTCGGCCACTTTTCTGTCACGTGTCCAATGCATTTCCTGGGGAATACAGCGCTTGTTCTTGCGCATAAACTATTTGTCCACCAACTGATGAGTCAAATCCAATCCGGTAAGAAAATTAGCCATAGTGATGTTTCGACCAGAGCTCCAATATTGTTTGACGAGTCCTTACACTACATTAGTGCCAATATTACCATCGGTTGACCAGGCTGACTGTCATAGTATATGTAGCCTCTTAGTGGATAGTGATCTGCGTTGCGCATAGCCAGAGTTGACATATTCACATTTTTAAACGTAAATTACAGTTTAATTTAAACAGGTTTTAAGTTTTTATAATGACTACAAGCACTACAAGCAAATAACAGTTTTTTTCAGATTTGAGAGAATAAATTTAATTTTATCTTTGTTTTTTTTTTTACTTTAATTTTAATTTTATTGTAAATAATCTGCCAACGCTGCGAATAACGGTAAGCTTCGGTAAGCGTGCAACTATTGTCGCGTTGCGATGGAATGAACGTGTGTTGCCCACAACGTTCTGCGCAGGTTGCAATGAGAATTATATATGGGTTTACAAATGTAAACCAGTCCACCGGAATAGAACACAGTAAGCAGTCAGCTGTTTGAGGGTTAAAAATCTGTATTTTATCTATCCAAAACTGGCATAAAATGTTTAATTGGTTGATAATTGATTGGATTACTTGGAAATAAGTGTTTTTTACGGTAAGTTTAAATTTTGAAGGTGTTAGTCAACTTATACGTTTTATTTTGTACTGAGCTCGACATACTGATCTACAACTTTTTCTAGGTAACTTTCAAAGTACACGCACTTTAGTTTCTTTGTTTGTCACATCTTGTTATTATTTTATATTTTATTTACCACTTCCCTGTACTTTTTTGTCAGAATGTATGATAAACGAAAGATAAAGACATTCAATACAGAAAAAAAAATGTTTATTAATGCAAAACAAAAATTAAAACAAATCAAATAGCATGTGCCTAAATTGGATATGTTTAAATGGCATGGAAAATTTTTTTGTTCCTTCGCATTGTTTTATTGTGTTTTTGAACATTAAATCCAAAGCAAACATCTGACAAGGTCAATTAATAATTGCACGACATGAAATCGCCCGAACCCAAAAATGAGCAATCACCCAAAAATATGTGAATTTTTATTCGTAATGTACAATCGACCAAAAAAGTGGTAAGCAATCGTCCAAATTTTGAAATAAACGATCGCTCGAAAATATTGAGTCTTTATTCATTATGAATAGTTTCCCAAAAATGCGATACATAATCGCCCAAATAAAAGAAGATGTAAGTATATGCATATAAACATGTATTTAATAAATCAATATTTGAAAACAGTTAACATAACAAAAATTTCACCAAAAATAGTCATAAACTGAGAATAAAGAAACATTTTACAATATGCTTTCAAATAAAAATAGTACGGATTTTTCAAAACACTGTAAAAATCTGCATATTATCAACAACCTAGTGGCGGCAAACAGGACAAAAATAAATGTTTTTGCCTTCTGCAATACTCTGCGTTTGCAATTTCAAATTGCAGGCACTGTAAATATGAAGGTATTTGCAAGGCAACAACACAATATTTAGACGAATATCTATCTATACATATTATGCAAACGTTTGGATCGCTCTCACTATTTTGTAATTGTGCTTCCTCTTTATCTTCTTTCTCCTCATCGATTTCTTCTTCAGGGAAATCCTCGAAAGTATCCGCATATGGTTCCATGTCAATGCAAATATTGTTCTGTACATAAACCATACGATCTAAAGAACGTTTTTCTGTTATAGGTATTTCCCTTTCCGAGCAGCTCTGACGACTCAAGAATAGGTCTATTTCTTAAAATAACTGACGACTTTCGCTTTTTTGCCCCCACAGTGTTACTTATTTTTATCAGCATCTTAAAATAGTGACTTTTCATAACTTCTTCGTCCTGAAGCAATCTGATAATATTAAAAAAATTTACTTTTCTAGAAATCATACGTCCTAGAATACCATGGACAAGAACGTGATGATGTTGCTGAAAGGCAAGTTGGGTGGGCATCCATGTGTAAGAGTGAATAGGGTTAGCCTTAAATATGCGACTGAAGTCAAACATTTGGGGATAACCCTGTGTGAGCGAATGAATTTTGTTGCCCATTTAGTGGCAGTGAAGAGCCGATTACTGTCGGTTGTAGGGTGTGTACAGCGATTACTCAGATCTGAATGGGGACTCAGTAGGCGGGATGTGCGGCTTATGTATGGGGGCCTATTTGTTGCTTGCGCAACTTTTGGTGCACCTGTATGGGGTCACGTGGTCAGGTCTGCTATGGGATATCGAAAGATACTCTCTTGTCAGAGAGCCATTCTGATTGGATGTATGCCTGTGTGTCATACGGTATCTACAAATGCCTTACAAGTGTTCCTGGGGGTACCTCCTCTTGATCTGGTAGTAATACAACTCTGTGTTGCTTATGGGATTAAGAAAGATGTGCCCTCCTTATTGTTTGATTGGATCACGCACTCGGATGTAGCGCATATGAATGAGGGTGAAAGGAAGGCTTTGCTGTGTGAATGTGTGAGGTCTAGATGGCAGTCTAGATGGGACGAATGTGTGCATGGAAGGGTCACGTATAATTTTATATGTGATGTTATGTATGTGAATCGTCACCCTGATTTTCGCTTTAGCTTAAGTCTGGGTTTTATGTTGACTGGGCATGGGTCTTTCAATGCTTTCTTGCATGAAAGAAACCTGAGTGTGAATGCTGAGTGTGAATGTGGTGCAGTCCGTGAGGACTGGTTGCATGTACTTCGTGAGTGTCCTTTTTATGAGGACATTCGTGATTTGCGTGCAATGGGTGTCTTGAGTGCGAATGGAGATTTCGACTTGGAAAACGTGCTAGCTTCTAGCGAACACGTTTCTATGTTGGACCAGTTTGCATGTGAGGTGTTTGAGAGGCGGCGGGCTAGGCATTTTTGAGTTTGGTATTTGTTGTCTGTTTTGCTTGTGTTGGTCCAAATGAATGTGGTTTGTTCATTTCTTGTTGATTTGTCCCTTTTTGTTTGATTGGTTACCAGTCCGGAGCTGTAATGAGCTAGAACTGGTAGTAGTATGCTTTTAGTATGCTACGAGGTCCGACCAAAGACTTGAAAGCTGGTACCAAGGCAGTCGGTAGCCCCTTGGCATGTGCCAGGTTGACTGATTGTGTCGGCCCTTCGGAGAGATTCGTGGTGGCTGTGTGTTTATCACCTATATCGCGGGTAGAGCTGCTCAGCTCGGTGTAGGTTTGCATTCTCAAACCGGGTGCCGTACCCCAGAGTACGGATGAGGTTTTAGATAGGCCTCCACCCCTACCAAGGGTTGCGACTTGTCATCACAACATTTAGCTAATTTGGTACCTTTGAACCCTCAAAGGGGCGTTGGCCGACGCAATATTTCGGTCCCACGCTATGGAGCACCGTAGAATTAAGCCTACACGGCAGGTGTCTACGTAAAATACTTTGGATTTTCTGTCCTAGAATACCATTGCAGGCTTCAAGGACGGACTCTATCGTGCCCTTTTTGAAAACAAAAAAATTACATGGTTCAACCTGGATTATTGAAATAAATTATATAGTAAGAAGTCGCAAATATAAGAAAGGTAGCATTTGTAAGTGCTCAGAATTCTCCGTATCGATTCGGCGCGCTCCGCCGTTACTGGCGAATACCCCCCTTGATTATAAAGTGTGATTATTTTACTATATGTTATTTCACTGTAAACTTTTTAACTCCTCACATGTGAATCGTAACATGTGGCAAAGCCAAAAATGCTCAATAAGGTTCGCCGTTTTATCGAAAAATTATTTTCTCAGGAGCAGCCAGAGGCAGTTCAAGTGATACCAATGAGCCCAGAAAAATGCACTGTTTTGTGGGGTTTGTGGGCCGGGGGCATCGTTGGACCGAACTTTTTTAAAAAAAAAAATTAAAATCGCAACGTTACAGTCAATGTAGCAAGGTACCGTGCAATGATTACCGACTTGTTTTGCTCAAAATGGAAGAATTGGATTTGGTTGACATGTGGTTTAAACAAAACAGTGCTACATGCTACACGGCACACGATACCATTGACCTATTGAGAGGAGAGTTAAGCGAGTAATTAATCTCGTTTTGGAGCAGTCAATTGGCCGCCAAAATCATGCGATTTGACCCCACTAGACTATTTTTTGTGGGGCTACGTGAAGTCAATCGTGTACAGGGACAAGCCAGTCACAATTGCAACCCTGGAAGACAACATTACAGCTGCCATTGTTGAGATACCAGCCGAAATGCTAGAAAAAGTATGCCAAAATTGGAGCTTATGGATGGATCACCTTAGGGTAACATTAATATGAAAAAAATCTTTTAACAAGTCAATGTCAGGCATTGATGCATCGCTTTAAATAAATGTTTAGTCTTTAGAATGATTTCCATTGTAAGAAGTGTCAAAAACAACATTTCTTATAAGGACAAATCATTTTATCATAAAAAACACTTACTTTTTCATTCAAAAATTTTCTTAGTAATTCAAAAAACTTTAGAAATCATTGTTTGGAAAAGCTGTTCTGATTTGCTGTTTAAATGTTATAAATGTTCATTCCATACAATAATTTGGCAACTAAGTCATAGCCTTAAGTTTGTGTAAAAACATTAATGCATTTTTGTTGCTTCTTATAATTCTTGCCAATTTTTTGTGCTTCGTAGTAAGGTTTTGACGAAGGGCATGGCAATATTGGAAACACTTTTAAAAGCAACTTCATAATCAGTAATAAAGTAACTTGCTTCAAACTTGAAAATATTTTCCTAAATATATTGAAATAGGAGCGTTTATGATTTTGTGGTTTTTTTATCCATTAGAACAAACATAAATGGAAATATATTAAACCAATATATCAGGAAATTACAGTGTAGCTTTTTCTTTTTTTGAAGCCGGAAAGAATATAAGATTAGGACGGTAACCAGACATAAAATTAAGGGTCATAATCCCGATTTTTATGTTTTGGTCCAAATATGTAATAATATCCGCCGTGATGACAAAAAGATAATAAAAAAATAATATTTTACTTACCTTCTCATCAAAATAGTTGCAGTACACGATGATAACTGCTTAAAATATCGTAGAGGAACTATTTTAGTTCTAATATCCCAGAGGAACTAAAGTTAAATCCACTAAGTACACTCTCTAAGAAGGCGGTATGAATTCTTCTATAATATTTATCATTTTTTTCAGGCGAAAATATATAATGCGAAAAATCTTTCTATTGGAGTAAAGCTTCCTCGCTCTTAATGATCAAAAATTGTTTCCATATATTGCCCGTTTGATATGCTCCAACAACTTCTACAGCTGTTTTAGGTTCTTTAACAAAAACATTGTTAGTTGTTGAAGACTACGTTCAACAACCCTCTTCATCTCTACTGAAATTAGAAAAGTTTTAAATACAAAATATCTTACAGACGAATGAATTGTGATTGCAAAAACTGACTTCTGTATAACATTTTTGAGGGCAGTACGTATATAGCATAATGCGTTGGCATGTTCCAAGACTCTTGCTGCTGATAAACAATCTGTTTGAACTTCATTAATTCATTAAATATCCTTTAAGATATGTTCTTGTGAACCATGATTGCCCAAAGGCGAAATTTAAGCAAACATTCATTATGAACAATAACCCAAACTCAAAATAATTAATTTTTTCGGCGTGTGTTAATTTTCGAACTTTTGGGCGATTTTATTTTGGGCGATTATTCGCACAGCCAAATTATTTGCTACAATTGCTTTATTTACATTAAAAAATTTACAGCAACTTAGCTATTTTAGATCATCATCTTAGTCAGCCCACTGTTCAGTATTGGCGTCTACTGGTATCTATTACTTGCCCTTTATTTATGAAATTAAAACCATAACTCATGTTATTAAACACAAAACGGGTACATAAATTTCTATACCTCAGTCCTGAAAGCCTTGAATATAGTATATTTATACTATGTACTTATAGTTATTCTGCGCGGTATTTTGCTTGTATTAAACAAACACCACCAACCAACGCCAAGAATATGAAGATAAAGCAAACATTGTTATAATTTATCACTGCAACAAGCTAGTAACTTGGCAGCCACCAAGTAATAAGATGAAACCGAGAAGGACTTTTTGCGAAATTAATCACAAGAAACATAATAATGCAAGGATACGCTTGCTTAAGCAGTATGTATACAAAGGTGCTTTGTTGCTAAGAAAATGAATCTTAAGTTTCACTTTATTTATTGAACAAGAAAATTTAATTTGTTGCTACTTTAATTCCATTTGAAGCTGCATACAATAAATTTAATCCCTTTTAGTGATTATTTTATGAATGACCACTTCGAAGTTGCTGCTTAGTGCAGACAATTTTATGTTGCTTTCAAGGAAATGCAATTTAAACTTTTTGGAAATCTAATAGTTTGTGCTGGGATTCATAACGACAGTGAATTTTTAGAAATTAAACTGCAGCTGATTTTGCTGCTGTGCTTGATATTTAGCAAATGTTTGCATGGATAGAATATTGTTTTCTGTCATACAAACTTAAAGTAGTTTTGCTATAAATTGAATCATGAATTTCGAAAAGGGCACATCTCGAAATTTTGAGATTTATGTTTTTTGACTGAAATGCACTCTTAGTATGGCCATTCATAGTTCTGAGTAATATAAGGATAAAAATATTATCAGTTGCCGCCGCTAATGCAATGAAAATGAGAATAAATTTCGAAAAGGGACAACACTGAGAGATGAGCCCTTTTCGCACTTGTTTTCTATGATAATTTTTATAGCATTTGGAGCGCTGAATATAAAAGTTATTCATTTTTTCGCAAGAAACTTCGGTAAGTCGTATTTTTCGGAGTCGGAATGGTTGTGATTCAAAAAAAAAGAAAAAGATTTAAAGATGTTTTTGTAACAAAAAATATTTTAAGATGTGTTAGGAAATGCTTTGATGGAATAATGGATATAGATTGCGAGGAAATAATTTGTAAAAGTAATAATTTTCACACAATTGACGAACAAGATATTTATCTTCAGGGGCTGTTGAAGGTTTTGGAACCTAAAGATGTTTCTAAACACAAAAACATTGTAGCAGGTAAAACAAAACGTTGTTCCATTAAATACTTTATTGAAACAAGCAAAAAAAAAAGTGCTGTGTGCAAGTTAGCATACTTAAGCTTACATAGGATCACGTCGAAGAGATGCCGACGCTTACCGGATCTTAAAAAAATAACAAAATACCACATGATCAAAGAGATACAGCATTGGGCTCGTAGAGCAATGAAATTTCTGGTGAAATATGTTTCAAAATTCATAGTTATATTGATTCTATTCCAAATAAATATTTAAGTAAAAAAAAATTTTAATATAACACGTTTTAAAAACGAACTAAAAAGTATAAAATAATTTCTCCTAGAGTTGGGCTTTTAGTTCAACTAAAAACGTGGAGCGCATGCTATAGAGATTAGTAAGAAGTGTTATCAGCAAATGTAATACGTTAGTGAACGAATGATTTCTTAACCCAAGTTCCTTGAGTGTCAGGATAGAAGTCTTTGAATATATGATAGATTCAAGTTTGCAGACATCCATTGTGCTCAGTCCAGTAAGATACACATGGAATGTATTGCATTTGAAATTTTGCATAAAAACAGTGACTGGGTAGATTCCACCCTAAGGTTAGTGATGCAGGGTAAATATTCTCTAATTATTACATTTAAGAATATAACAACTCTATTAACTTTTATAGAATAGTAAGAAGTGTTATTAACAATTGTAGTGACGAATGATTTCTTAACCCAGGTCCCTTAACTGACAACATAGAAGTTCTTGGATGGATGATAGATTCAAGTTTGCAGACATCTATTGTGTTCAGTACAGAAAGTTATACTTGGAATGTATTGCATTAGAAATCTTTCATAGAAACAGTGACTGGGTGGATTCCACCCTAAGGTTAGTGATGCAGGGTCAATATTCTCTATAGCATGCGCCCCACGTTTTAAGTTGAACTAAAAGCCCCACTCTGGGAGATATTATTTTATACTTTTTAGTTCGTTTTTAAAACGTGTTATATTAAAAAACTTTTTTACTTATATATTTATTTTTTTCTTTTTAGTCTTATATTACTTGTTTTGTTTATTTACAAAATTGCATTTATATTTTTTATAACATTTTAAGTTTCAAAACTCTAGCTCTAGTAAGTTGGATAAAAACAGATTCCAAGATTTGAATGGGACAGATATGAAGTAAAACTAACAAAAAACTTAATAAAATGATTTTATTCTTTATAGTTTGTTTTAATACGTGGTATTTAAATTTTTTTTTTGTTCAAAAAATTATATGACTCACTTGTGCTCCTAAAAGTCCTATTTGCCACATTCTGTTCATCTCCTTCATTGCATCTCCATAACACAGTGTCTTGTTAGTCAGTTTTGAGCACTCCAATTCCTCTATTCTTAATCCTTCTAATGATCTCACCCGACTTAACGCGACATATGCCTGTCCCTTAGCAAATAATGCTGAGCCAAGGTATGCAACAGCGTGGTCTACTGTGCATTCCTGCATTTTATGGACTTTGCAAGCCCAGCACAGTATTATGGGGAGCTGTGTTCGCTCGATTGTGCCATAGTTTCTGAGTGTCGGAAAGTGTATTGATTTTGGCTTGATTAACTTAATTCCATCTCTGTCGAAATCAATATTAACAGATGGAATGTCAGCATCGTACATTTGATCGCGACGGAACAAAGGTCAAAGAATGTTAGTGATATTGCCCATTGCACCATTCACAAGTCCTTGCTGTATATTAATATTTGAGCGAATAATCACTCTGGCGCCGATGAAAATGTCGAACTCCTTTTGTAACCCTCCAGTCTTGATGATATCGTCTTACACAATATTGTTCATATTTACATTGTCAGCATTTCTTGTTGCATTTACTAGCACATCTTGAGCCCGAATTCTGAAAATCTGCACTCCTTGGGCTCGATATCGTTCAAGGACGGCTGTGTTGTGTACATCAACTTGAGCACGAGTAGGATATATGCGAATTGCTCTGTCTAAATCGAAATCTCCAGATGCTTCTATCAGTACTTTTGACATCAGTATAGAAAAATGTGCAGCCTTCAATTCACCGACGCGTAGAGTATTTAAAAGATCAGCAAATGTTGTGTCGCCTTGTTGCCTCATGTTCTCCGTCAAGTCCACAAGGCTGAGGAGACTTCACAAATGAATTCCTGGAATAAATCTTGTAGGCTATTGAAATACTTGAGCTTTTCGCAATCTCGAATCGATCATGCACAACATTTCGTATGGAACCATTGAAATATCATCGATGAACATGAACTCTATACCCTTCCACTGATTTCGCAAAACCATTACCAGTAAGAGGTGCCAAATTTCCGACCATTTTTCCATCTTTTTCGACTGGTAGTTTCAATAATCTGTGCAGCGTTGTTCCACTAACAAGCCGTGCAGCTACACCGGTCAATGCGCCAATTTGAACAGCTTTCTTACCATAGCAGCGATTTACCTGTTCTTTTAGTGCATTGAATGTAAATATTTTGCCAACTCCAGCACCTCCTGTAACAAACGTTCTGATGCGACTCGGAGTTCCATTCATTTGGTCTTTGATACTTCAATTAATGGTGTTGAATAATTCCCGCTGTCTTATATTCATTGCAGAATACATATTTTGGAACTGCTCGTTTTTCATAGCCTCTTCGGAAACTTCTTCTTCAAGCTCTGCCTCAACAATTTCTTCTGAGTTGTCAAGCAGATTGAAAGCACGTGCTTCAGTGAATGGCATTTCAAGTTGCCTATCCCTTGCACGATAAATTTCGAGGTATGCATTTGTTTGTCTCAATTGCTCTTCTCGAGCAATAAAAGCCTCGCGTGCGTTATTATGCTCATCAATTAGTTCATCCTCCGAGTAAAAAGGTACGAGTCAGCTATAAAAATAATTTTCTGGATCCGTCTGCATCTGAAAGAATGGCACTCGTACAACAGCTGGAACATTTCTAACTAAGATTTTAGTATTGTTTGCCAGCTAAATGAGAATTTACCTTGTTGGCTGCTGTTCCTCTTCTGCATCAATGCTTTCTGCACTATCTCCCGCTTTTTTTCTATAAAATGGCTCAAAATTCATTGCAAATTAAAGTAAGCACATATTTGGAAAATCAAAACCGTGATCTTCTTGTTGTGGGCGATTTGCATATCGCTCAAATATGTAAACTGCCTGATTATCCTAAAATCTTAGCACTTTATATCGTTGATCTGGCTTTCTTGTATTCAAGAACATACACTTTCTTGAGCTTAACGGAGTGGCAGATTGCAGAGTCGATAAACACATTCTGATGCGGAAACTCGTCGCTCCTTCAAAATTCGTTTGCATGAATTGAATAGCTTTTTTGCAATGTTAGTTTTATCGCGACGAATTTGACGAATGGCTTGAGCTACACTTTCGTTTACATCTGCTGGTTCCGTCTTTGAAATATATATGGCGATGTAGTGGGCGATAGATTCATTTGATCCGCATGGTTGTACGTCCATTTGTTTGTATGGGTAACTTTGTTTGTAAGAGGAACACCCCAGGGGGGTTCCAGGGGTGTGTCACTGGCATGGGTGGATCGGCCCTCCAAAGTTAGAAGGGGTCGGTAATACATTTGGACTCGATTTGGGCACTCTAAATGGGTCAAAGAGGGATTTTTCAAAATTTGACCCTACGGAAAAGTTGGGGCATTAGAATTCATTTTAGAGGTATAGTTCCTCGGGCAAAGTTTTTTATTTTGATCCCTAGAATACGATTTTCACTGAGCAATGGGCGAATTCAAATCGACCCGCTCTAATGTCCATATTGGCATTCCAAAAACCAAGGATTCGCTGATTATAATTATTGACCCATTTTTCATTCGATGTTCGTTTTAAAATGCAAAATCGTCTTCCATTTCAAATGAACTCATCTGAACTGGACGGCACAGTACGAGTTTGTTGACATGGCTTACGTGGTAAAGCAATTTGATTTTTGTTATGATTTTGTTTGTTTACGTGTTTAGTAATATTTCTCATTCTGTGATATTTTCCTAAACCCCCTCTTTCTCGAAATAAATGTATTGATACAATTTTAGCTCAATCGTGGGAGCATTTTAAGCGTGCCCGCAATGAAGCTGTATCAGCAATCAGACATTCTAAGAAAATATTTTTCCAACGTAAATTGAATTCTAACTTGCCATCCAAGGATTTATGGAAAAATATACGTAGTCTCGGCGTGTGCGGTAAATCTGATCTGAAGTGTGATATCAATCCTAATCAGTTAAATAATTTCTTTCTTTCGAACATCATAGCCTCGAATGATAATTATCAATGCGTTGATCATCAATTTCGTGATGAAGACAAATTTTCTTTTAAGCATGCTACTGAAACTGATGTTCTTAATTCTTTAATGAAAATAAAATCAAACGCTATTGGAGATGACGGTATTTCATTAAAATTCATTAAAATCATATCACCCTTTATTATAAAAACATAAACGCACATAATAAATCACTGCTTTACTACCTCTTGTTTTCCATCTTCATGGAAACTATCCACAGTTATACCAATTTCTAAAGTAACTCACGCATCAACAGATATGAAAGATTATAGACCCATTAGTATTCTGTCTGCTCTTTCAAAAATCTTTGAATCTATTATGGCTGGCCAAATTAATCAGTATTTAAAATCAAATAATCTCCTATCACCATACCAATCTGGCTTTCGATCCGGACATAGCTGTGCAACAGCAACGTTAAAAGTTCTTGATGATATTCGTTCATCTTATGATGCAGGTCATATTACTTTGTTATGTCTTTTGGATTTTTCTAAAGCATTTGACTCTGTGAACCATTTTGTCTTAGTTAAAAAACTTAAGTGTATGTTTGGTTTTACTAGTAGTGCATTTAACTTTATTGCCAACTATCTTAATGGAAGAAAGCAAAGAGTAAAGATTGGCAACTGTTTTTCTGATTATAGCGATGTTAAAATGGGTGTGCCCCAAGACTCAATTCTTGGGCCTTTGCTCTTTAGTATTTTTATTAATGATATTTTGAAAGTGTGCAATAACGTAAGAATGCACGGCTATGCTGATGATATTCAGTTATATACATCCAATCGCATCGGACTTGTTGAGGACTTATGTTGTAGACTAAATGAAGACCTAACTGCAATCGCAAAGTGGGCATCAGATAATGATATATGCCTTAATGCCAAAAAATCATATGTTCTTCCTATCTCCAGGGATAAACTTGACCACCAACAAATACCACCGATCTTTTTAAGTAATAATTGCCTACTAGTGGTTGATAAAGTTCAAAGTTTAGGTTTTTATATTAACTGTAGACTTTCATCCTCTGATCATGTTAACAATATTGTTCAACGAGTTTACTACACGCTTCGATGTTTGCGAATGTCTGCTAAATTTACTCCGATTGAGACAAAAAAGAGGCTTGTTGTACAATTAATACTTCCAATCATATCTTACTCAGAACTAATATACAGCAATCTTGACTCGTACTCTTCGCATAAAATTCAGGTTGCTTTTAATGATGCAGCAAGATACGTGTTTGGCTAGAGACGCTTTGACCATGTATCTGAAGAGAGTAGAAGCATTTTAGGTTGTAGTATTATAAACTACTTAAATGCGAGAAATTGTTTATTTTTGCATAAATTAATTTCCTGTAAAACTCCCGCATACCTCTATGAGAAGTTATGCTTCAGTGTTTCTACTCGAACACACAACCTTATAATACCTAAATTCAATTCCCTACATACTAAGCGACTTTTTTTCATCAACGCCATCAAACTCTGGAATTCTTTACCTTCTAGCTTAAAATCTATTGTCAGCACGAATAAATTTAAGTCTTATGTTATGTTATACTTTTCAAACATCTAACTATCTATTACTTCTTTTTTCTAAGTATTTATTTTGTCTTCTTACTACGTTTCATCTTTGTTTTTATATTTATAAGACTGTCTATTTATTAAAATCATAAATAATATATCTAGTATTTTAAGTTATTTTAAGTTGTCAAATTTTAAGTAGACAGTTGATTATATAAATTTGTTGCACTATTAAAATAATAACTATATATTAAGTATTTTATGTTATTCTAAGTATTCAATTCTATGTTAACTGTTGATTATGCATATAATTCTGTTGTACTATTAAAAGATCTCCTGTATCTTATTGTACTAATTAATATCTAATAAATATAAATAAATATATAAATAAAAATAAAAATCGTTCCAGTAGCGTTGGAGATATAGGATTTTAATTGATTTGTGGGCGGTAAAAGGACGAATGGTCAAATTTTTTCCGAAACCATCTTCTACTGGAAGGAAATTAACTGCCAAAATTTTAGCTGAATCAGCCCAGTAGTTTTGGAGATATAGCATTTTTATTGATTTGTGGGCGGTAAAAGGGGATTGGCAAAATTTTTTCCAAAATAATATGTGTTGTCATTCAGTTCTGAGTTATTTTTTAAATTTCAAAACCCTAGTTCATCGGGAAGTTGCTTAAAAATGGATTCCAAGTTTTGTACGGGATATACATACAAACATACATACATACATGAAGTGAAGCTAATAAAAACGTATTAAAAAGGAAATTCATTATTCAAATACTATCATAAAAAATACTTACCATCTTCACTGGACGTTGCAATTTTGCATAAAATGTTTTTTGCTTAATACCCCGATGTGACAAAAAAGAAAATAATTATCAGTTCTTTAGAGAATACTTTAACAAAAACTTTGTCATTTCATATGTCAAACCACAGATTGATGTTTGCTGCAAGGTGAAAAACTGAAAGTGGAGTTAAAAGACCCTCACCTAAATGACGAAGCAAAGAAAATAATTACCGACAAGCTAACGGAACATAAACTTGCAGCTACAAAATTTTACGAGAAAGTTAAGGAAGTTGAAAAAAAATGTTCTCAAAGTGATACCATAATAGGTCTGTCATTTGATTATATGCAGAACTTACCTCTTCCATCTTTACCTGTTCAGGAAATTTTTTACTATCGTCAGTTTTAGATATTTAAATTTTGCATCCGTAACATGAAAACCAACAAAGGTACATTTTATTCATACCATGAAGGAGAGGCCTTAAAAGGACCCAGAAAGAGGCCTTTTAAAGTGTCCTCTTTTTTTTAATTTATATTTGATCCCGAAAAGCCGGGAGATGTGGTAACAAAGGATCACATAGATATAGATGATAACACTACAGAAGAGGAATTTAACCTTGCAAAAATAAATGGAGTTTGCGCTTTGCTGCCTAATTAAGATGATTTGGCTTACTCTAACCAAATACCAATAAACCACCTTAAAATACTAGATATCGCCAAGGTGGAAAAATATATTCCACCTGAATTTACAGAATTTTTGCAGTGGCCTAGTACAAGTGATGATGAGATACCAGACGAAGACTTTTGATTTTTTTTCTATAAAATTTTATGTTACTAACACATAACTATTGTCCACGTTGTCAGTCTTTAATAAATTTAATTAATTTTATGAACATATGAGTTAAGTTTCTAAATAATTTTCGAAAAGAGCACATCTCTGAGAGTGCTCTATTTTCCATATTTTCAACTAATTCATTCAAATTTAATAATGGTACAACAGTTTAAATGTTTAGAGTCCAAAGTTTTTCATCAATGAAAAAATATAACTTTAAATGCAATTGCAGGAGCTGAAAATGTCTTATTTTAAGTATGTGCATCTGCAAGAGAAATTGGGTACTTTGTGTTTTATTTTTTATTAAAAAAAGCTTTTAGTTCAACCTTTAGTTAAATTATCGAAAAATAATGCATTTTTTCTAAAGATTTTATTACATTTAAAATACCAAGTTCGAAAATGGCACATCTCTAGAATAGAAAAACCACCAAAAATTTACGAATTGATTTAATTTTTTTGTAATGATATAATGTGTTATGACTTTTTAAATAAACTTGCATTCTCAATTTCAACCTGACAATAATATTCTTAGTAAAGTTAGGTTTTTGTATCTGTTCTAATTATAAAGTTGTACCCTTTTCGAAATTCATGATTCAATTGTAAAGCTATCTCTTTTGTGTCCTGTATTAAAATTATTTAAGCCGAATTTTTCTTATTTAAAACTTTTATTTTTAAATTATATTTCATTTCAAACAAGTATTTGTTAGTATTCGACTAAAAAATATAATAGTCTGACAAAACACACTGCATTGAATGCATTCGAAACTTTTTATATGTCTTCTAAAATATCAATTGCATCCATCATCAACGCATTTTAAAGTAAAAAAAATTGCTTCGCTGGACACACGAGAGAAGCGAAGCTTTTTCGCAGTTTCATAAGTTTGATAATTTAGTGACTTTTTTATAGAAAAAATCTTAAACTCAAAAATTGTATATACCATAATGTTAACTGAAAACAATATTATTTTACATTTATTTTTAATTATTTTTGTATTCGATATTTCTAGCAAATATTACATCAATAGTTGTCCTTATCGTGTTGTGCAAATATTTGGATCGCTTATCATTCGCAAATTGTACTTATCAAAACGGCATAGTTTAAGGCCTTGAATTTGTATGAAATTGTTTTTTTTTATATTTCAAAAGTAAAGTATTTCTGACATTATTTTCACTTCTACAGCCGTTATAGTAGGTCTCCAGTCACAGTGTTTCGTCTAGATTCATTGGGCTTTAGTAATAAACATTTCAAAGTTGACTGTAAATTTAGTGTAAACTTTTTTGACATTATTTCTATAGAATTTGCTGTCAAGAAGCTCACACTAAATTAAGAAACGACTTTAAAATGTTTATTACTAAGGCTCATTCTCTTTATACTCATTTATCTCGAAACTACTTTTTTCGGCATTGTGTTGTAGAATAAACAAAAACTATTCAGCCGAATCATCTGGAATCGAAATATGCTATTCATAACATGAGTGGCTATCGCTGGAACTAGAATCAAAGTTTTATTTATATTATTTATATTTATATTTAAATATACATCGTATATTTTTTACTTAATAACCGGTAGAAAACAAGCTGCTATAAAAACTTACTTTTCAAAAGCGCGTCATTCTATCAATTTTCAAAATTTTTTTCTTTTAAGTGCCAGCCACAGCTGAACTCATAGTGATTAATAATATTCTTGGTTTTTATTTTTCATATAAATAGAAAAGTCAAAATCTACAACACCGTCCATCCCCCTTTTCCTAGAGCTTCCTAGAGCTTCTCATTGAGCGCCATTTTTAACAAGATTAACAATTTTTTAAACAAAAAAAATAATTGTTTTCTATGAGGAATGAGTGTTTGTATATACGTTAAAAGTTTAAACATTGTTGTTTAATATTTTAAATTTTAAAAAAATCTTAAAAATACATTAAATTTTCGAGCGCTAGACCATCGGCCTTGCCTTAAGTGCCTATGAACATTCATGTCTGAATTCGCAATTAAAATCTACATCTAAAACAATTGACATCTTGTGATAATTTTCAACCCGTTTAACGGAACTTTGCTACTTTTGTTGTTTGGATAGCTAATGCACAATGGTCTGTTCGGAAATGCATCATGATGCGCAAACTGCTTTTAAGCATAAACAAAATGTTCGAAAAAGGCCTATTTTGCAGCACTCCAAACGTCAAACACTCTAAAATGTAATTTTTTTATCAAGCGTAACTCATCATTCGCATCGAAATAATTCACGCTGCAATTTCGATGCTTAAAAAAAGGGCAGTTGTGCGAATACTGCAATTCACGATTTGCAAATTTCCGAACAGACCCAATGATTTTGATCGATTATTGTGACTATCTGCTGCATCATGTATTCACGCATTCACAATAGAATATGTAGGATAGCTAATGCACAATCCTTTTAATATATTCTTGTCATACAGCTTGTCTTGTCATCATAGCTTCAGTTAATACTTAATATTGAAAGAACCAATTAACTTTACGAAGTTGTTTAGATTAGGTGGTAGAGTGCTGTACTATCAATCAAAAGGGTGCTGGTTCGATTCTAATTGCAGTCATAAGTAATGTTTTAACTTTTATATTCTCTTGTTGTAATTGACGCAAGTAAAAAACAACAACAATTCTAAGAAAAAGTGGTGTATGGAAAAAAGTGTTGTTTTTGAGATTTCACTCAAGGAAATCACAAAACGAGGCGTAAAAAGCTTCGCTTCAAAAAATCGTGAAAAAACGAAATAGGTGTGCTAAAAGACAATATATTTTGGATCGAGCTTTATCAATTTTAGCTCTCTGTAACATAGTGCATACTGTAGACAACAAACCGTTTGATCCTCTGACAAAATTCGTACTGTGGATTTGATTTTTAATATTTTCTCGCACTGTTTCCCGCAGTTTGCACTCTGCAGAATGAAAAAATTAGCAAATTTTGTTCGGTGTGTATTTTGTGTATTCCTTGAAAAAGTAGAAATGTAAATAGTAGTATTATATAAAGGTATATTTGATAAATGTTAAAATTTTTTAATTTTCTTGGTTGGCATATCAAAGTTTTTGACAACTTAACTTAAGGCAATACTCTCTATTTTTATTTTTATTTTTTAAAAATTATTAACACATTTTATTGCCTACGAATTTAACAAAGAAAAAAATTTAAGGTAAAGTGTTGCAAAGGCTAAAAGTCTGAAATATAAAAAATTCAGTGAAAATTGTTGCCAAACTTACCAACAGCTAATGATTTAATTAAGGGTGAATGCCTTTCTCACCAACGCTAACCGATTTCTATTTGGAATAAATAAATAAATAAAAGCTATTGACGTAAGAATAGTAAGTAGTAAGGTAGCCAAAAATGTATGAGAAGCCAAAATAGAGACTTCCAAGCATATTGATTGCCTTGGGAATGTAACTTAAAAGATAAACGAAAAACAGGAAAATTATTAATATTTTAAACAAAAATCTGCCTTGCTCTATGTATACTGTAGAAGAGCTAGACATTGAAGCGAACTTTTTCTTCATCACAGGAAAAAAATATTTGCTCAGAAAGTATTATTTATGCCAAAGATTTATGAGAACTTTGAAACCTCCATCGACACTGCAAACTGAAAAGATATTTTACACGATATCGTTTGTATAATATTTTAAAGTATTATTGATTGTAATGACTATACAAAATTCTTGATAAGAAAAACTTGTTTGAATAGTAACTTTATTTAAAAAAATTTATAAATAGCAAAATCTTTATTAAATAAATTGTATAAAGCTTGAAATTAATGAAATGAAGAGTCAGCTGAATATATAATAGTGAAAAGAGCATTAGTTAGTTAGTTATATAAATTAGTTGAAGCTAAGATCGTATGTGCTCTCCGCACCTTTCACCACCAGTAGATGGCTTTACCTTTACTAGAAGCACATTTGATTATATTCTTTATCCTTTTGAAGGTGTTATTAAAACGCTGTATAAGTTTCGTGAATTCAGAAATTTTTTTATTACCCTCATTTCTTTGTACTGGTTCCTACCGGCTACCCTTATACCTGTCGAGTAACACCGATTTATTAATGCAACTGACTGTTAATTTTTCAAACATAACTATTCTAACAGTAGCTCTACAAATTTTCGAAGCTAAAGAAATTATTTTTTTTATTTATTTTTAAATATATTCACAGTTAGTTCTAGTAAGATGCTACCAGCTGAAGCCTGTTTTGATTATTTATTATACTAAAAAAAAAAACAATTTAGGGGAGGTTCTAGTAGAAAAGTAACGAAATGTCAGGATTTTCTTTTTTGAGCGAACGTAAATCTTTTTTGAAAAATCTTTAGTGGCATTTATTAGTGTATATTTCAAGAACATTATATAATTTTTTCAATGAAACATAATTCAAAATGGCGGCTGAAGATCTCGCTGATCAAAGCCGTGCGAGGCGATAGCCGATGTGCGCTGTACACTCTACAGCCCTGCCAAGTGATCTAAAACGAAAAAGCCAAAAAAATGATTAACCTTTTAATAAAACCCTTTACAAAAATGGCAGCCCTTTGAAAAACTCCTGTTTTGCCTCCTTTTTCTTTTGCTTTAACGTTAAAAAAAATAATGGTAATAATTTTTTTGGAAAAAAAACGCTTCTTGAAGGCCCCTTAATTGAATAAGCTTTAATTTGAGCCGTAAAACATCGAAATCGATCTAGTCGTTGAAGCGGAATCATTTACAACGCAGAAATAAAGGTGTTTCGAGAAAAACGCATTTAAAGTTTGACAAAGAAAAAATCGTAAGTAATGTTTTTTTTTAACACTTAAATCTAATCAGCCATTCCAGCAACATACAGGGTCCCTTCCTCATCCTCAAAGAGCATGCTTTGCTGCACCAGGGCGCCAAGTTTTTTAATTCTGGCTTTATTTTTGCAAACTCCGAGAGTTTCTCCTCCGCTGACTTCACACGACGGTCGTCAGTCTTCGCAGCGAAGTTTACGCAGTTTGTCCCGATGATGATTCCTAATGTCTGCATAATTTTTAATATGTGTGAATTGCCTTTATTAAAAACGGTGGAAGATATATATGCTGCTATTCTGATAGTTTGTTCGCCACAATGAAGTTGTTTGGGGACCAGTATCCACAGACAAGAGTTAAAACATTCATTGTCGTTTTGCGTGTTTCTACCTGTGCATCTTTGGAGTAAATTATCACATGAAAGAGCTTCATATACGGGTCGAATGGCTTCTTGAACCGATTTTTGAAGAGCAGGTTTATGGTGGAAATCGGCGAGTTCATTCTTGGCTTCTGCAACACGCCACTTACACCAACTGTTTTTACCTGGTGGCAGTTTTCATGTTTCAACTTTTCATCCGTGGAATATTTGTGATGGAATTTTGCCCACACATATTTTTTCATCTCATCTCTTGTTGCCGAATCATGGTGTCGTCTAATGGCAAGTCCATAGTACAAAGTTAAATCTTTTATTAATTTGTCTGTCAATTTTCCTGCGCCTTTACCTCCAATTCCAATCTGTTCGCAATCTTGTGCCCATTAGCTTCTAGATGTGACCTATACATTCCTTCTTCTGAACAATAAGGTCGTCGTTAGGGTCACAGTTGAGAAAAGCTTGGAAAGTTTTTGTGTCACTGTCGCCGATATATGAGCTGTTCAGAGCACAAGTGGCGTAAGTCCATTTTTGGTAGTTTTGAGAAAATTGAACATTTAGAAAAAATCTTATAATAAATTCCAAGTATAAAGAACTCAGTTTTGCTTATAAGCTAGGTCAAGAGCATAAATGTAGCTATCCATAATGTACAAAATAAACTAAATAGTACACAAAAATGATGCAGAATATTGCATATTAAAAGAAACATATGGACTTGCGCCACTGAAAATTTTTTAAATTTCTCGTTTCCGCTATAGAAATCTAATAGAAGATATTTTTCAAGAATTTTTTGATAAGGAATGGCCGCATTTTTACCTAGAAGTTGGACAAAACCACCCCTTAGCGATTATCTCCATTATTAAGGGAGATACAAAATGAATGGACTTACGCCACTTGTCCTCTGAAAATTTTTTAAAATTTCTCCTTTCCGATGCAAAAATGTAATGGACAATATTTTTAAGAATTTTTTGATGTGAAGTGGCAGCATTTCTAACTACAAGTCGGACAAAACCACCCCTTAGCGATTATCTCCATTATTAAGGGAGATATAAAATGAATGGACTTACGCCACTTGTCCTCTGAAATTTTTTTAAAATTTCTCCTTTCCGCTGCAAAAATGTAATGGAAAATATTTTTAAGAATTTTTTGATGAGGAATGACATAATTTTAACATAGAAATTGGACAAAACTACCCATTAGCGATTATCTTCATTATTAAGGGAGATATCAAATGAATGGACTTACGCCACTTGTCCTCTGAAAATTCTTTAAAATTTCTCCTTTCCGCTGTAAAAATGTAATAGACAATATTTTTAAGAATTTTTTTGGTAAAAAACAAAATTTAGTGTCAGAAGTGCGATTTTAGCATCCGTTTTGGATTTTTTGAATAATTGAGGAGGCCAAAATGCATTTATTCTTATAAAAGTTTCACAGTTGAAATTAAACACAGTTGTTTCTATTTAGTAGGGATGTTATAATATGAAATATTTATTAATATGGAAAACAATCGCTAATGGGTAGTTTTGTCCAATTTCTATGTAATAATTATGTCATTCCTCATCAAAAAATTCTTAAAAATATTGTCCATTACATTTTTACAGCGGATAGGAGAAATTTTAAAGAATTTTCAGAGGACAAGTGGCGTAAGTCCATTCATTTTATATATCCCTTAATAATGGAGATAATCGCTAATGGGTAGTTTTGTTCAACTTCTAGGCAAAAATGCTGCCATTCCTCATCAAAAAATTCTTGAAAAATCTCCTTTTAGATTCCTACAGCGGAAACGAGAAATTTAAAATAATTTTCAGTGGCGCAAATCCAAATGTTTTTACTACTATGCAATATTCTGCATTATTTTGGTGTATTATTTAGTTTATATTTTACAGTATGGATAGCTCCAATTATGCTCTTGACCAAGCTTATAAGCAAAACTGAGTTCTTCATACTTGGAATTTATCTTAAGAATTTTTCTAAATGTTCGATTTTCTCAAAACTACCAAAAATGGACTTACGCCACTTGTGCTCTGAAATAATAATGGTATTTGTCAGAGCAATAACAAAGTGTTGCATTTTATTCAGAGATTACGAAAGCTAGGAGTTTCTAGCTTGTACTCATAAATAAGGTACATTTTTCTCTTCTTTTCTACGTACTTAACTCAATTTCCCTAAAGTATGGACTTACGCCACTTGTGCTCTGAACAGCTCATATGTAGCATATTTCACGCCGTGCGATTCTGATCGACAAAACATTTCCTTCATACCTCCATCATCTACTTCTATCTTACTAGCATTTCCAGTGTGGTTTATGCTGCAATGTTCTTCATGAGTTTCATACCATATATCGTACTCATTAGTTCCTTTTTTGCTGGCCCAGTTGCTACAGCTTTGGCAGAAACGACTTTACAACAAAATCCAACACCTTGTGCGTATATTTTCCGATCAGAGTTTTAATTCCAAATAACGACGAAAAGCCACGTTTTTTCCACGAACCGTCTGACACGCTCAAATGTGTTTCTTCATATCCCGCCTCCACGTTCTTCTGTCTTTCATCAGCAATCGCTTTACGTCGTATAACTTCGAATGTACTTTTTGATGCCCCATTTACAAAGCCTGCGGATAGTTCAATTAGGGAACAAAAAGTATTGATCGACCGTAATCCGAGTCCCAGAATCCGCATGACAAACGACGATTTATTTCGTATGCATCATTTACTAAAGGGCTCGAAGAAACATGTTGTTGTTTTTTGCACTCACACTTGATAACTAAATTAAAACCAAGTCCACGGATAGTCGAACGAGAAAACGTTACTTCACTGTTATAGTTTTTACATTTAAAACACTTAGATAAAAATTTTAAACCATCAGAAAATTTATAATCACGTTATTATGGCCACCATCAACTTCGACGTCGTCTTAATTCGTGTCTTTAATTTTTTTCGCTGAAGTACTAGTAAACTTAATTTCTTTCAGGGAATTTCTTCTTTCGAGGCCGAGCTGGCCAATCATATCCCACTGATTTTCGCGTGTTTGGCATTTTTGGAACACTGCTTGCTTGCCACACGTTCGAAACACAACTGAAATACGTGATGGCAAATAGAAGTGTATACAACGCTAATCCGACCGAGAGTACGTGAGTTTACGAGCACACAATATAGAGGTATGTACAGAAATTCATTGAGACTGTCACAAACTAACTACCTGTACTAGATACACCGCTTACGTAGTCAAAAATGCCCGTCCCTCGAAGCCGCTACGAGCGCGCATTTATACTTGTTTTTCGGCCGACGCACTCTCTCGTCTAATACGCTATGACTCGTAAAATGAACTAGATAGGGAAATATCATTTTGACTACACATTATCAAGATCCTTAGGATGAAATAAAGCAAAAAACAAAAAATTTCCGTCGATTTCTACTAAAGGGTCCGCCAAATAACTTTTTTTTTTTGAAAATTGTATAAAAAAAAACTACTGGACATTTTCTCAAATTTCTTTTTTTATTTGAAAGTACAATCCTTTCGGTTAATAATGAAAAATAATTTCATTCAAATGGCTGCCTCGGCTGGCCATGCAGTAGCCTACACGATCGGTCCAATTTTTAAGCACATTATCGTTTGTGTGCAGCTATATTTCACCATTGGCTTCACGAATACTGTCCTTTAAAGCGTCAATTGTCTCTGGCTTGTCGGCGTAACACTAATCTTTGAGGGCAACGCACAAATAATAGTCCAACGGTGTCAAATCGCAGCTCCGAGGTGGTCAAACGACATCAGCTCTGCGGCTGATCATGCGATCTTCAAAAATAGGGCGCAAAACATCGAGTGTAGCTTCGGCTGTGTGGCACGTAGCGTCGTCCTGTTGAAACCAAATGTTGCCAATATCCTCCTCTTCAATTTTTGTGAACAAAAATTCGTTCAACATGGCCCGATAACGATCGCCATTGACTGTAATGTCCGCTCCTTGCTCATTTTCGAAGAAAAATGGCCCAAATATGCCTCTGGACCAAAATCCGCACCAAACAGTGACTTGTTTTGGGTGCAGCGGCTTTTCAATGTATGCGTGCGGGTTTTCTGTGCTCCAAATGCGACAATTTTGCTTGTTTACATACCCGCCAAGATCAAAATAAGCTTCATCTGAAAAGATGATTTTTTTTTGGCAAAATCGGCATCTTCTGTAAGTCGATCGCAGGCCCACTTCCCAGCATTGTTCAAGCATATACACAACCATATTCGTTCAGCGGAAGGATAAAACTAATGATCTGTCGAATCAGACATGAGCTAAGTGTTACCATTCACGAAATAAGCACTAGTTGAAAAAAAAACGTTAGATGGCGGACCCTTAGAACCTCCCATTTATGTAAAAATTATTATTTCAGAAAACCTTATTCGAAAATTATTCGGGTTTTCTCTGAAATGAAAAACTAACACATTTTGTAAAAAAATAAAAATAAACTGGCCATTTCAGCCCTTGAAAGGACTTTGACCTAGCTTCTATTGATCAATTGTGTTGTGCTTGTTATTAAATGTTTGATCACAAATGACCGAGAACTGGACCTACGTGTTTTATGCCGACTCCGAACGGCTTATGTTCTCAAGAAGCTTTTACATGGCAATTTTTACTCTCTGAGGTTTGCCATTGTCTGCAGAGAGGGGTGACGACCGAACAGAAAAATTATTTCAATTGAAAAAACTTTCTGTCTGAGCTGGAATTGAACTCGGGCAACCGCAGTTCTTTAGCTTAGGGGCCACGCACTCTACCCACTAGGCTACGACCGCCACCCACACACGTTAACACATTTTGTATTTAACTTTAAATTATGTTTTTTTTTATGTTAACACTAGCTTAAACCCGGCGCGTTGCTGCCGCGGCCCCGTTGCCAAACGCGAATAAAATGTTATCGGTGAAATTGTATATGTAAATTGTGGTCGAGTACTGAATTCCATGGCTGTGCGACCTATAACTCAAAATGTTTTGAATTTCTCAAATTTAGGTTGTATGGAAGGTGCCACGCCCCTTGTCCAATTCCATACAAAGTTATAAGTAAAACTGCCTGTGTAAATTGAGTTCAAATACGGAATTCCTAGGCTGTGCGGCCTATAACTCCAAAGAAATTCGATATCACAAATTTGGGTTGTATGGGAGGTGCCACTCCCCCTTTTAGAGCTCCCATAAAATGCTATCAGCGAAGCGTCACGTGTAAATTTTAGTCGAATACCGAATTCCGAGGCTAAGCGGCTTATAACTCCAAAGATATTCGATATTGCAAATTTGGGTTGTATGGAAGGTGCCACGCCCATTGGGGGTAGGAGGGTGAAATATACTTTAAGACCTATTCTCATACCTACCAAATATACATACAAAATTTCATGAAAATTGGTTGAGCCCTTCCTGAGGAGAACTAATCTCTAAAATTCAAACAGTAATATTCAAATATTAACCATCATAAGCACTCTGTTAATGACACTTCCACATAACTGTGAAATGAATTCTTTCGTTAATTAATTCTATTTTATATGTGTGAGCAAGATACAAGTGACAAATTGCAAAAAAGTAAGTGCAAAACCCAAACAAACTAAGAACTATGACATTATTATTCATTGACTGCCACTAATTAAATTGACGCAAAGCTCATTAGCTGCATTCAGGTGACTAAGGAATTTATAATATTTTCACATAATTAACCACTAGGTATTTACAGTAATTAATATGACATTGGAGACTATGATGCCATGTTGGTGCCTTTGAAAAGGTGCACAATACTTTTGTGTGCCTCATTAATAATCATTATAAGCACCAGCAAAGAAGCACTTCGACAGCTTTTCACAACATTTAACAATATCCGCATTAGAAACAAATGTTCAGATTGTTCAAATTGAGCATTAAAGCCTAATGCAAAGCGATAGCAACGACTTGCACCAACCACCACACACCAACCACCAGTTGTCATTGCAACCTAGTTCATTGGGTGCAAACAAGAGCAATATCAGCATACAAACAATTGCAATTACAATTGAAAATAAAACCATTTCCTTGAACATTCAAAACTCCCGCTTCGCTTTTTCCAATTGCGTTCTTCCGCTTCAAATAAGGAAGAATCCTATAAAAGAAAAATAAATATTAAAAATAAAACAATCATCAAAGAGTGCAAAGCTGAAAAATTTTCACATTTGCACATTTTCACAAATTCAGCGAAATCATGCCGAGGAAAAATCACATTTCAGTATGCATGACTTTGCGCTGCAGCATCGACAGAAACATCGACATTGAGAGAATGACGCCAACAACAAGAACACCAACACCAACAACAAAAAGAACACCAAAAGCGCTATCAGCAACATCAAAGCAGCATTGCCTCATTGCTTTGTTTGAGCTAGTACGTAGAGGAAAAACTGCAGAAGCTGCAGCACTAACTTCCGATTTCCGCCATTAATCATTGATTATAAATCTTTCAGATCGTTAGCATTTATCGCACCAATAGTCAGCGCTGCACCACGTGCCCCAAGTGGGTGGATTAATGGATGGATGGATAGATGGTTTTGTTTTTATATAAAAATTATTATTATTTGTACGTTTTCATTGTTTCTGTTCAAACAATTGCACCAGACGTGTCCGTCTATTGTTGGGTAGGTGTTAGCTTTGTGTAGGTGCGTCGGTGAATGTATGTGTTTATATGAAAGCTTGTGTGTATTGCAAACTATTACTTTCGCTTTTAAAGTGAAATGGAATAAATATAATTAACATTTCTAAAGAAACAATATTATCGGAAGAATGGAAATTTTGTACCGCATGCATTTATTATGTGAGATATTTTTTTTTTGTTATACTATTGCAGTTATTATTTTCAGTGAATACATATTTTTGTAAATTAATCTTAATTTGTAATATAAGTTTTGTTGACATACATTTTTTATTTCAGAAACGTTGGTATTTGTTCTCTTAACAAAACTTATCTAAACAATGTAAACATTAGAAATATTCAAAGCAGGCTTTAAGCCAAAAAGGGGCGTTAGCCCTCTATAGAGTTCGAAGGTTTGCAGCAAATTTTAAACAAATAAGACAATTTAAAAAAATTTTATTTGTTAAAGAAATAATTAAACAAATGTTTAAAACTTTTAAAAAAATATAAGGTTTAATAAATTAGGTTAAATTTTCATACTATATTTTGGGTCGAACATGTTTCTGCACATCTGCGATGCAATACCATTCAAATTGTATTTGTTTCATAACCGTTCTTCTAAAATATATATAATAAAAAGCATACGACAACTTTTGATGTTTACGTATTGAAACATAAGATTATAATTCGTTACTTGTTATAATAATTTATTTTTTAATTGTTTTGTAGAGTAAAAATATTTATTTAATATAGGTATAACTCTACTAATATTAACTCTTTTATACAAATAAACATTAACTGGAGTAGTAGTTGAAACCTGGCTCATTTATGCCACGCCCCCTTGTCCAAGGCCCATAAAATGTTATCAGTTAAGCTTCATTCGTAAATTGAGGTCGAATACTGAATTTCGAGGCATTGCAGCCTATAACTTCAAAGCTATTCGATATCGCAAATTTGGGTTGTATGGGAGGTATCACGCCCCCTTATCTAATAAACACCAAACTCCATAGGAACTTTCCCAAGATGTTGTTTTAGTTACCCTGAAAATTTCATATAAATCGGTTTCATGTGAATGCACGGAGAAAACTGTTTGCTAAATTTGTATTGTGGTTAAGCAAAACAGTCACTGGCATCTCAGCCACTTCAAAATTACGCTAGATTTCAGCAAAAATTTATCAAAATTTGCTATTTCAGTTTATTTAAGTAAATTTGAATTTAAGAACATTTTTGATTAAATTCAAGCAAAATTTTGCTAAGTTATTATGAACTGCAAAAGCAAAGTTCTACCTAATTCGAGCAAATATTTGCTTAGTTATTATAAAGTGGAATAGCAAATTTTGATTAGTTTTTGCTTAAATCTGATATATTTTTGAAGTGAAATAATTATAAACATTAATTAAAATTCAAAAATTGCCACCATCTGGAGATTTGAACCTCGGCCGCGTGACTGTAGTGCATGCATGGCCTCATCCATTCGACCACCGCAGTTGTTAACCAATCGTCGGCTTACTCTCTTCATTAAGGCTAAGCATGTGCTCGTGTGTTTAGAATAAATTTGCTTGAATTTAGAAAAAAATTTGCTATTTGAGTTTACAATAACTTAACAAATATTTGCATGAGTTTTGTAGAAAATTGCTTTTGCAGTTTATAATAACTTAGCAAATATTTGCTTGATTTAAGTAGAAATTTGCTTTTGCAGTTTGTAATAACTTAGCAAAATTTTGCTGGAATTTTATCAAAATTACAATTTAGCAATCTTTTTCTAAAATCACACCATGATTGAGAAAAACTTTTCTGATTTGCTTTTAAGCAAAACATTTGCTTGACTCATGCAAAATAATTATCTTCGTGTGACTTCACTTCAATTAGAGACTGTTTAATAATCTGTATATTGTTCGTAGGAAAATGTTCTAAGATCGTGATTCAAAAATGGGAAGTAGGGGAAGAAGGGTGAAAAATACTTTACGACCATTTCTCATATTTACTAAATACAAAACAAAAATTATTAATATCGGTCGAGCCATTTCAGAGAAGTGCGTCCACAAGCACTTTGACATGGGATTTTTATATATTAGAAGAAGACATGAATAGATAAAATATTATATATAGTCACTGCGCCTACAGAAATAGATGTGTTTTTTAGTTACTTTTCAGTAAAGCAAAAAAAACTGATTTTTTTAGAACATTTCTAGTACTGCGAGCGCATAGCTGATTTTGCTCACATCTAAACCAAAAGAGATAAAAAACGGTATATGCAGAAATGTTGGCAATATATAGTTTTAATAATATATAAAATAAATTAATAAGAGTTACATACCTGTTTTTGTTGACGCAGCGACGATATATTTTAAAAATGGAAATAAACTGCAAGACATTTGTATTTTGAATTAAATTTTAACATATAGTCAGCTAAGTGATTGACTCTATACAGAGTTGTTATTGTTGTTGTTGTTGTTGCCTTCTTAAAAAATCTTATTTGATCTAAAGCTCACAATTAAATTCATGTAATAATTTAAACAATATATTAAAATTAATTAACTAACTTTCTATGGCGGAGCACGGCCAAATAATTTTAATTAATGTCAAGTTAATTAAATAATCGAATAATTGATCGATTTCGGTCAAAGCCATGAGTAATTGAACATTTGATTCGCCAATTGTCGAACTCCAATGAATGTTGAAAAAAATGAGAACCAACTGAAACAGATGGCAATCTTGGTAGAGTTGATGGCTGTGATCTATAAATAGCTTACTGCTTAAAATGTCATATGATTAAATGGCCGATTTGAACGTAAAGTTTTGAAGAATTTGTTCAAACATGTGTGAAAGCATATACGACTTTCACAGTAAGTTGATCAAAGCTTAGTCACTCGAAGACTACTGATGAGGAAACGTAGCGATTTCCGAAACAGACTGTCTAGTCAGCTAAGTGATTGGCTCTATACAGAGCTGTTGTTGTTGCCTTCTTAAAAATCTTACTTAATATAAAGCTCACAATCCCCCACTACTCTGGCAGCACCCTGACGTAAGTGGTCTCTCCGATCGCTCACATTCTTCACAGGATTGTATGCCGAGTTAAGTTATGGGGACCACCGCCTTTATATGACATAGTTTGTGACAAAAATTATATTTTGCCTTATAGTTTCTCATGTCCGTGAAATATTGCCAAGCTTTCGAAGTTCTTCTGTCACTTGCTGCCTCAGCTATAAAAATATATGCCAAACATGCATTAAACGTATGCAAAATAAAGTTATAAATCTTTTTGTAAACAAAGATTACCTTCGATTTTATAAAGTTTTTTGATTGTATATACAGATGTATAGAAAACGTTGTAAAACATTTCAATAAGTAAAACTTTGTAGGCATAAATTTCGTCACCTTAAATAGTGACAATTGAAAAAGTACCATTGTTGGGAAATTTTGTTGCTGCTTAAATTTCACATTCGAGTCTCGAAAATAACGAAGTTAGTGTTGTATTATGACAAAATTTTCGTGGAGTTTTAAATGTCAAATTTGAGCTGTGTGAAAATTTGAAGCACTTCAATATACTTTTTTTTGGTGATGGTACGGGACATTTGAGGTACCTCATGTATGAGTTACCCAAAACTAGTAACTTGGAAGTTTTTGACAGTTATCACGATGAAGTCACAGCGTGTGTGTCGAAGTTACGCAACTCATTGACGGTTGCAACTCAGGTTGCTGCAAAACTAAAATCGTTTAATATTTTGTTCGCAGATGCTGTTTTTCTTGCGTTGCTGCTGCGTTGCAGCGGGTGTGGGCAAAATGGATTGCTGCAATCATCGCAGCGCGTGTGTCAAATGTATTAAAAAATACGTAACCTGGTTGCAGTTCCACTAATGTTTTGGTTGCAGTGTGTATGGGCCGCATTAGACACACAAGCAGCACAAAGCTTTATCTCTCTTTTCCTCTGCTACAGTGTTTCTCATTGTTATACTATTGTCATACTCTTCCATATTGAGTTTGAGTATGTTTAATGAGCGCTTTATAGAGCACACTGAAAACAACCGAGTGGTAAATGGACCACTTGACGTAGCCAAGTATTTCTAAAGTACAATGTTGCTGCGAGGCCTTCAACACCTGTACACAATTCTGAATTTCATTTGTTCGGGCATGGCATCTACCTTACAGAATAAACTGCTTTTTGCAGAAATCTTATAAGATTTTAGGGTATTTTTTTTTGTGCCTTAAATCATTGCAAAATTAAATAAATGTGTAGTGGACGAACCGTCAATAGCAACATACCAACGGACGGATAATGTGGAATCCAGGTAAGCAGACCAAAATGTAAAATGCAGACGAATAGTTAAAAACAAACAAATATTTTTAAGCTGGAACAAGAACTGACATTTTACAGTAAGGTGGATCGGAAATTATTTGTTTTTTGCAAATTTTATTTTTCCGGCCGTGGTAAAGTTTAGAATGAATGTAAAACTTATTATAAAGTGTGTGTGCATTTGTTAATAGGTATAGCTAAGAAAGTATTGCTAGATGTGGTGTCAGGAAATTCATTAGTAAAATCTATTACTTAAAATTATTGGAACAATGAATAACCCAAAACTACTATTTTAGAACATGATTTCAGAAAATTATAAAAATTTCAAATCTTTTTATTCGTTTAAAATAAAACAAAATGAAAATTTTGTTTTTATATGAAAGAAAAATAGATTCTTGAGGGAAAATATAACCGGGATATAGTATATACTATTATATAAAAGGAAATTTTAAATCAGATTAGCTTGATATCTGCTGAACCGATTATTTTTTGATAATTTTTTATATAAATTCTTTGATTATAATTTGATAATTTCGATAATTCTATGTTTTATTCGATTCCTTATATAATTTCCAGTGTCATAACTTAAAAGGTTTTTCGAAAAGTCTATTCTTTAATTATTACAAAATTCACGTATTTTATTTGATGCTTACATTCCACAAGCTACACAATACAACAGCAAACAAAAGTTTCCTCTCTTTGTCGCTAGAGCTTTTTTTAATGTAACACGGCAGCCATGTTGTGGAGTTGCTTTCAGTGAGATTCTTGCTGTCACACATTGTTGATTAATTTTATTTGCAAATGATGTGAGAGGAGTTGCTAGAATTCAGTTATAAGCATGAATTATGTTTTGTAGCCTTGCCAGCTAGCTTTTCCCGATTTGAGATTGAGTAAGTCTATCTATCTATACTATCAATCTATCTATACTAATTAAAGCGTTGTGACACTGCGAGGATGTTTGACAATCACGCGAGAATTACTGAACCGATTTAGACGAAATAGATCCCAAGCTATTGTTATTTTGCCACACCTACTTTTTGCGTCTACTATATGCTAAAAATGCTATATTTCAGACGGTTTTAGTCGCACAGGACTAAAATTTGTTAATTTTATTTGTAAGGTTTTTTTCGGCAGCTGTACTAAAAATGGGTTTCACCGCCCCCTTTAACTGCCCAAAAATCAATTAAAATGCTATATTTCTGGTCGTATAACACTACGTTTAAATTTGGCCAAATGACTCATTTGGAATCAGCCATTTAAAAGTGCTTATATTGTTTTTTTTTCTTGAGATATTATCTTATTTTGTTTAAAAAGTTCTTTGTTTTTTTTTACTGGTTGATATTATGATATACGTGTATAAAATGATTTGTTGTTTGACGTTTTCCTTTGTTTTTAGTGTTTTAGTTTGAAAAAGTTTGCAATAAGTTTTAAGAACGTATCCAATCTCATTCATTTGTTTGAAATGAGTTGATTTGGAACTCAGAATTTGTATGGGAAAAGAGATTAGTCATTGGCCCAATGTTAACGTAGTATAAGTGTTTAATTTGGTAATTTAGTTCGCTCGGTTACTTTTGGCAACTATACCAAAAACGGGCGTGTCCCACTTTAGTTACGTCCACTTTCGGGGATAAGCGTGAAGTGAAGATGGTTTGGGTATTAGTAAACTAAAATTTTTTGATTTAGTTTATATGATTACCCTTGGCAGCTGTACTAAGAGTTGGAGTGTCCCACTTTAGTTACGATCACATTTCAGGGGATAAGCTTGGAGCGAAGCAAAGCTCGCTAGGTTTAAGCTAAATTGAGGTGAAATCTTGGCAGATGATTTGTTTTGAGTGCGAGATGGTTATAGAAAAAATGTTCCCATACCCCCATTACCACCCACAAATTATCAAAAATGCTATATTTTGGACGGTTTTGGTCTTATTAGACTAAAATTTGGAAATTCAGTTCATATGGTTACTTTCGGCAACTTTACTGAAATATTTGAAAATATGTATACAATTTTTTCCGAATAGCATAAAAATTCCTATATGCGACGGTCATGTCTCCTGCGTCTGCCGGAAAATACTTTAAACCAATAAAAATTCCAATAATATCGGAAATTTTTTCAATATACTAGTTATACGTACTAAATATTTTCGAAAAATTTTCGGTGTACCGTTATTTTTATTAGTCAACGACTTTTCATAAAAAAGTGTATTGTATTGAGAAAATCTATAGTTTTCAAGATGTAGAAAAAAGTTTAATGTCATAATGTTGGAAATTTTTCAAAACCTAAGAAGAATATATTTATGTTTAGAATCTACGTTAAAAAATTACATTTTTGAATTACAAATTTAAACATTTTTTTTTCCCAAATTTTTTATTATCCTGTAATGCAGGACTTATTAAAAATCAAAATACAGAAAAGCCAAGTAACTTCGTCACCATAACAAATACTCTTTAAAGAAGGTAATTCAAATATAATAAGGAAATTTTTTTAATATTTATAAAATTTTTTTTTTAGAAACACAATTATTTTTATATTTTGCATTTGAAAATGCAACAAAAATGCTATAATTTTAAGATTTCAAATTGGATATGTTATCTAATATTTTTATACCAGGCTGTGTGATGCCTATAGATTCCAAAACTACTGAACGGATTAAGCTGAAATTTTGGCAGTCGATTTATTTCAGGTAGGAGATGGTTTAGGAAAAATAATTTTGCCACACCCTCTTTAACCGCTCCCAAATCAATAAAAATGCTATATTTCAGATGGTTTGGGTCGTATAAGGTAATAACTTAGTAATTTTGTTTGTATATTTATTGTCGGCAGCTGTACTAAAAATGGGTTTCCACGCCCCTTTTTGTCGCCCAAAAACTAATAAAAATGCTTTATTTCGGACGGTTTGGGTCGTATAAGACTAAAATTATGTTATTTAGTTCGTATAGCTACTTTCTGCCACTGTACTCTCTTTTTCAAGGGATAAGTTTGGAGTGAATTAAAGTGATCTAGGTATAAACTAAATTAAGCTGAAATTTTGGCAGTTTATTTGTTATAAGTACGAAATGATTAAGGGAATAAATGATGTCACACCCCCTTTTACAGCTCACAAATCAACAAAAATGCTATATTTCGGATGGATTTGGTAGTATCATTCTAAAATTCGGTAATTGAGTTCATATGATTACTTTTGGCTACTACACTAAGAACGGAGAATATATAAAATTATTCTTTCGATTATCATGAAAACTCGTAAATAGCAGTAAGACGGTCTGTGAAAGACCAATTCTATCAGGACAGGCCGGGGAATACTATTCCATATAAAAAATTGATCAGGATCCTGTTTAGCTGTGTCTTTATAATCTGCAAGTCATTCTTGCTTCTTTTTATTTCTCCTTGTTAAACCATGGCTTAGCTCATTTCCTCAGTTGGTATCATGGTTTTTATGTTACCTGAATATATTTTCATTTGTAATAGTGTAGTAATCGGCATTAATTTTTCCTGGCATGAACACTATCGTAAAATCGGAATCCAGTCTCGGAAATTAGTCTTACTTGATTCTTGTCATTTTTGGTGACGGGTTTTTATGAGTAAAAAGTGAAACTAAGAGTTTTTAGTCTGTTGCAACAATGAATTTGTGTCCGTTCAGGTAGAGTTTATAGAAATTTATACTCCAATATATCGCAACGTGTTGTTCTTCTTCTATTATTGGCATATTGATGTCATGTTTCTGTAAAGTTTTGCTTGTGTATGATATGGGAAGATCTTGTCCTGTTACTGCCGTGTGACAGTTTTGCTCCTAACGCAAAATTGGAGGCATCAGTCTCAAATAAAAGGTTTTGAAAATTTGGGATATTGTATTTTGGGTGGTTATATTAATTTTTGTTTCAAGAGTTAAAAATATGTGTGGTATTGTCCAGTCCAAATAAAAGTTTGATTTTTCATTAATAATGCATTTAAACATTGTGTAATTTCAGTAAAATTTTAAATAAGTCTTCTATAGTAATTGCAAAAGGCAACAAATCTACGTACTTCATCTGCTTTTTTTGGAGTAGAGTCATTTTTAATAGTATCTTATTTTCACAAATTTGTCTTAATGCCATATTCCGCAATTAAGTGTCCTTAATAAACTACTTCTGGCCTTCAAAATTTGCATTTAATTTGTAGCAGTATTTAGCTAATTGGTCAAAAACTTTTATAAGATTACTGTTGTGTTTGAGACTACATTCTTTTACATCATCTACAAATAAAAATGCTTCTGAGCTTGAACTTGCCAGTGCTAAAGTTAGCACACGTTGAAAGTTATTTAAGGATATTTTTAATGCAAATGGTAGTCTTTTGAATTGGAAGTATCCCTTTTTTGTCGAAAAAGCTGTAAATGGTCTTGAATTGGAATTTTTCTCTAAAAAGATTTGATCAAAGGAACTCGTCATGTCAAGTGTAAAAATACTCTGCTCTGCCTAGTTGGTTAAAACATCTTTTTGTCTAGTCAAAACAAATTTATCGTTTACTATTACTTAATTTAATTTTTTGTAATCGGCCACCAAGTACAATTTCCTAGAGTCATCACTGCTGTTTTTTTGTACTAGTAGTAGTGATGTGTTTATCATTTTGCTATAATTTTTCTACTTGATTTTGAATTTCCGGGTTATGTACATGAGGCAATCTTAAATTTTTAATGTAAGTGTAATGTTAAATGAATTGTCTACTGTTGCGAATTTTTGTGCCTATTTCTGTAAGCCACAAATATTGATTGCATTTTATTTTTTTTTATTTTAATTGGGGTTTTATGATCTACTACAGGTCTGAATTTTATTACTTTTAACAATATGGGAATAACTCAGTTGGCGTAGCTGATGCTAAAACTAACTCCTAGGAGTACGCTACACTTTTCTAAAAAAAAAAAAAATATTAATAGACAAATTAAAAGTTTTTTGTTGCAATCTCAATTTTACTCAATACCTTTACAATTCATAACTTTTTTACTGTTTGAGATATCCCAACATAATATTTATCAAAGATATTTGTCTAATTGAAACCGATAATTCATTCATAAAAATGATAGACGATGATTCAATCATTTTTTTTTTAATTTCCCCTACACTTCTTTGTGTTGCATGGAAGTGTAAAAACTATTGAATACAAAATATGCATACGGTCTATTTTCTACGTGCTCTTCTTTTCTATGTCGTTTCTTCGCAAGATCAAAAAAATAAATTGTATATTTTTCTTCAAAATCATTATTTATGGTCAAAAATACACTAAGATTGTTTAAAATGCTACTTTTTGGAATCATTTAAAAGTTCAAAGAGCCTTCAGAGATGCTTACAGGATAAGAGAACTCGTGTGCTTTGGTACACAAATAAAAAAGGATCAGTAAAACAGTTGACTGTAAGTTAATGTTTGTCTTAAAAAAAAATGTTTTAGTTTTATATATTTTTAAAAAGTATTTGTTGCTGGCCAAATCTATTATTAGTTTTATTCTGAATCCAAAGTTCTGCAAATAAATCGTCAATTTTCCAAGATTTTTTGTGTTCACGTAGTCTAGTCTTTAATAATAAATGAACTTTTTGTGTATGTAGAAAATTAATGTTAACTTAAAACTCAAACTTAATATTACCCAGTCGTCTAGTCACTTTTCTTTTGTCTTTTCTATCAAATCCTGCTAAGAAGACCTTGAAAGTGAAGACCCAAAATGTTTATATCTTTGAAAAAAATATGGTTTTTATTAGCATTCTATAAAATTTTCATCAAGCAATTACTTCTGAGCTGTCTTTTTATGACAATAAATTTCTGCTTATATATTTTAAGCTGCTTTATTTTTTCCCAGAAATTAGCTTAAGTGAGTTATATTTTCAATTTTCTTCAAGAAAATTGAATTGAATTTTCTTTGAAGATTGTTGACATGTTGGCTTTACATGTCTTATGTTTGTTTTTCGAAAATTAATTTCATGCTAAAACACTTCATTACATTTCAAAAAACCTTCAACGAAATTATGTCAACAACATTGTGCAAAAGTTATCGTCTCGCATAGCTATATTATATGCATGTATGCAAATAAAATCAAGAACTCACAAAAATACACAAAATTTGCAAAGTTTTTTTAATAAATATATTGCGCAACTCTTACTTTTGATCTGAACAAACAAAGCCAAAAACTTTTTTAACAAATATATGTTTAATTCATTTCTATTACAAAACTCAGGAAATAAAAGAGTGCAAATAAAATTCCGCCCCCCCCCCCCAGAAACAATACGGCTGCAAATTTATTTGAGTCAACAGCAAAAAAATTCTTACAAATGAAGCAGAAACGGCTGTTGCAGCTGCTTATCGCCTGCCTGATACTATGAATGTTTCATAAACCACGCACATATCTAAGGATAAAATAAAAGGAATAAAAAAAGATTAAAAAATACAACCCGAATACCACTGAGAACTCATTCATTGGCAAATAAGTAGAATATTGCTGTAATTTATTCATGCTCATGTGCCGCATATTTAAGCAAATGTTTTTTGCTTTTTATGGTATTTATCTGTCTATTTGACTGTCAAGCAAAAAGGCATTAGGAATAAGTAGGTGTGTGTGAGTGTGTGTTAGACGTTGCTAGTGGATATTTGTATGTGTGCTTGTGTATAGTGCTATATTAAATAAATAAGTGCTTTATATGCGAGCTAAGTCATTAATCAACCAATATTTTTTGCTATATAAGCGCACATAAAAAATACACCTGCCTGTGCTTGCATCTTAAGGTATGTGTAAAAAAAAACCACACACACTCAAAAAACAAAAGCTATAAAAATAACAACAGCAATTTGACATTCTTTCCAAGTTCTTAATACGCTTATATGTCTTCATTCGATGCAAGTAAACAAGACAAAAAAATTACCTTCAATAAATTTCAATTTTATGCATATAAATGTCATGAATGTTGACAGCATTTTTTGCTGTTAGCTATACTGCTGCTGTTATTATTAATTTTGTTAAGGTATTAGTTGTTGTTGTTGTTGTTTTTGTTGCTGTCATTGTTGTGGATTTTGTTGGTTGGTTCTGTCTTTTGGCTTAGTTTGCGACTCTATGCAACAAATTGACAACCACTCAATTAGTTAAATGTTACTCATACGCACTGGAGACCGACAATAGATAGGCTTACAAAATATTAGTTACAGTCAGTAGAGTATCAAGGGGGGTTGCCAGAAAGATTGCAAAATTGACAAAAAAATTATTTCAAAATAAATATGCATTGTAATCAACAATTTTTTGTATAAATATAAATTTTCTTTTTAGTAGGAGCGCATAATTTATTACCGAAGTATGTATGTTTTGTAGTACGTATGATTGAACTTATTATACAACTCCATTGAAAATAAAATTTCACTTTCACAATTTTTATTAAATAACTCAATTCCCACTTAATTGAATTTCTTAGCTAAGCCACATTAATACAACTTACGAAATTTGTTACTATAACTTATAAAGTATTACGAATATAATAATAGCTTTATACCGTTACGCCGGACCGTTATAATATTACAAATTTATTACTAAATGAATATATTATTATCGCACGATGCAAAAGTTGCTTAAATTAAATTTATTATCTTTTCAGTCCGGTTTTTATTTGACTCGTAGCGGTTACTTGTCTTGGGTGACCCCTACTGAAATTTTCTGCAGAATATTTTTTGGAATTTTTTTTCGAGATGGGCATCCTCTTTTGGTTTAAGTGTAAGCCCGGAGAAAACAGATCTCATCCTTTTCACTCGGAAATATAAAATCCCTAACTTAGAATCTCCGCGTCTGAACGGCACAAGGTTGCTCTTTAGTGACAGCACGAAATACCTAGAAGTTATTCTGGATAAGAAGCTTATCTGGAATGTTAACATTAAGGAACGTGTTAAAAAGGCAAACTTAGCACTGTTTTCTTGTAAAAAAGCAATAGGTAAAAAATGGGGTTTTCCCCCAAAATTGTACGCTAAATTTATACAGCAATTGTCCGCTCCATACTTATATATGGCTCACCGGTATGGTGGAGGGCCCTTGATAAGACAAATACACTCCAGAAATTTGCAAAGGTACAAAGAAGTGTAGGTCTATGTGTTACTGGGGCATTGTCGTCAACACCAACCAGCGCCCTTTATGTCATGCTTCACCTTCCTAATCTCGATATCTTTGCCAGGGAATGTGATAACACAGCAGCCCTCAGACTGAGAGAATCTGGAAATTGGAAAGGTAATTCTGAACTTCTCTGCACCCGACAAAACAGACTACTATGTGCCTAGCTTTAATCTTGAAAAAACAACGTAGTTCTTATCCCTTCATGGCTAGACTGGGCAAACAAAATCCCCCTTAAAACTTCCGGCATAAAAATTTTCACAGATGGATCCAAACTTCGAGAACAAGTACGACAAGTTCGAGATCCAAACCGCCAAGATTATAGGTAAAAAAGACCTTGAAGGAAAGATTATTGCAATCTTTTCAGCTAATTAAGCTGCACTGAAGGCACTGAACTCAAATATTGACAACTCTAAAACTCTCACTGAGTGCCGCAGATCTCTTAACGAGATGGCAAGGCTACTCAGGATACACCACATATAGATACCTTGACATAGAGATATAGAGGGAAATAATATGGCTGACGAATTGGCAAGGAAGGGTACGACCTCTAACACCCTCTTAAATGAGAACTTTATTGGTAAGCCCATGTCCTCCTATAAGCTCCAGTGCAAGAACAGATCATTAAGTCTTGCACAAGAACGCTGGGAACACCTTGATACATGTAGGATAACTAAGTTAAAATGGCCTACCTACGACTTAAAATGCACCAACTCACTGCTTGCGTTAAGCAGAGTAAACCTGTCAAAAATAGTAGGGATCCTAAAGGGTCACTGCCTGATCGGAGCGCACGCTCTTCGGTTGGGACTGGCATCAAACGATTTCAGCAGAAGCTGCAGATGTGAGGAGAAGGTAGAAAATGTTCTGCACCTCCTCTGCGAATGTCCAGTTTTAGCTTAAAAGAGAATGGCAACTTTGGGCCATCCCTTTTTAAATGGACTTGCCGAAGTCTCATGCCTGGAAATCAAGCATATCCTTAAATTAATTGTCCTCTCGAGCTGGTTTGAGAAGAGAAATCTCTATTAGGTTTTAAAAGAGATTATGTGGTTACACAATGGGCCTGCACTGGCCTAAGTGTAAGAGTCGTCTACCGACTCAGCCACCTGTGTCTTACCTAACCTAACCTAAATGGTGAAAAAAATTTTTAAATAAAAATTTAAAAAATAATAAAACCAAATATTGTTTTACTTTTAGACACAAATTTGTTAAAATTAATATTTTGATTATCAAAAGATCCGAGCAAAATGCTCTGTCTTTAAGAGGGCCCCGTGTCGATTTAAGCCCCAGGCCCCACTATATGTTAATCCGGCGCTGTCAACAATAGATGTGTTCATAACTGTTTATACCTGATCCGTGATAAATGCGTAGCTAACACGTATTCTAAATCCGTTTATATTATTAATAACATGTATTTTCTAAATAATGCACCCCTTAATCGAGTAAATGTTGTAAAGGACCTTGGAGCGATATTTGACTCAAAATTTACCTTTATTAGCCACATAAATTATATTATACCTAAAACATAGCAAACTTCAGCTTTTGTCCACAGAAAAAGTCAGAAATTTACAGATTTTTACGTGCTCAAGTCTCTGTTTCTATTTATGACGTTATTGTGGGTTCAATTGACTGTCCTAATCTCTTAAAGTTAATCAATTTTAATGTTCCTGGAAGAATTTTACATCACTCGGATATAATTTTTTTAGGCACTTGCCAAACAAACTATGCTTTTAACTCGCCTATTAATAGGGCGCTTTATAAATTTAATGTTCTATCTATGAACCATGATTTTGACTTTCCTATCTTTAAATAATCTTTCAAAAACTTGATAGGAAATGTTATTAGTTAAACTTCATTAAAGTTTTTCGAAATGACCTTGTTATTTATTATGTTGATTTTATATGATTTATATACAAATTCAAAATGTTTGATAGCTTAAATCATACTTGTTTTTAAATACAAATTCTAGTTGTTTGAAAGTTTAAAATCGTTTATTGAGCTTTGGGTCAAGAATAGAACAATTAATTGTTCTAACGAATTTTTTCAAGTTAAACTTTAATGTATCACAGTCAGTAAGAATTTAATGTTTATTGACTGAATAAATACATAAATAAATAAATAAGAATTGTTTCATTTTTGACACTCATTTTACTTTGAGTAAAATAGAAAAACGTTAAAATATATGTGTCGTTTAGTTGCAAACCGAGACCTTTTCCATCCTAGTTACTTTTTAGAAAATAGAGAAAAACTGATACACTTAAAGATCGCATAAATTTAACCAGTTTTATTATATTATTTAAGTATTTTGTTTTATTAGCATATATTATAAAGCAAAATAAAATAAACACAGTAGCTTAAGTTAAATTAATTAAATAAAAGTGGAATAGATCCATACATGGGCATAATGCATTGAATTATTAGTGCATTAAAAAATATCATTAGCACTATGCGCTCAGTAGTAATGCAAATTGAATTTCCATTACCACTAACCACCTAGTGGTAGTGCAAAATAAATAAATGTTCATTACCATTAGCATGTAATGGTAATGGGGAAAAAATTGCATTACCATTAGTATGTAATGGTAATGGGAAAAAATTTGCATTAACACTAAATTTTTAATGGTAATTACAATTATAATGGAAGAAATTTAAATAACAACTGTAATTTCAAAAAACTTCTACGAATACAAAATTTTTCTAGTATAAAATTCTGTAAGTGACGTGGTTTCATTTTAATTAAAAATTTGTTGATTAAGGAAACTCATTGAAAGGGTAACTAATATATGCAATATGTAACGATAGTGAAAAAATTATTGTAAAAAAGAAGTTGGAAGCAACTGTAAAATCAAAAACAAATTTTGATAGTAAATAACATTTATTAGTTTTATTTAATACTAGCATTTTTAAATTCGTGTTGTTCGCTAAGTTTTTGTCTTCGCGACCGATTGCTGATGTTTTTTGCAATTTTAGTGGTAATGTAAATTTCTTCCATTACCATTAAAAATTTTGTGGTAATGCAAATTTTTTGCATTAACGTTAAAATTTTCCATTACCATTAAAAATTTAGTGGTAATGCAAATTTTTTTCCATTACCATTACATACTACTTGTAATGCAATTTTTTCCATGACCATAACATACTAATGGTAATGCAAATATATTTTTTGCAAACAAATAAACATAAAGGAATAGAAGCATTTTGCTACCAAATATGGAATAAATCTGTTTTGCTACTAACAAGTCGTTGAAATAAAATCGTTTTGCTTCTAAGTATGGTTTTTTGATATAATTTTTGATGGAATAGAACTGTTAAAACTAATAAAATGACATACGTAAAGCAATAGTGACGATTTTGATTATCAACCATCAACTATCACCACTAGCCGATTCCAACCCTGATTTAAAAATTTTTATTTTTTGTATAGAGATTTTAGATATGGATAAGGATAACTCTCCTTTGGAGGTGTGAAATTTATTTTCCAACCCGGGTGCCAAAAACCTTAGCAACGCCATGGATTACAGTACTGACAGAGATGCAATGAGTTTTCGAATGTCGCTAAAATATTTTTTTTTTGTTTCTTTTTTAGCAGTAGAAAAAAATTTTCGCTTAAGTGCTACATTTAGAAGTTTTCTTCTTTTGCAGAGCGTCAATATACATTACAAGATTTATGTAGCAAAAACAAAAACTAAAATTTTGTTTTTTTTTGTTGCTTGAGTAGCATAAAATGTTGAGAAGTTGCTTAGGTAACATACATGAAAACATTTAAGTTAAGCCTTCTGTACATAAAATAATTAAAGTTTTAATCAATAAGCTATCCACTCTGAAAACTTTTTAATATGTCTAAACAAAATTTCCAAACTTGTTTCTGTTAAGTTTTTAAGCAATTTATTTCAAAGTAGTTTGGACACTTTGCTTAAGCATGGCTGACTTCATGCTACCAGCTTCATGTTTTTTAGCAAAATTGACTTACTTAAATTGTATTTGCATGTTCAGCTTGTGGTAATATTCTTAAAATGTTCGAGCAGAATATGCTTATATTAGTGTGTACAGAATTCTGGTTTTTGTATTTTAAAGCAATTATGATATAAATAACAATGTTCTTGAATGTAAGTTAACATGAATCTTTCCTTATTCAAAACACTTATAATATTTTTTGCAAGTTTATTAGTTAAAGTGAAAATTCAATTCATTAAAATCTATCAAATCTTTTATGTAGCTTAAATTTTTATTGGTTCTAATTGAAGATCTTATATCAAGGCTTTCATGTCTGTTCTACTACTAAATTTTCTCCTCTGTAATGCAATAAATAAATGAATTAATGCTCCTCAAAAGGATCAGTTAAATTAAATCAAATTAAATGCCAGAATAGCCCTTTTGTTGTTCAGTTTGTATTGAAATGTAAGCGACTGTAATAATTATCGTCTACGTCTGCAGCAGCTATTAGCAAAACAACAACAAATCAAAAGAATGTTATAAGAAATAGAGAATTGTGCTCGTCGCTTGTATAAGCGATTGAGTTAAATATTTTCGACTTATTTCATCAAACAAGATAATTCTGTATTGTTATCTTGGTTGTAATACAAAATTTTTAAAGTTTTTTCAATGCAAAGATTAGACAGCCTTAAAAATAATTAGTAAAACAAAATTGTTGTTATATTAGTTTTAATGTATATAAAATTATTTCTCTAGTTGCATATCTTAAAAGTATGTTTAGAAAACGAAATATCATTTTGGGTTTTCTGCTACACTGCATTGTTCTAGTGTGTTATTTTTTGTATAAAATATTTTGCCTAGAATTTTCTATCACACTTCCACGTACAGCATAAGGCAATGTCACCAAAAATATAATATATAATATCTACATATATATACATATATACAACACAGTGGCAAAAAGCTGTTGTTTCCCTCTGCTGCCCGTAAATTTTAGCCAATTTAGTTGGCTTTTTTTCTTAAATGTATGTAGTTACAATGCGAAGGCTAAAGGCAAAAATAAAATTAAGAATCATTTGCCACACCCCGTTTTACCGCCTGAAAATCAATACAAATGCAACGTATATTTCAGACGGTTTTGGTCGTATTAGACTTAAATTAGGTATTTTAGTTTGTATGGTTACTTTCGGTTATTGTGTAAAAATGGGAGTGGTTGAACTAATATTTGCCCACTTTTTAAAAAGGTTTTAAATTGATTGCGATTGCATATTCTTTTAAAACATACTATATTTTTACTACGCCCCATCCAACCTTTTTTAACTAACCTACATATTCTTACTGATTCCCAATATAGAATAGGAATTTTAGGCCAATTTAATTTTAACAAATTTTTATTATTTTGACACCAAAAACCCTAACCATAGTTTTGAAGATCAACTGTAGAATTTTTTAGTATAACGACTTTTTCACAAAACCATAGTATAATTAATTCAAAGTAGAAGCGACAATTTTTGCTGCGGTCAATGTACGTCAAACAAAAGAAAATCAAAAAGAGAGCGTGCTATGGTTGCTATGGCAGCTGATGCAAAATAGAGATATCGAAAATGTTTTGTGTCGCACAAAGAAAATAAATAAATTTATTTCATGTACGTTTAAAAAACAAATACTGTTATTGAACGCTCGTTTTATGTTTTATTTTGTTTGACGTTGGTTAACCGCAGCTCGTGAAAAAAAAGGTAGCATCCAAGGCTACCTGATAAATAATTTTACCATGCACAAAACATCGTTACCTAAGAATAAAAAAACAACGACATGAAAATTAAAGTTTTGAATTTCGATGCAAATATATCCATTGTTTTTTAATTTATTCAAATATGTTTTGTACAAAATTTCAATAAAAGTTTTGGAAAAAATTGTTTAAACTGAACCGTTAGATCAGTGCATCTAAGTTTTTACCTTTTTTCAAAAAATATCCAAAATATTGACTTTTTACTAAAAAACGGGTCAAAAGTATTCTTCGTTGTAAAAAAAAACAAGTTAAATTTAATTTCGTTCAACATTTTACACAGCATAAATCATTGCAAAAGAGTCCAGTCTCAAAAAAAAATTCATGTAAAAAATTTATGCTATTTATCTAAATCTAAAATATATTTTTTCATACCATTGACTATCTATAGTATAAACCAGAGTCTGAATTGCTGACTTCAAAAAAGTAACGCAGGTGTACAGAGAACTATAGATAAAGTATTGCGCATGTCCGCCATCTTTGCTGTGACGTAGGTGGTGCTCATTGTTGCAACCGTAGTCACAATTTATTCATAGGGTGTAAAGATTTTAAAATGTCGAAATTTTCTTATGAAAACTTGTTTTACTGAAAAGAAATAAATATCGTTAAATAAAACACATGTCCAGAATAAAGTAACTATATCTTTTAGTATCTACTGTTTGTGAAAGAACTTGCATATTTTGTGGGGGTGTTTTCTCTCCTTTTTACCCCTTTACACAAAAAGCAGCTACGTTGCTTGATGTGTTTGACAGAATTTTGACTGCTTTTTTTATTTTTTCGCTATTTTGCTATCTTCGTCTTCTTTGTTGTTTAAATTTCTCTTTTTGACATTTTCTTTTGTATGTATTCATCAAGTGTCACATTTGACGGGCACCAATGACAACGTGCGCAGTAAATTTTTTTCGTTGAGCTGGGAATACATTATCTAAAGTTCTTTGTATCATGGTAACAGCACAAGAATTTTTGCTTTCTTACTTATATTTCAGCAAAATAAGAAAATTTGTTTTCAAATACTTACTCAACAAGCTGTAAGCAACCATTTAAAAGCAAAGCCCAAGTACGAAAATCAAATAAAAGATAATATAGCTTCTGAAAACTGTGTAGAATATTCAGCTTACCAAGTTAGCTGAATGAAATGATTCGAAACGAATTGAAGCAACTGCCAGCAGTTAGCTGTTGTTTTCTTTGCTTTGACTTGATTAAGCACTCTAGTTCTTGTTGTCGAAAATCTAAATGATTGCTGTGCTTAATGAATAAGCAGTGAGATCATAGCTGTCATTTGCTGCAGTCAGTTAGTATTTTTAAGTTCTCTCATTGTAATAGTTGTTAATTATGGCGCCGCGTGTAAACAAAAAGTCATTAGCGGTATTCACACTGACTTGGGTAGTTGGGTATGGGTGGATTGAGTACTTTTGATTATTGTGAGCACCCTAAATTGCAGTTGAGTAATTTGTAGAATAGTTGTGCGCAGTGCTGCAAGTTTTTTTGATCTCCCTGGTTTATATAGCTGATGAGAGATGAATGACAGCTAGAAGAGAGTTACCACGACTTTTTTTTTTTGTCATTTTACAGTGTTGCGCAAAACAATAGCAACAAAATAAGTGCGCTGCAACAAAATCGTGTATCTTTTTTAATGTTGGGGACACATAAAAAAGATTATAGGAATGAAAGCATATATTCATACATCATATATAAAACAAATCAAATTCAAATTTGGTTTTGTTTTTTTTATTAAATTTAAAATTTATGTGACTTTGCAGTATTTTATAATTTACTACCAATCCCGAGCAGACGTTGTCCTGCCACAGACGTCCTTACTGCCATAAAGGAGTTTTCATGCCAATCGGAAAAAAATAATTTTATATATCTGAACTGGCATAACTGTAGTGCGATCACGCCCATTTTTAGTTCAGCTTCCGAAAGTAGCCATATGAGCTAAAGTACCAAATTCTAGTTTAATATGATCAAAATTGTCCAAAATATAACAATTTTATTGATTTAATGGCGGTAAAAGGGGGTGTGGCAAATTTTTTTTCCCTAAACCATCTCGTACTCGAAAAAATCTCCTGCCAAAATTTAGCTTATATATACCTATCGCACTTTGCTTCACTCCACACTTATCCCCTGAAAATGGGGCATAAGCAAAGTTCGACCACTAAACGACCTAAATTACTAAATATTAGTTTAATACGGTCTAAAACTGTCTGAAATATAGTATTTTTTATTGATTTGTGGGCGGTAACAGGGGGTGCAGCTTTTTTTATTAACTAAAATATATTACAGATATTGTAAATTAAGTGGCTTTAGGTGTTACCATTCCTTAGATCTTAAGAGACACCGCACGAACGACTTTATGTATACCTTTATAAAGAAGGGCGGTAAAAAAACGCGTGGCAACATTTATATACATAGTGGCCACCACTAGGTCCCATAGCTCATATACACCAAGTTTCATTATAAAACATGCACAACTCAGGAATTGTATTAATTTCTGAAAAGTAGGCGTAGTTATAGTTTGAACACGCCCATTTTTGGTGAAGTTGCCGATAGTAACCATGCGAACTCAATTGCAAAATTGTAGTCCCATACAACAGAATCTGTTTGAAATATAGCGTTTTTATTGATTTTTGGGCGGGAATAGGGGGTATGGCAAATTTTTTTTTTATTATTCGGGATATTAGCCTAGACAACAAATGTTGCAAAATTTGATGCTCTTTGGCCTATTTTTGCGAAAGGTGGTAGCACATGGAAAAAGTATTCAATTTGGCAAGAAATCAATCTACCCAAACATGTCAGGCAGTCAGCTAGAGTAGATTGGTAGATGGGTACTTGGGCATTTTACAAAAACAAAATGTGCGGCATTTGCCAATCTACCCAACTACCCAAGTCTGTGTGAATACCCGTATTGAAAAAGCTTTTAATTTCGTTAATGATCAGGGGCCTATAATTTATTTTTTTGAAGCCTGGGGCCGAATTACAGCATCCGTGCTCGAGCAAAATTGTGCAAGATTGTTAGGCACTTGTTTCGTCGTGCCCTTCGTAATTTTGCTCGATCACGGATGCTGTAATTTGGCCCCAGGCTTCAAGAAAATAAATAACTGAAGCAACAAGCCACAGCAATAAGTAATAGCTTGTTAAGCAAGCACAGTAAAAATGTTCAAACTATGGATTAACTCTTTCTTTTATCTGCAAGCCATAGAGCGACAAAAAAGTAAAATAAAAGCAAAGAAAACAAAAACAACAGCTAACTGCTGGCAGTAGGGTCAATTAAAATAAATGAAACGAGACGATGGTAATTTGTCGAACGTCTGTACTCATTACGGATGTTTTGACGTTTAACCCAAAATGAAAAGAGTTGCTCAACTCGTCTGAATCAGCTGGTTAGCTGGCAATCAAGTGTTCTTTAGCTCATCCCTCACAACGGCGATTAAATCTAAGTAAAAATCAGTCATTTAATTATTTGTATTTTCGGAAAAATTGCAATCTTGTCAACCGAGCAGCTGTTGTGACGAGTAGCAGATGTTTTAAGTTTGATGCTTATAGCGGGGTTCACATGGTCCTACATGTTGTCACGCATTGTAGGACAAGCCTCATATTTGACAGTTCGAACGCTCGATACTTTGAAATGTTTTAAATTCAAGGCCATCACACCAGGCGTGACAACATGTAGGATCATCTGAACCCTGCTTATGGAACAGAACGTCATGTCTACATGTTTCGTTCAGTTTCGATCAAATACGTACGATCATTTTGATTATTAACATTGGGGTCATTTCAGCCGAAAAAGTGCTCAGGTAGCGATGTAGCATAAAGTGATACTTTCTGCTGAATGGGTTTTTTTTGCGAAACGTCAAACGGCAAACAGCTGTTCTCCATTCGTTGTTTTTTTTAACATTTAAAATTTGCTTATACTATTGTGCATTCGTTTCACACAAGAAATCATTAATTAACAGCTTTATTGAAGAATGATAGAATAATCTTCTAATAATTAATAATTATCTTTTTTCACTTCACAGCAAAACTTTAGCAACAATTAACAATTTGCAGTCATGTTTTTTTAGCTGTCAAAATGAACAGAGCATAAGCGTCTGTTTTTTTTTTTAATTTAGAGCTATAAAACTTCTAGACCAGTGGTCATCAAAGACCCCTTTTATATTGATCAAGACTTGAAGTCAAGTTTCAGAGTTTGTAGGCAATTCGCCGCACATCGGAAGCGACGGAAGGGAAAAAGAAACTTGAAGCTGTACCGGCAATTTTTCGTATTCCTTTTGTTATTTTCGCGTTGTTGACAGTGCTTTTTAATTTATTTTTCGCATGAGTTTGTTACACTTCGGTTGCATTAAAATTTTTTTTTTGCATTTCATTTTATTTGATTTTGCATTAAATTTTTAAGCAAAAACATTTTGTTAACTTCCATCGTGGTAAAAAACTAAAATTCAGTTTGCAAATTTCTATATACTATAATTCATTTGCTTGCTACCTATCTCGTTTTATTTTTAGAAAACATGGAAAGAAGACCAGAAATTGAATTTAAGTCTTGACCAATGTGAAAGCTTTCGTCAAGTTCAAAAGAGAACGTCAAAAAAACTTGACTTCAAGTCTTGATCAATGTAAAAGGGGTCAAAGCAGGGTTCAAACAACAACAAAGATAGCTTTCCGAGTGCACAGCTTTACACTGAAACAAGAAGTTGTTATAAGCTCTCGCACCATTTGGTGATAGTAAATATTGCCGAGTATTGATTTTCACAATATGTTTCCTTTCTATTTTTGTGTTTGTTTTTCGCTAGTTTAAAGAAAAATAAAAAAAAAGAGCACAAAAGGTAAAAGTGTTGAATAGAATGTATACAGGTTTTTATATCTACATTATATATTTGTGTTCTAATTTTTTCATTTAATTTTTTTAATGTTTTAAATTGTTTTATTTTAATGACAGATTTGCATTTGAAAAATTGTAAAATAAGACAGCTTTCATACTCCCTCACCGTATGAACACTCAGAGCATACTGACTTAAAATTTAAAGCACAGCAGAAAAAACCAACTTTTACGCAGTGTACAAACACAGCGAGCCGATTGCTACTTCTCGTACAAAATTATAAAAACTCATGACGCCCGCGTGCATTGGGAAAACATAAGTTGATAAAAACTGCTCTAGACTGAGCTTTCTGTGGCGCTTAACAATGGCTGCCTTCTATCCGAAAAAGCGCTCAGGTAGCGAAGTAACAGGTTGCGGAACTTTCGGTCTGAATGGTATACGCTCACAGAACATGTTCCTTGAGCTGTCACAATTTATATAGCGAAAATATTTTATGCTACTTCGCTACATGAGCGTTTTTTCGGATAGAATGCTGCCAATGAAATTTAGCAAAACTTGACATAACTTGACATATATGAAAGCTAGGAGCTTGAAATTTAAATCAAAGTTGCCAGTTGATTACATATATTAATTGTACTGAAAAAGATCTAAAATTATAATGCACTTATGCAAATCTTTGAATTCAATAAATATATAAGTCAATAAATATTCACATTAAATATTCACATAAAAAATGCTATCAAAGTCAATTCCCGCAAATAGTATAAGTGGTTTAAGTAAGCGGGGCATGGTTCTATACAACTTTAACAATTTAAATACAATACTTTGCGTCTCGGGAAGAACGATGAGTTTTATAGAAACTAACCTACAAAAATGTTTGCGAGAATGGAAAAGAGAATGTGGCATCACCCATACATCTTCACAACCAAAAAATCGTCAACTCCAGAACTAACCGCTAGAATGAGTTAAACTTTTGGAACATATTTACCTCGGCCTCCGATTATTTTGATACAGACACACAACATAAGCAGCAAATTTATAAGTATATAGGTAAGGTAGCTAAGCTCTCCGGGAAATAGCTAGTAAGAACAATAAAATTAATTTATTTTTAAATCATAGTGTACTCGTACCTAATGAGTTTGTGAATAATTAGTAATTATATAGTGTATATAAAAAAATAATTGATTGTAATTAAATATTAATAGAAAACTACAACGAAAAAATAAGAAGTTAACTGCTTTATTCTTTAAAACGACAATGCACACCAACGACAAGCAAGGCACGAGAAGCAATAGAATATCGTATAGAAAAAAGTATTCCCAGCAGTGGATTTGCCAGTGGCTACCATAGAACTAATACAGAATAAATTACCAGGTAAGGAAGCATTACTTTTTTCAAAAAGTAATGCGTCTGCATATAGCAGAAGTTATTAACTCATACCTCATTACCTGTAATGTAGCATACAAGGAAAAATAATGCAGTGATTTTGCAAATATCCGAATAACTTAATACAAGTAGTATGTTACTCCATAACTTCTAGGTAATGCTGAAGGGAGGCGATCACTTACCTCCTGTCTCGTTCAATGTTAAATGTAAGGCCTTTTATGCATAGTAAGGTAATATAGTCGGAAGTAGTGGTCATTACAAGGTAATTGATGCTTCATATATTCGGAATATATTACATCCGATACTGGGTTGCTACTCGTGTCTTGCTTGTCGTTGGTGTGCTGCTTCGCGATACAGAATAATGCAGTATATGTTTAAATACTACAGAAAGTATATTTAAAGTTACATCAGCACTCTTTCAATATTAAGGTTAGTTAAAGTAAATTGTTCATAATTTCAAAAAAACCGCATTGCTTAAAACTTTCCACTCTTCATGCTCGAAAGGTTTATAGGCTTATAAGTCCTGTTATTTTCATGTTTTTGAGCAGTGGATTTTTGCATCATGTAGCCTGTTGTAGTGTGCAAGATAAAAGCTATTTGTTCTATTGAAATCTTTGCACATATCTATTCAGTAGCCGTTCTCCATAGAGTAAATGGTCGAAATAAGGATCGGTTCAAACTATAAGAACTCGGTTCTTTTAATGTACAGTATTCTGAAGTAATAAAATTATTATAATAAGGTATTCAATGAAAGCCGTATTGGCGATGTAAGCAGCGTATGCTTGGTAAGTTTACAGCAGCGTAATTTGCAATAACAAAATTGTAAGAGATTAAACTTACGCAGCTTATGGCACAAAAACGTAGTGTATATAGTAAGTATAATGCGTGATATGCGACTGTGGTTTAATTTTCATTTTAAAAAGCAGTGTTTCAATTAAATTTAACAATTTAAAAAAAAAAAATAAATGTTCACTTACCATTAATGGATCCAAAATTTCTTTAAAATTAAAAAAAATTCGTGAAGTAAATTTCTTTTTAATACAATTTCGCAATTTTCTCGATTTTTTTAATTTGGGATCTATTAATACAGGCTACTTAATTATATGACATTTTAAAGCAGTAGGCTTTTTTTAGATCACCGCCATCAACTCTACCAAGGTTGCCATCTCTTCTAGTTACTTCTTATTTATTTCAATATTTATTGGTGTTTGAACGTTCAATTTGTTCAATAAAGTTCAGACATATGAGTTCGAAAATATGTGAAATAATATATGACTTTAAACAGTGAGTTGATCACAGCTTAATCAGTCAAGGACTACTGAAGAGGTAAGGTAGCAATTCCTGAAACAGATTGTCTAGTCAGCTAAGTATTTAACTCTATACAGAGTTGTTGTTGTTGTTGCCTTCTTAAAAAATTACTTGATCTAAAGCTCGCAATTAAATTCATGCAATACGCGTTCAGTATAAATACGCGAAAAGAATACATTTTAAGAAGTAGAATTGAAGAAAACTGGCTGAGAAGTGTTTAGTTAGTAGAAAAGAGTTGATATAAAGCACGTCTAAATTTTGTAGCTTCCGTCATAGCTCTTACGTGGCTTGGTAGAGAATTCCACAATCGAGTGGCATTAATAAAAAAACATTCTTGTAGAATTAAGGTAGTTAAAACTGAGTGGAGTAAGCATGAAACTTCTTGAGCGACCAAATTGAATTTTTGGAAAAAAATATGGATGCATTTATTCGTCATTATCTTATGCAGGAAGATGCAATTTTGGGCATTAAGATATGTAATAAATTATTTATTTATTTATTTACTTGATTGCTAAACCTTAACAGGTTTTATAGCAAATTTAAAATTATAAAATAAGATATTTAATACAATTCAAAAATATAAAGTATGATTTTGAATGAAATAATGTATTATTAACAAACTGAAACAGTGAGCAACAACGTGCGCTTTTCTAGTCATCAAAAAATAAAATAAAATAAAATAAAATTATTTTTCATAGAAAATTTCAAATTATAAAAATTTCTTACAATTTCCGACTTCCACTCGAACAGAGCAGCTTAGTTCTCTCTCTCCCGAAGTGCGTTAAAAACTACCAACTGATAGCACGTTACCATAACTTGCTAAATATTTATCATAGTGACACTAATTCAATTGTTAGAATCAATCTTACATAAAAATAAAGTGATACAAAAGTTACATCTGATTCAATAAAAGGGGCAATACCCCCCAACCCAAGCAAACAATGAAAGCCCCCAGACTTGCCACCCAGATTAAATCCTACTAATCAACCACAAATTGAATTTGATAATTCAAAATCTTTAAAAACACTTTTACCCGGTCCAAAATATTTAATAATGGCGCGAAAAAACAGCACCGAAACACTGGTGAACGTTTCTCCATTTCTACTAAAAAAAGTAATAGACTACACGTGCGGGAGCGAGGTCGACATGTGTAAAAAACTCAGAAACGGATCAATCCTAATAAAAACCAAAAGCTATATGCAAGCAAACAAACTAGTAAAACTCACTGCACTAACTCCGTCAATACAAATCGATATAACGGTACACTCCACACTCAATTTCTCAAAAGGCATCATCTACTCCAATGACTTACGAGGATTACCCGAAGAAGAAATTCTTAGTGAATTAAAACACCAAAACGTTAGCGAAGTTAAAAAAATTCAAAAAAAAAATAACAATGAGCTAAGAGAGACTGGCTTATTAATAATAACTTTCGCGTCCTCTGATCTGCCACAAGAAATTGCAATTGGCTACGAAAAAACCAAAATCCGTCCGTACATCCCACTGCCAATGAGATGCAACAACTGCCTCCGCTATGGACACACTGCAAAAATATGCCCACAAACTAAAATATGCTCTAACTGTTCTAACATCTTCCACACAAACATTGAACTAAACGAAGAATGCAACCTCTTAAAAAGTTGTGTCAACTGCAAAGAGAATGAATGCACACCTAACGACCACAATGCTTATGATAAAAAATGTCCAATATTTATCAAAGAGAAAGAGATTCAAACCATCATCACTTTGGAAAAAGTTGATAGAAGAAGAGCCATACAAACATATAAAGAGCGACACCAATGCATAGGTCCATCATACGCAACTGTAACCAAGTCAAGTCATCTCAGCAGCACAAACAATACCACTCTTCCAACTACATCGTCACCGCAGTCAACTACCTCAAAAACTATAACAACAACAGCCACAACAACTCCAATATCAACGCAGCCAACTACTTCAAAAACAACTACAACAGCCACAACAACTCCTAGAGAATTAATAAGCTACAATGACGTTGCCTCCTATAACGAGCCGACGACTCCAACCTCTCGCCAAAATACAATCTCCAAAAGCAGCACCGAAACAACAATAAAAATTCTACCAAAAAACATTTCCAATAGACTCAAATCCAAACTAAAAAGCAAATCAACCAAAACACAAAACAAAAGCAGCATCTCGTACTCAATAAGATCAATGCAAAATGATGCACATGCAAACATAGACGACCATGCCATTGACTACTCTTCAGAAAATATGTTACAAGACGATATATAACAAAATTTAACAGCTTTACTTATAAATATTTTTATTAGAACATATCTAACTAATTATACTAATACTAATTATCTTAACATAACTTATACTAATTAACACAACTACTCAAAAAAAAAAAAAAAAAAAAAAAACTTAACAGTTCATCCATTATACAATTTTCCAAATGTCGCTGAAAGTACTACAGTGGAACATAAAAGGCTACACTAATAATTATAATGAACTCTCAATTTTATTAAAACAACACAACCCAAAAATAATAGCAATCCAAGAAACACATTTACACTCAACCGCAAATATCCCAATTCCTATTAATTTTACCATGTATACAAAAAATACTTCTACAACATCATATGGCGGAGTAGCTCTTTTGATCCACAACTCTATCGAACATAAAGAAATTACTCTAAATAACGATTTTGACGCAATAGCACTTGAAATAAAATCAAAACAAAAACTTACTATTATCTCTACATACACACCCCCAAACTTAAATTTCAATTTATCTAACCTAAACAATGTGCTTAACAATTCCTCAAATTCAACTTTAGTAATGGGCGACTTTAATAGCTGGCATACAAACTGGGGATCTCCCACTAACAACCGCAAAGGGACAATACTGAACTCATTTATCACTCAATCCAACTATATTCTTTTAAACGACGGATCCCCCACTCACTTTAGCACCCACAGCACATTTTCCCACATCGACCTCACTTTTTGCTCACCAGGTATAGCTACCCAAGCCGAATGGGCAATCCATAACTACCTTTGCGGAAGTGACCACTATCCCATCTCAATTTCCATCTTCTACAGCCAACCAAAAAACAAGCAAACATTAAGACCCAAATTTAAAATCAAGCTCGCCGACTGGGCCAACTTTACTGCCCACTCCAAAATCCTCAGCGACTCCCTAGCAATAAGCCCCAACATTAACAAAGAAACCGCCAACTTAACCCGAATTATCCTTCAATCAGCACATAAGACCATCCCACAAACAAAACAAAACTCTCGCCACTGTGAAGTACCATGGTGGAACCATGAATTAGAAAAGCTCAAACTTTTAAAAAATTCCTGTTGGAATACATTTAAAAGAAACATAACGCAAGAAAACATGCTCAAATTTAGAAAAGCTAATGCAAAGTTAAAACGTGAAATTAAACTTTCGAAGAAAAAATCACTCAATGAATTCACCTCGGAAATCAATCCATCGACCCCCACAGGGAAAATCTGGAGCAACATACGACGATTCTGTGGATATAAAGCTTCACACAATATCCATTGCTTACAAACCATAACCCTTCTCTGCCACCACTTACGGACAACTCCCAAATAGCAAACGAATTTTGCAAATACTGGTCTAATAGTTCAATTGACACAACCTTTCCAGAGCCATTCCAAACTAGCAAAACCACTGCGCTCAAACTACCACCACCCTCCAACATATCACAAAACGCAGCAATAATAGAAAAAGAAATAAACAATCTAGAACTAACCATGGCGATATCTAAACTAAAGGGTCTCACACCTGGCTTAGATAGAATTTCTTACCCCATGATACGAAACCTGGATACCACAGCTAAAAACAGACTACTAAACCTCTACAACAGTATATTTCACAATCACATTCCTCAAACTTTCAAAACTAGCCTGGTGGTACCTATCTTGAAACCAAAGTCTAACAAAACACTGATCAAATCATATAGGCCAATATCTCTAAATCCCTGCCTATCAAAGTTGTTAGATAAAATTATTGCCAATAGATTATGGTGGTTTGTCACAGTAGACAATTTACTTGATAATAGGCAAATAGGCTTCAAAAAAGGCAAGTCAGTAACTCATACTCTAGTTAGCATAGACTATCAGATTGCAAATTGCCTAGCAACGCAAAAACACCTATCCCTCATATCCCTTGACTTCGAAAAAGCTTTTGACAAGATCGGAATCCACACTATCATAGACCAACTCAGGGAGTGGAATATAGGACCCAAAATTTTAAAATATATCATCCACTTTATGAGTCACAGAAAAATAATTGCACGAGTGGGAAAACACACCTCTAGCACCCATCCTCTGCACAACGGAATACCCCAGGGCTCACCCCTATCAGTAGATCTTTTCTTAATAGCGTACAACAAACTCTGCAATGTAATTGGAATGCACAGAGAAATCGATTTCAATGCCTATGCCGACGACTTCCACCTAATGATAAAACTAAGTAAAAGAAAAAACCCCTATATCAATCTAAATACACTTTTTCAAGACATTTCAACTTGGTGCAATTACTCCGGAGCAGTACTGTCGAGTACAAAATGTAAACACATTCATTTTTGCCGCAAACACAACTGTCAATGCTCCATCCATCAAAACGATATTCAACTAGAAGAAGTCAGCCAACTCAAAATCTTAGGAATAACCTTTAGCAAGAGATACCTATGGAATTCCCATATCGACCACTTAAATACATCATTAACAATACATCTAAATATAATTAAATGCCTAGGAAGCCTCAAATTAAATTGCAACACATTATCGCTTATCAATGTAATTAAAGCTCTCATCGTATCTAAAATAAGTTACGGAATCTTTCTGTATGGATACGCCCCCAAGTCAACTACAAACAAATTAAAAACTATCTACAATTCCGCTATAAGAACCGCGCTAGGAGCCTTTCGCTCAACTCCAATTAACAATATGCTTCTGGAATCCAACCTCTTTACACTTGAGAATCAGAGAGACTTTATCACATCTAAACTTTTTAAATCTTTCTTGCAGAGCAGCGACACACCATTAGAACAAAATTTGTTAAACTACAACAAGACAACAACATTGTCAAAACCGATACCAGCAATTACCAGAGGAATTATTAACTGTATAGACCAGGGTATCCCATACCTCCCCACAAGCTCTACAACCTTATGTCCTCCATGGTTCTTCAAAGTCGCTACAATAAACACCACACTTCACAAATTTTCAAAATCTAACACACCTCCTGAATTATTTCGAACAAAATTCCTGGCAATAAAAGCCAAATATCACAACTACACATTTATCTACACTGACGGCTCAAAGACCAACAATAACTCAACCTACTCTGTCACCTTCTGCAGCCAAATAATTAAAATCTCCAACCTTCCACAATACTGTACTGTTTTCTCAGCAGAAATCATCGCTATAAACGAAGCAATAGAACACGTCACAAATACAAACGGGAATTACGCTATATGCTCCGACTCCCTCTCATCACTAGAAGCCATAGCCAATTTGGCCAACACCAACTACTACCCCTCGCGTATAAGAAACCTTCTTTCTACTTTTTTTCCGAGATTTATCTTAATATGGATTCCGAGCCACATTCAAATAAAAGGTAACGAATTTGCAGATCAAGCAGCCAAATATGCCAGTTTTGTACAGTTACTGACAGTTACCATCTGAACAAAATGATAATATCTTAGTTTTTACGATCGAAACCGTCTGATATATATCCCTTATTTGGTTTGTGGTCGATAGCGCAAATTTGGCTTGTATGGGAGGAACCACGCCCCTCGTCCAAACGTTACCAAACCTCACAGGAACAATCTATCTCCTCGGCAAACGTTGTTCTGCCACAGACCGCCTTACTGCTATACACAAAAATGTCAAGAAATGTCAAATATATTCACCATTTTCAGTACAGCTGCCGAAAGTAGCCATGTGCACTAAATAACCACATTTTAGTCTAATACGATCAAAACCGTGCGAAATATAGCATTTTTGTTGTTTTGCAAGCGGTAAAAAGGGGTGCGGTAAAATGTTTCCCTTGAGCCATCTCGTAATCGAAACAAATCGACTGCCCAAATTTCAGCTCAATTTAGGTTAAGCCTGGCGCACTTTACTTCACTGGACGCTAACTCCCCGAAAAGTGAGTTTAACTAAAGTAGGGCAGGCCTATTTTTAGTGCACTTGCCGAGAGTAACCATATGTACTGAATTACAAAATTTTTGTCTAATACGACCCAAACCGTCGAAATAAAACGTTTTCATTGGTTTGTGGGCGGTAAAAGGGGGGCGTGGAGACCAATTTTTAGTACAGTTGCTAACAGTAACCGTACAAACTAAGCCAACATTTTAGCTCAATCGACCCAGTAGTCAATTTTGATGGTTTCTTAAAAAGTGGGTGTGGCTATATAGCGCTGACGCCCTTTTTTAGTACAATTGCCGAAAGTAACCATACAAACTTAAGTATCATATGTTAGTCTCATACGGCCAAAACTGCATGAAATATAGCATTTTCACTGATTTGTGGGCGCAAAAGGGGGCGTGGAAACCAATTTTTCGTACAGTTACTGTCAGTAACTTCACAAACCAAAGTACCAAATTTAAGTCTTATACGACCAAAACCGTCTGAAATAAACCATTTTCATTTATTTGTGGGCGGTAAAAGGGGGCGTGGAAACCCATTTTTAGGACAGTTGTCGACAGTAACCGTACATACTAAATTACAAAATTTTAGCCATATACGACCCAAACCGACTGAAATATAACATTTTTATTGATTTGGGGGCGGTAAAAGGGGGGTGTGGCAAATTTTTTTCGTCAACCATCTCGTATCTGAAACAAATCGACTGCTAAAATTTCAGGTCAATCGGTTCAGTAGTTTTGGAGTCTATAGACATCACACAGCCAGACACACATCGTTTTGCTTTATATATATATAGATATTGATTTGTGGGCGTTAAAAGTGGGCGTGAAAACATTTATAAATTGTGTTCGTCTCTTGGAGCACCTAAAGAGCAAGTATCACTGTAAAAATGGGCAGAACTCCGGAATTGCCATGATTTCGAAAAAGTGGGCGTATTTATATAACGACCACGCCCATTTTTTGTACAGTTACCGATAGTAACCATCTGAACAAAATCCCCAAATCTTAGTTTTTTACGATTGAAACCGTGAGATATTTTTCTTTTTTTTTTGTTTGTGATCGATGGAGCAAATTTGGCTTGTATGGGAGGTACCACGCCCCCTTCTCCAATCGTTACGAAACCTCACAGGAACACTCTCAAGATGTGGCTTTATTTTCCCTGAAAATTTCATAAAGATCGGTTCAGCGGTTTTGGAGTCTATACGTGATATAGCCACATACCCACCCACATACCCACCCACATACCCACCCACATACCCACCCACATACCCACATACCCACATACCCACATACATACATCCATTTTTATATATATAGATTAGCCTTTTTACGACCAAAAGGACATATGTGTCCCAAAGAGGAGAACATTTTTAATTTTCGCAAATTTTTGGCGTAATTAAGTCTTCGTAAAATTAAACCAACATAAAACTTCATGAATAACTTCCCAAAAGTTTATGGTTCTGGAAGATTAAGTATGAACATAAAATACAAAACACCTATTCCTCGAAAATTATAATATAAATTGTCAAATAATTATCAGAACTAGGATTTCGATGACATATCTTCTTTTTTCTGCTGCTTCTAAGACATTACCTGGTTATTTAAAACGTCCATGTTTCCTAAATTCCAAATATGAAAAGTTTTTAGGTAATTTTTTCGTAACTTTCCATTTTTTTTTCGGTTTTCGTTTTCTGGTAATTTTTACCAGATTTAGGACATTTTTTGGTAATTTTTAGCGATTTTGAAGTTATTTTATTGTCATATTTTGACAATTTTAGTTATTAGAGCATTTTTTGGTTTTTACACAGAGAAAAATCGCCACATAAAAACCTAATAACGTAAAACAAATTTAAGAAGTTTTCTCTATGGTTTATACCCAAAAAGATTTTCTTCTTAAAGTTATTGGCTATGTATTCTTAACTAAATTTTAAAAGGAAATCTAATAGAGGTACTAGGTTTTCTTCTTAATTTTATTTAAGAAGAAATCTTATGCAGCTACCAGCTATTTTATAAGAAATTAATAAGAAATATTTTTAAATAAATTTAAGTAGATTTTTGATGAAAATTTAAAAAATTTTTTTCTTAAAAAATACCTCCCTTCCTGTGTTTTTATACCTCTTATTCTAAATAAATTTTAAGAAGAAATGTTATTGAAAATATTTTTATTTATTTATTTACTTGATTGCTAAACCTTTACAGGTTTTATAGCAAATTTAAAATTATAAAATAAGATATTTAATATAATTCAAAAATATAAAGTATGATTTTGAATGAAATAATGTATTTTTAACAAACTAAAAAGTTTTAGAAAATTGCTTAAAGTATATGATTTTATTAAAGTATAAAAAATAATAGAAAAAAAGTTAAGTCAAAATCGATAAAATCAGACAGCATAGCAGGGTTGCGTTTTCAAGACAAACAAGGTCAAGTTAGCAACAATTTTTGTATACGGCGGAGTCGTGTGACAAACAAGGTCGAAAACCCAATAAAACACCACTCCAATAGGTATATATATAATATATATCGTTCTGTCTCCCTGAAGCCGGTGAAATCCTGGCTTGACAGGGTGGTTACTCGACAAACTAGGTCAACTTCACCAAACCAATTTTCATAAAATAGAGAAAACCAGTTGCGAACGCAGACACAAAGACAAACTAAGTCTTATCGGCCACTCATATTAATATATTACAAATCGATCTAACGTAGTGTTTCAAGAGGTAAAAAGACCCAAGACACCTCGGTACCGTCGACAAGTGTAGTTACAATCATCATGAAGATATGAGGCAACTGAAGATTCCAGGTTTAGGTCCACTCAGATTACTTATATGTTTATCAACCAAAATTTTCCATTTTACGCTTAGGTCCATTTATCCATTTAGATTGTTATATTAATGTGTTTACAAATCACCAGATGCATCAGATATATGTTTGAAAGAACTTTACATAATCAAGGACGGTACTGCAGGTAATCTATAATTTTATGTTTGATTGAGTCCATGGATTCACTTAAGGATATAACATCAGATACAAAATTAAAATCACCGCAAGCGCTTCTAAGAGGTTCGTTTTGCAAATAATTAGTTCTACAAAAGTTCATGTGGAGTAACTCAAAAGATCTTCTAGGACGAAGAGGAATATTAAAATATACTTTACTCAATAAATATGGACTGTTGACATATCCATGTAAAAGTTTTATAACCCAACAAGCATTTATCATAATTCTCCGATTTTTCAAAGAAGGAAGATTTAAGAGTTGTAACCGATATTCATAAGGTGGTAAGTGAAAATCTGTATTACAATAAAGATAGCTTAAGCAAAACAAAAGAAATTGTTTCTGCACTGATTCAATGTCGTCTATGTAACAACCGTATCGTGGGCACCAAACAACTGAAGCGTATTCTAAGATAGGCCGCACTAGGGAAGTGAATAATGTTTTCGTTATGAAAGGATCATTAAACTCTTTTGCCCAACGTTTAATAAATCCTAAAGTACTATGTGCTCTATTTATTATTTAATTTACATGAATATTAAAGCGTAGTTTAGGATCCATTGTAACTCCAAGATCATTAAAAATATCTAAGGAATCCAATGGATAACCACAAATTTTGAAGGTACATTAAATTGGTGGTTTGCGCGAGAAAGACATATGTTTGCATTTCTTCATGTTGAGGTTCATACGGTTCGTTTTGCACCAGTTATGAAGATGATCTATGTCGGCTTGCAAAAATACAGCGTCATTATCATTTTTAAAAGAAAGGAAGAGTTTGACGTCGTCAGCAAACATTAAGATGCAGGAATGCATTATGACAGATGGCAAATCGTTTATAAAAAGTAGAAACAGAAGAGGCCCAAGATGACTTCCTTGAGGTACTCCTGAAGTAACAGGAAACTCGTGTGATTTCTTGAGCTTAAAAAGAACAGATTGTGTTCTATTGCTTAAGTAAGATTCAATCCACTTTACCAACGGTATAGGAAATCCAACAAGATGTAATTTTAAGATCAGTAGTTTGTGATTTACAACGTCAAAAGCTTTGCTAAAATCCGTGTAAATAACATCAGTCTGCATGCCTTTTCCAAAGTTTTCTATAGTTTTTGATGTAAATTCGAGAAGGTTAGTAACAGTAGATTTTCCAGAAAGGAATCCATGTTGGAAAGGAGACATTAAAGATTTGAGACATACCATCACATACATTTTTGTAATTGCGAAATATGGTCAAATATGCGTAGCCCACTGTCATGTCTAGTAACTTGATTAAATGCTAAACATACTTTTGATTGTGATAAACTAGGTGGCTGTACCTTACGATGAGCGTAAAATTTAATAAATTTCCATCATGCAGTGTATCCCGTTCCGGTTTAAATTGAAAAACTCTAATCCTGTTCTTTCCTAATCCACGTGCAAGACAACGGCGAAGGTAGAAAAAAATGTCAAACATCTTTCAAAATCACATTCACACTTACATGGTGCGCACATCCGGACATGAAATGCTAGAAAAAATGAACGCATATGTGAAAGCCAACAACAAGAGCAACTCACTGGCAGCAGTTGACAGTGGCACACAAGTTGTGCCTGTATATGTGGGTATTTCTATGAGTATATATGGGAGCGGACAGCGTTGTCAGATGAATATACCTCAAAAATTCTCTTTATCTCGCATTGAATTCTCACAAAATACCACACGTCAAAAATACCAAAACTTACTGCAAAATACCACAAAATCTTACAAAATACCGCAAGTCAACGAAATGCCTCAAAAATGCTTAAAATATCAAATTATACAGTGAATATAACAAATTTTCAAAGAATTTAACGTAGGCAGACCTTAACTGCAATAAATTCAAACATTTTAAATTAACATAGTTTTCATAATATTTCAGTTCTTTTAGTTATTGTTTTTGTTTTGTTTTTTTTTTCTCAATTGAAGCTCTTAACGTTTTGCTTGATAAACATCGAAAAAAAAACTTCAAAAACAACCAAACCTTCATAAGCAAGTGCATTCATACAGTAAACCTTTGATATATACATAATTTTCTTCATTCCTATTTTTACCACGCGTGGTAGAAATCTCTATGTGGCAATATGTTGTATTTTGTGGTATATTTGGGTATTTTTTATTTCTCGTGGTTAATATGGCACATGTGGTAACATTGTTCCTATATGACATTTTCCTTACATAATGCGTGGTTTTTTACCTTATCAAGCAGCATCCCACAAGAGCTCAAAAATACCGAAAGTACGATTTATCGTGCAAACCTGACAACGCTGGGAGCGGATGCTATTGTGGATGTGAATACGTATGTGCACTTGGATATTTGTGAGCCTGCACTTATTTGAATTAGCGTATGTAGAGTACGCGCCATTGCCATGATATGCAACACACACACTTTTTGCCTGGCTGACTGATAAAGTCGCACAAGGACAACAAACGAGGACTTTCACACAAAAATAGGACTTTTCTGGCGTGCTTGCAAGTTTTGTTGGCAATAAAAGAACAAAAATAAAAGATTACATAAGAAAAACCAAAAAAAAATTTGAAAAGTGAAAAAAGCACAGCCACTAGAACAAACATTTACAGGTACCTACTAGGGAAGTCAATCCCGGGATCCCGGATGATTTAAGCCCCTTTAAATCGCGAGACTTTCTTTCCGAGCTCACGGTATTTTTAAATAAAAAAATTAAAATTTCAAATATTAATGTAAATGCAACCATTTCAGTTTAAGTTGCTATGAGTATAGAGTTTGAATAGCCTTTTATTGAGGCTGAAAAAGATTGTTAGGACGATGAGTGTAAATAACTGGAGCAAAGACTTTGCAAAGTTTTAGAAAAACTTGCAACATCGGGAAGTCAGCTATGTATTTCAAAATTGTCAGATATTGTGACTTATACAGGCATACAGCTGCAGGCAGTAACATCCAAAAAAATGAGATATAAATAGCTTTTGTCTTGTTTGTTCACATAGTTTGCCTGCGTCTGTCTGCCTGCCTGTCCGCTTCGGCGAACACTATATTTGCAACCTTAGGAAATAATTTTGTTTAGTGGTGAAGGAAATCGTGATCGAAACTTACAAATTGCTTACGAGTATCGTACAACGATTACTCCAACTAGCATAGAATCAGAACGGTGCTTCTCATCAGCGGGTTATATTGTTAAAAATATCCGAACAAAACTCTCTAATGAAAAAAACGACGCATTGATCAGCTTAATTTTGAAAAGTCGTTTACAACTCTAATTGCCTCAAACACAAAAAAACATGAAGACGGTGTCTAAAAAAGAATGAATAACATTTATATAATAGTACCTTAAAATGGTCTGTATTAAGTTTTTTATAGTTTTTATTCTTTAAATTAATACAATTTGCTAGTCATTAATATTATTTAAGTTTTTTGTGTTTATTAACAATAAGGGTATTTACAATTTTGTGGCATCGTGCAATTGTGGGTTTTTTCTGCCAAAGTTGAAAACCACAATTATGAGCACTCCTTAAAACAGAATTTGTGGTTGGGAAGCTCCCACTATAGCTTTTTGTTACTATACAAGTAATACTACGTTTACATATAAAGACTAAAACGAGGTTGAGGTTAAATTCTTAAAAATTGCAACACTGCAAGTGGGAATAAAGAAAAGTGACTTATTGAAGGTCAATAGGGGTTATATTATAGTGGTGGTCATACACTATTAGTAAACAAAATATTCGTACATTCTACATATATTCGCACAATATACCAAGTTTTTTTATAATGATATCTTTACGAATTCATTCGTAAAATTTTTCTAATACCTGATGTAGTATCTACGAATATATTTGTTTTATATACTAATGATATTCGTAAACAAAAAAAAAATCATTCATATTAGTGAATTGTACGAATGATTGTGTACACATAAATATTAATATTCGTTAATTTCTCGTACAATTAACTTCGTTATTTCTTTCATTACATTCGTAGTATTTACTACTGCTTTCATACTATTTACGAATCAAAAATAATGTAAGTAGAAACAATTCGTTCGTAGGCTGACCGTACACATTATTAGTAGAATATACGAACTACTAGTAGAGTCTAAAAAATTGATAACCGAAATCGTTCAGCCTTGTTTGTCGAACATCTACATAACATAAGGATCTGCATGATTGTAAAGTGACTGGTAGAGTTCTTGGCCAGTAAACTAAAGAGCCGAGGTTCAAACCCCAGCGAATTGGAATACGAATAAAATATTCGTAATATGTACTAAAATACGTCGATTCTAGGAATACTATTCGTGGCTGAAGACTACGAATAAAATTCGTAGAATGGACGCAGTTATTAGTAATATTTACATACAAAAATTGTTTAATGTGTGTGATCCCCGGTCACGTGTTTTAATCAGGGCTCGCAAACAAACTCTAAAGAAAAGTATTTTTCTGGTCTGTTTGTTTCTTCTTAAGATCACAACAAGTATTTTGGTTTGTATAGTTTTCTCTCTCCGATTCAAAAAGTAGCACAAACCGAAGCAAGCAGAGATGAGAGAGAAAAGCAAAATGAAATGTTTCTTTTTTCGAATAGAAAAAACTTCCTCTCGGTGTTATGCTTTTGAATCGCGGGCACAAAAACAATCGAAGTAAAGTATCTTTAGCGATCTCTTGTAGGTTGATGGAAGCACCAAAATACGAAGAGAGGTCTGCAATGTTTGTTCGTTTCATTTATGATGCGACTTTTTTTTTGTGTTGAAAAAGTTATTGCGTTGGAATTTTTCTTTGTTTTGTTGCTTTTATTGAATTTGTTGTTTTATATAGATGCGTTGTGCTTTTGTGCATATGTATATGAGGTAACGTTTTGTTCGTGAAAAATACAATGTCTCGGCGATTGGACAGTGCACAGCGGGGAAGATAGGTTATTTCAAATTTAAGGAATGGTCTAGATATTAGAAATGACATTTTTAATTTCTATCCTAATTTTTTGCGAGTAAGGAGTGTTTAAAAATGAAATTATTATTATATTTATGAATAATATGCACTTTTTGCTTTATTAATTTTTTGATATTCGCCTTCGCATCCGCATCTAAGACCTGTATTTTATTATTAACAAAAAAAGAAGAAGTTAAAAAACTAAGAAGCCATCAAGTAAATACTTTACTTTTTATAAAATACAATTTACCCTTTATAAAAAATTAAATACAGTAAAACCTCAGAAATAAGAAGCTAATAAAACTATAATCATCTAGAAATTAGAAGTTGAATTTTGAAAACATTAAATCTTCTGAAATTAGAAGATTGTATTTTAATTTCCGAGGTAATTGTTTGTGCAATTTATATTTAACAATGCAGCGTTTTCTACGAAAAATTTAAAATGAAGCTTGTGACCTTATTCTGGTGTAGAATATTCGGTTTCGGTTACGGCCAGTTTCGGACCTTTTTGTTTGTTTTGGCTATTCTGCTATATTGAGGCCATATTGAGGTATTTTTGGTAAAAATTTCTTGCATCAGTTATTTAATTCAAATACATATATTTGGTTTAATAAAAATATTTACAACGCATTGTACTAATAAAAAATTATGAATTAGCCTATTATTTGATTTATCGTGTCAACGCAAAATATTTTGGTTAATTTAATGCGTTCGATATTATCATTTTCGATTTTATCATACCTATTGTAATTAATATTAAAGTTTTATAGGTACTGAAGCCAAAATTGTTAATTAAACTTACGAACGAATTTTGTGTGTGTGGAATAAAGGAAAAGAAAACAAAATATTTCCATTTTTATAATACTAAACCTTTAAAAAAACAAAAAGACTGCTTTGTAGTTCTATAAAAATGTACATTGTAGGTGCATACTATTTTGAGTGTGTACGGAAGATATAAAGTAGGCAATACTTTAGTAATAAAAAATAAATTAAAAAATAGTCTCATTTATTATTTTAGCAAACTTCAATTATTTATTATAAACTGCAATATTCAAGTAATACTTTATTTTGTATTAAATTTTTTCTTTTGTGTATGAGAGTTCCTTTTTTTTCTTTAAAAAAAAAAATTATTTGAGAAAACTTAAATTATAAATAACCAGTTTCGGTTCTGGTTTCGGCTAGGCCGAATATTCGGTTTCGGTCAAAATTACGGTATCGGTCGAACACTACTTATTATGCTTAATGTACGCAATCAATTCACTTGGAGTCTTTTGTGTGGCAATAATTTTCATAAGAAAATTTCAGTGAGAGAAAAAGATTTTGTTTTGCTTCATATGAAAACGAAATTTACCAGACAAAAGGACGTTTTACAAAATAAGGCCATTTACATAAAAATGTGTATAATTTTCTAAACATTATAAGTGTGTTATTTTTATCCAGTAACTATATCTTTAAATTATTGCTTGAGCAATATTATTATAAATTCAACTTTACAAATTTTAACTCCGAAATGATAAGATTTCAGAAATTAGAAAATCCCGACTTAAAAACAGCTTCTAACTTCTGAGGTACTGTATTAACATAATTTTGAAAATAATTTTAATAATTAAAGTTCTGCTTTAAGTTTGTCTAGTTGAGCTAAATAACTATAGAAGTCTTTTAAATTTAATATTTATACTTTTTTTTTGTAATTAATGAGATTGTTATTTTATTCTTTAAAAAGGCTTACATAAAAAAATAAATATTAGCAATAATAAAAAAATATTTACTAAAGTATGATTTAAACTATCAAACATTTAGAATTTGTTTTTAAATGATGTAAAAATCAATATTTAAAATTTAACTGAGAGCATCCGCATACGCCACCCGCGGTTCTTAGATTCAATTGTCCGCATCCGCATCCTCAAAGAAGGCCCTTTACAGATCCGCATTCGCAAAATGACATCCGTCGCAAACCTAGTTCTTTATTGAAAACGAATAAAGACAAAATTGTTCAACTTATTGTAAATATTTGAATAAAAAAGTATGATTTTAATAAGTGCATTAGAGTGGAACGAATTTTTAACCTCACCGGCTTAATATATTTTTGAAAACTACTCGTCAAAACCAATTTGTCTGCATCCTTGGTATTTTTCTGTGACGAAACTTTTGACTTTGCCCGAGGGTTTTTGTGAATGAAAACCTCTTACTACATAATTACTTCAATTTGATACCATGTACGCACTTAAAGATATTTGTGCTCAAAGTTCACCGAATTCGGTCATTCGCCAACATATTCGCTCCTTTATGTCAGAGGTAATATATGCATGCAACAAAATTGTAAATCAGATAGTTATCTTCAAAAATACCATTAACAGTTTTATCGTAAAAGCCACAGTTTTTACGCTATGAGGCTGATTATGGCTAAGCACTGCAAAGTATAGATTTCTTACTATTAGCAAATTTTTTAACTTTAATTAATAGTAGTTTATTAGCAGAATTTTAATGTATGTTTGTTGTTTTCTCACTTCGAACATTGTTTTTCAAACAAACACATCGTCTAATAAATGTACATATATGCAGTTTAAATCGCTTAGCTGCCTATTCGCTTAAAAGATTATGTATGTTAACAGCACAAAATCAATGTTCTGCTTCATTTCTTAGCGTTATTGTAAAAAAATTTAATTTTTAGCTGTCTCCCGCCTAAGGGAACATTTGCTTTAACATGTCCCAATGGTCGTACAGGGTTAAAATCAAAAAGTAGACTAGAATTGAAACTAATAACCGTATAAATTAATTTTGGCTACCTAAATCGGTCAAATACCCCAATGTGCACTGCTTAACAAATTTGTTTGCAATGTTGAATAGTGTTGCATATGTCCCAATGGTCGTGCAGGGTTAAAATCAAATAACAGACTTGAATAGAAAATTTTTACCGAATAAATTAATTTTGGCTTCCTAAATCGGTCAAATACCCCAATGTGCACTGCTTAACAAATTTGTTTGCAATGTTGAATAGTGTTGCATATGTCCCAATGGTCGTGCAGGGTTAAAATCAAATAACAGACTTGAATAGAAAATTTTTACCGAATAAATTAATTTTGGCTTCCTAAATCGGTCATATACCCCTACGTGCGCTGCTAAACGAATTTTCTCAGAAACGAGACCAAGGTAGATCGCTTTTTCGCCCCTGTAAATCCCTATACTGAAAGTTTCATCAAAATCGTTTGGGCCGTTAACAAACAAACATATAAACAAATAAACAAACAAATAAATATTGCTCGTTTAAAAGTATAAGAAAGATATCAAAAATTCGATAACTAGGAGCGTGAAATATATGAGCTGGTCATATTAATTTTTCCCCTCAAAAATTCTTCTGAAAACACCTACATTCTATCTGCCACCCTTCTGAGTGTCCGCATACAAACAATCATGTCACTAAAACCATGTCGTACAAATCTATCGGTTATTGAAATTTTCATGCAAGCAAATCAACAGAACGAGACTTCAAAAATCTTAGCTTAAAAAAAAAAATGCTGCTTAAAACATGACGAAATTCTTTTTGAATTTCCGTAGCAAAACGAACACAACATTTGTTACTTGTTGTGGTTGTGATCGTGACAACAAAATCTAAAAAACGAAATACTTGTTGTTTTCTTAGAACACAAAACAATAGTTTTCTTTCTCCCTTAATTTTCTGTTCGCTTTGGTACGCATTTCTGTTTGTAGCAAAGATCCAAACCTAAGCAGATAGTGAAACTGTTTGCTTTCGCAGATTTAGCAGATGAAGAGTTTGTTTTTTCGTACAGTTTATTTTCAACCCCTGGTTTTAATGCTGAAACACAAATGTTGTGTCATTTGTCAAGCCACCAAGTCATAGCCACCATAACATAGCCCTAACTTTAAACAAAAGAAATCAAAACGAAGCAACGAAATGTCAAAACTAATTTCTTTCACACTAGTGTAAACAGTGTAGATTACAAATTTTTTTTTAATTTGGCTTGTTTTAATCTCGCATGTAACACGTTTACCACGTGTATAAATTAACTATCCAATTTGATATTTATTACAAGCACATGGCATAAAAAAGATGTACTTGCATTTTTAGTTTCTTCCATTCTTGTAATTGGAAATAATTGTAATTGTAATTGGATCAGTTGTTTATGAACCTTTAAAAACCACGTTCGTTAAACATATCATTTCATTTCAGAGATTTCATGTAAAATAACAAAATATATAAAAACTGTTCGGTAAAGTATGGTATCAATACCACGGAGTTCTTTAACTACACTGAAAACAACGCAATTATGAATACCCTAAAATGTTTTGGTTTATTTTTGGTTGCTTTATAAATGAATTAATTTACATTTTCTACTTTCAAGTAATATATAATAAAAAATTGTATTACAAACGTTTTGAACTTTTTACTTCTTAAAGTTTTCAATCCCGAACTAATTCAGGGATCCTGGGATTGAAATATTCAATACCGATAATCCCGGAATCGGGAAAAGCTTCCAGAATTGGACTCCCTAGTACCGACATACTTAGATGGTAACAGCAATGAAAACAACAACAAAAATAACAGCAGCATATGCAACAATTGTGTTATGGCTGCATATGGTGCAAAATAGTGAGCATGTGTGCGCGCAATGTGTATAAATGAGTCAAATGCTAAAAAATCCATGTCTGGGTCATGGTGGTGAAAATTAACGCTCTCGCTCCTAACGAGCTTAAAAAATTTAAACAAAGTTTCGTAAAGAATTTTTTTTATTTTCTTCTTAAAATTATGATAGTATTCAGCACTCGAATGTTAAATTTCAATGAAGCAGATGTAGTTATGGTTATGGTTATGGTTATGGTTATGGTTATGGTTATGGTTATGGTTATGGTTATGGTTATGGTTATGGTTATGGTTATGGTTATGGTTATGGTTATGGTTATGGTTATGGTTATGGTTATGGTTATGGTTATGGTTATGGTTATGGTTATGGTTATGGTTATGGTTATGGTTATGGTTATGGTTATGGTTATGGTTATGGTTATGGTTATGGTTATGGTTATGGTTATGGTTATGGTTATGGTTATGGTTATGGTTATGGTTATGGTTATGGTTATGGTTATGGTTATGGTTATGGTTATGGTTATGGTTATGGTTATGGTTATGGTTATGGTTATGGTTATGGTTATGGTTATGGTTATGGTTATGGTTATGGTTATGGTTATGGTTATGGTTATGGTTATGGTTATGGTTATGGTTATGGTTATGGTTATGGTTATGGTTATGGTTATGGTTATGGTTATGGTTATGGTTATGGTTATGGTTATGGTTATGGTTATGGTTATGGTTATGGTTATGGTTATGGTTATGGTTATGGTTATGGTTATGGTTATGGTTATGGTTATGGTTATGGTTATGGTTATGGTTATGGTTATGGTTATGGTTATGGTTATGGTTATGGTTATGGTTATGGTTATGGTTATGGTTATGGTTATGGTTATGGTTATGGTTATGGTTATGGTTATGGTTATGGTTATGGTTATGGTTATGGTTATGGTTATGGTTATGGTTATGGTTATGGTTATGGTTATGGTTATGGTTATGGTTATGGTTATGGTTATGGTTATGGTTATGGTTATGGTTATGGTTATGGTTATGGTTATGGTTATGGTTATGGTTATGGTTATGGTTATGGTTATGGTTATGGTTATGGTTATGGTTATGGTTATGGTTATGGTTATGGTTATGGTTATGGTTATGGTTATGGTTATGGTTATGGTTATGGTTATGGTTATGGTTATGGTTATGGTTATGGTTATGGTTATGGTTATGGTTATGGTTATGGTTATGGTTATGGTTATGGTTATGGTTATGGTTATGGTTATGGTTATGGTTATGGTTATGGTTATGGTTATGGTTATGGTTATGGTTATGGTTATGGTTATGGTTATGGTTATGGTTATGGTTATGGTTATGGTTATGGTTATGGTTATGGTTATGGTTATGGTTATGGTTATGGTTATGGTTGTGGTTGTGGTTGTGGTTGTGGTTATGGTTATGGTTATGGTTATGGTTATGGTAATGGTTATGGTTATGGTTATTTTTATGGTTATGTTTGACCATATATTCTACAAAACAAATATACTGACGCAAAATTTTGCAAATAAAATTTAATCTTAAATCAAAGATGCACTCTGATGTTTATTTTGTTGGAAATAACAATAAGGGTATTCATGCAAATCAGCAATACCCTTCCTAAATGAGGAAAAGCATTTGCATAAACTAAATATATTTGATCTTCAATCAAATGAGGTGTCAAACTCTTAGGGGTCGCACATAAACTACGTTACTGATTTTCCGGTTTTTTTACCCCCCCCTGCGTTACTTTTCGTAGTGCTTTTCAAAACCCCTCCCCCCCATAAAGTAACGTGACATAGAAAATTAATTCATTCGAATGATTGTATATTTTGACTAGCTCTGACAATTTTCACTAGTATTAGTGACTAGTATAACTAGATACATTAAAGGAACAATTGGAAAAAAATCATTAATTAATATCATCAGTAAAAGCTATTCCATCTGCGATCCAAGATTCGATGCTCTCAATCACTGGGATAGAAGAAGCTGGTAGCTTTGTTGAGGATTATTCAAAATAGAATTTTTCATCGGATTCTATGTCGACCCATTCAGGTGAATCCTCATTTCTAACGCAAAGAAATTCACCTGGTCTTTGGCAGAGTACCCTTAAAGGCTGCACCCGAGCTGCACCAAGTTTTGTGTTTTTGTGTAAATGCTTTCTGAAAATACATTTATTTAAATAGTATTTTTTATTCCGATTTATTGTAAACGATATAATACAAACTTATGGCAATTCATAGAAGTTTTAAAAACGAAATACAAGCCGCAGGTAGGACACGACCTTGAACCGATTTCTTCTTTCTGAGAAGGACAGTACATGTCATACGGTATCTCCTTTGATCAAGAACATTCAGGCCTTAACGTCAAAGCCTGTCGCAAAAGCAAAGACCCAAATTTTTCAGACGTGTGCTGAGATGGTGAAGGAATACCAAAAGGTTCCTGTGTCGAGGGAAAAAGTGGTGGAAGAAATCGTTGTAACAAAAGTTAACCATCAATTTAGACGATCATACATAAACATGTAAGGTTGAAAATTTTTGAAATGATTGTGTTATTAATTAGAGGTTTTTCGTCGATTTATTTAATTTTTGGTAACGTTACAATATCTAAACACCTCCACACCCTACCGTTACTTATCGTAGTGCCTTTCAAAACCTCTCCCCCCCCCCTAAATTGGTAACGTAGTTTATGGACGACCCCTTATGATCAATCAGTTGTTTTCGTTTTTCGAAAGTTAATCAGCCCTATCGCGATTTATTTTTCGCGCGGAACTGGAAAAGGGAATTTTTATTTTTAAGATAAAGTTCAAGAACATTTGGAAAAGTTTAAATACAAATTTATGTAACAATGGTTGATAAACATAAAAATCAAGAAAATTTGGAAAATTTTAAATGCAAATTTATTTATCAATGATTGATAATCAAATTTGCATTTCAAATTTTCCAAATGTTCTTGAACTTTATCTTAAAAATAAAAACTCCCTTTTCCAATTCCGCATGAAAAATAAGTCGCGATAAGGCTGAATTAATTTCTTATCAGAAGCCAGCAAAAAAGCAATGACAAAGGTAAAAATTTATAAATTAGAGCAAAAGTACCAAAAATTTAATTCTTAAAATTTCAAAAATCATTTTGAAAATAACAATTAAAAAGCTTTTTGACAACATATGCAGCATTTTGTAAAATATTACAGCTGACATATATGCTGTAGTGCACAATTGAATTTAACCCCTAGAGACCAAAGCCTATACTGTTAGAGATATAGAAAAAAGAGCTTGAATTTGGGTTCTCCGTGGAATTAAAAAAAAAGAAGTTTGAAAAATTTTTAGAGCCCCAATTTACAAAATGAAAAGGGGTTTTACATGACCCCCTCGGTCTCAAGTAAAACTTTTGCGGATTTTTCCAGCTGTAATTTGTGATGGATATAAATGTATTTTTTATGCAATATTAAAAAATTTTATGTGTTCAATGCAATTTAATATCAAATTTAGAAAATTAATACATAAATATTACAGATTCATTCTGAAATTTAAGTTTTCTTCATAAGAAAGATAGCAATGTAAATTGCGATTGGATGAAAAAAATATTGCAAAAAGTTTAACTTGAGGGCAATTTGACTTTAAATTAAAAAAATAAATATGTAGTTGTCACAGATTTGCACTGAAATTAAAGTTTTCTTTACAAGGAAGATCGCATGGTTCAAAATTCCTATTGTATGAAAAATATCGCAAAAAGTTTTACTTGAGACCGATAAGGTCATGTTAGACCCCATTTTATTTTATAAATTTTGTAAAAATGATTGAAAATATTTGCTGAACTTGATATTTTTTTAATAAAACACATCTAAATTCAGAACTTACATTTATGTTTGGAACGATTTTATTTAATTTAACCAAGGTACTATCAAAATAACATATAATAACATATATAACAACATATATACAAAAAATTTTTTGCATGAAAGAATTAATGCACCAGCTGATCAGCTGTTAGGCTGCAATTGTTGCCAGATTCTATAAAGCTTCTACACTCAAAAAAAAATCGGCTTAACTTAAATTCAGAAACTGTGGCTTTAATTCATAGGAATGGGTTTTTCTATATTCTATAGAGGTTTCTCCTTAATGTAGAGAATTTTCACATGATTTAACGATCTAGCCACTGCAACGAATTTAGCAACGTCATCAAGACAGCTTCTTAGTTTTAAAAACAAGTTTTAACTTAAATATAAGAAATGTAGGTATGATTAAAGTTAAATTGCCAAAAATTGTATAAAAGAAATAATTTTATAAAAAACTGTATTGATATCAAGTCCACTTGCAACATTCTTCAGCGTGATTTCTTAAATTCAGATAAATATAAGTTGTAAGTTTTTTTGTACACCACAAGTGATTTATTTTAAGGATGAATTTCTTATATATCTAGAAAAAATGCTTTAAAATTACTTACAAAGCGATAATAATTCTCACGGAATGCTGTTTAAAATCTTAAGAAATGTTATTTTTTTGCAAAAATTCTAAAATGTTTCCAAGGATTCGATGAAAAATTTCTTAATTAAAAAAAAGTTTCTCTTAGTTAAAGCCGATGATTAATAAACAGTAGAAAATTTCTTATTTTCAGGGAAAATGTTTCTCTTAGTTATAGCCGATAATTAATAAACGGTAGAAAATTTCTTATTATAAGAGAAAATTTTTCTCTTAGAGAAAATCTGATAAATAAACGGTAAAAAAACTTGCTGAAATTTAATAAGATTTCAACACAATTGCGTTTCTTCAATTTAGCGAAATAGTTCGTCAATGATTGATTAATTTTCCTTAACTTTTTTACACATCTGATGTCAATTTAACAAAAAATATATGCTTTACTTTTAGAAAATCGGCCATGGCGCTAAATGAAGCCTGATTTTCTAACGATTGGGTGCTATTCTTCTATATTTTCTGGACATTTTTTTCTGAGTGTAAAGTCAAATTCAAGGTAGAAATTGCCGGACTAATTTTGATAAAAGCAACGGTAATTAAAAAATGCTTTGGGCAATATACTATCCCTTAGTCTCAAGGGGTTAAAGTGGTTAAAGGGGCTGTTCAGACAACCTGCCTGATAAAAATAACTTATTACTCAAATTAGAATAATGCCAAAATTCATAAATACTTTTATCATACAAACCTAAACCAATCGAGCGGATAAAAATGCACTATGCCTAAACTTTGCTAAGAACGAAACACACTTACTGCCAAATTTTAAGCTCAATCTATTGTAATATAAAAGAAATAACTCACTTAAATTGAACGTTTAAACTAGGTTTAGGCACAAAAGAAAAATATAATATGAAAATTTAAGTTAATGTAACACCATCGAATGGTAAAATATCTAATTAAACCTAGTTTTTTTGTCCTACTTCGGAGAGTTGAACTCAGTTGAACTTTAACTGAGTTTAAGCTCGCACTGAAAAAAAGGGCCGGCCATATTTATAAAAATTAAAAAAGTTTTTTATGGCATTGTGGGTTAAGTTTTTTTTTTAAAGAACCAATTTTGTATCTTCTTCTAACTTAAAAAAGTTTTAAATAGAAGGTTAACATTTTAATACATTTTTGACTCTTCAGCCACCAAATATAAAAAATTCAAAAATTTATATTCAATGCATTAGTTTTGCAAGGTACAGCAGTAAAAAAAACATAAATATATTGCGTATGTCAGGAGTAATGATATAAATATTTTATTTTAACTCTTTCTCGTTCATAAAACTGATGTCATTTTTCTGAAATCTTGAAATTTATTTTTAACAATTTTTACTGACACTAAAATAAATAAAATAGAATATGTTCTATGATTTAAATGCAAATTCTAAATGTTTGATAGTTTAAATCATTCTTGATTTTAAGAACAAATTCTAGTTGTTTGATAATTTAAAATCGTTTATTAAACTTTAGGTCAGGTTAGAACAATTCTGTGGTCAAAAGCACTAAGCGCTTAAGTCGACTTAAGACAAAACTGAGTTATTGATGTAGATGTGTTTCAAGCATATAGCTTTATAAGCACACAAAATCTGGAGCTTCTAGCATGACCCTAGCCAAAGTTATGACACAAAAACAAAAGACTCTTTCATACAATTCATATGGCGATTGAAAACTTTAACACGAGATTACTCGAAACAGAAATTTTTGACTTAAGCGCTTAGTGCGTTTGACCACAGAATTAATTGCTCCAACGAATTTTTTCCAAAGAAACAACAACAAATAATAAAGTCATATAGAAAACTTTCAATTGTAAAAGAATATCATCAGGTACCTCAAAGATATAAACGACTGAAGTGGCTTCATACTTTTTAATTGATCTTTAAGCTATGCTTTTTCAGCTTTGAAAAATAAATGTATTCTCAAAATTATTTCTGTTCTTGTTTTTTTTTTTTGCATACGGAAACATAGCAAAACCATGATATAAAGAACTATAGATAATGTATTCCCAGCGTAACTAAAAAAATTAACTGCGCACGTAATCATGTGACTGCTCGTTAAATGTGACACTTGATGAATACATACAAAAGAAAATGTCAAAAGAAAAAATTAAACAATAAAGGAGACGAAGATAGCAAAATGAAAATAAAAAAACAGTCTAAATTCTGTCAAACATATCAAGCAACGTAGCTGCTTCTTGTGTAAAGGGGTGAAAAGGAGAGAAAACACCACTACAAAATATGCAATTTCTTTCACAAACAATACTGAAAACTTAATTTACTTTATTTCGGACATGTGTCTTATTTAACGATATTTATTTTATTTCAGTAAAATAAGTTTTCATAAGAAAACTTCGACTTTTTTAAAATCTTTACAGCCTATGAATAAATTGTTGCTACGGTTGCAACAACGAGCACCACCTACTTCACAGCAAAGATGGCGGACATGCGCAATTCATTATCTATAGTTATTTGTATCATGTAGCAAAACTACTTATTCCAGAAAAAAAGCCACAGCAAGACACTTGTACTAACATTTTTTTAAGAGTAACACGCAACCGCCGTTTTCGTTAAGGCGCGCTGAGCGATTTTTTGAAGCGAAGCTTTTTACGCCTCGTTTTGTGATTTGTTTGAGTGAAATCTCAAAAACGACACTTTTTCCATACACCTTTTTCTAAGAATTGTTGTTTTTTACTTGCGTCTATTACAACAAGAGGATATAAAATTAAAAATATTTCTTTGTAAGCGTGAGAATCGAACTCGCACCATTTCGATCGAGAGCTCTACACACTAACCACCACTCCAAAACCCTTTGCGCCATGATGTGATTTATTCCATATTAAGTATTAACTGAAGCTATTTTGACATAGATGACAGTAGATGACAGGAATTTATTAAAAGGATTGTGCATTAGCTCTCCTACATATTTTATTGCGAATACGTGAAGCTATGGTGCAGCAGATCACAATAATCGATCAAAAATTAATGTAAAATAATAATGTTAGGTGATACAATTTACTGGTGAGAATATTATGTTTTAGTTATTATTGTATTTAAAATTTTCTTATTAAAATACCATTTAATTATCATACTTATGAAACTGCGAAAAAGCTTCGTTTCTCTCGTGTGTAAAGCGACGAATCTGTTTTTTTTTTTTTAATTTTTGCTTCAGTCAAATATTCTTTTACCGGTTTTTAAAATGTATACTAGAACCTGGGGCTAAATGCACCGTACTCACCTCAATGATGTCAAAAATTCTCATTCCGACTCACTGTGGGCCAGCTGACTCGAAAAACTGGCCATAACACAATATATTATCCTTTGTGTATTAAACTTAGTGCATTATTTTGTATCACGATGCAGCACACCAACGACAAGTAAGACACGAGAAGCAATAGAATTTTGTATAGAAAAAAGTATTGCTTCTCGTGTCTTGCTTGTCGTTGGTGTGCATTATCGTTATACAGAATAAAGCAGTTAGTGTAAAAGCGTTGTTAAAGTCGCTGATGTCGAATTTTATGTCAAAAATAAGAAATACAAAATGAGGGTTCCATTATGGCGGCGAAAAATTAAAAATATTACTCGATTTGCACAAGGTTTGGGGTCGATGATGATGAATTTGATGTCATAAATAAAAATTAATGGTAAAATAATTAGCTTTTTAAATCGTGTTTCAATTCAATTATATTAAATTGTTGGTAAATAGGTCACATGTGCACATAATTTATTTTCAAATAGCATGTTAAACTTCCCGATGGGCAGTGGAATTCTTTAGAATCTTGAATCGGTAGCAGGTAGTTCCAAAAATATTTTAAAAAAGTCCAACTTTCATCCCTATATACAGCTATATTTGGAAATATTGAGCTTGAATTGTTAATTTATTGCCTATTTCAGTATTGCCTCTATCGACTTCTTTAAAGTTAATAAAAAGATTAATACAAAACATAGGTATCTTTATAAAAAAGGAGTTTTAATCAGGGGTTGGAAATAAACTGTACGAAAAAAACTAAGTCTACATTTGCTAAATCTGCGAAAGCAAACAGTTTCACCATCTGCTTAGGTTTGGATTTTTGCTACAAACAGAAATGCGCACCAAAGTGAACAGAAAATGAAGAGAGAAAGAAAACTATTGTTTTGTGTTATACGAAGTATTTCGTTTTTTAGATTTTGTTGTTACGATCGCAAGCACAACAAGTAACCCAAAGGGGAAAATAGCACTCAAAAAGACCTTTTGGTCAGCTGAACAACAAGTCAGCTGAAAGTGCTGACCCGACGTATGACACACCATTGTAATTTTAACATTGTATGTCGTAAGAAAAAAAAACTTCATTGCTTCAAAAGACCTCTCAAGGAAAGCTTTGAGTCAGCATTTCGTTTAATTGCTTCAAAAGAGGCTCTTGGAAATCTTTTTGTCAGCGGTTCGTTGTTTTGAATACACTTTTCAAGTTTTTTGAGCTGTTCTCTTTTTTCTTTTAAGTTCTTTTTGAACTTGTTAAGTGCTGATAAGTGAAGAAGAGAGCAGTTGAAAAAGATTGAAAAGTGTATTCGAAACAAAAAGAACTGCTGCCACAAAGATTTCCAAGAGCTTCTCTTGAAACAATTAAACGAAATGCTGACCCAAAGCTTTCCTTGAGAGGTCTTTTGAAGCAATTAAGTGCTAATTAAAACACTGCTGAACATAGCAAAAAACAAAATTTTGACTGATTTGATAAGTAGTTTCTATTTAAGTCTGTTATTTATTTTAGCCCTGTACGACCATTGGGATATATTCATTATTGCAAAACAAAATTCGTTTTCTTATTGCTAATATTTATTTTTTACGAAAACCTTTTTAAGCAATAAAAATATACTCATTAATTACAAAAAAAAGTATAAATATAAAATTTTAAAGACTTTTATAGTTATTTAGCTCAACTAGACAAATCTAAAGGAAAACGTTAATTACTAAAATTATTTAAAAAATTATGATAATGCAGTACCTCAGAAGTTAGAAGCTGTTTGTAAGTCCCTAAGTTTCGGGAAATTCTAATTTCTGAAATCTTATCATTTTGGAGTTAAAATTAGTAAAGTTAAATTTATAATAATATTGCTGAAGTAATAATATAAATAAATAGTAACTGGATAAAAATTACACACTTATAATATGCAGAACATATACAAATTTTTATGTAAATGCCCTTATTTTGTAAAACGTTTTTGTTTGGTAAATTTCGTTTTCATGTGAAGTGAAACGAAATCTTTTTCTCTCACTAAAATTTTCTTATGACAATTATTGCCACACAAAAAACTCCAAGTGAGGTGATTGCGTACATTTTACATAGTGCATATACATATATACATACATAATAAGGTCACTAGCTTCATTTTCAACTTTTAGTAGAAAATGCTGTAGTGTCAAATATGAATTGCATAAACAATTACCTCAGAAATTAGAATACAATCTTCTAATTCAGAAGCTTAAATGTTTTGAAAATTCAACTTCTAATTTCTAGATGATTCTTATTTTCTAGCTTCTAATTTCTGAGGTTTTACTGTATTTAAAATAAATTAAGGGTAAATTGTTTTTTATAAAAAGTAAAGTATAAACTTGATGGCTTCTTAGTTTCTTTACTTCTTCTTTTTGAATGCAGATCTTAGTTTCGTATGTGGAGGCGGATATCAAAAAATTGATAATGCGGATGCGGATACAAAGCCTCGTCACATCTCTATAAATAACTATCAAAAAATGCGTATTATTCATAATTATGCTAATTGAGAAGATAGAAAAAAACTTTAATTATTCATAATTTAAATAATTTTTTCATTTAAAACACTCCTTACTCGCAAAAAATTAGGATAGCAATTAAAAACGTCATTTCTAATATCTAGATCATTCGTTAAATTTGAAATATCCTATCTTCCCTGTCCAATCGCAATCGCTTTATTTTATTACTCCAGCATTAATTCTGACTGAGATATTGTATTTTTCACGAACAAAATGCTAATTCATATACATATGCACAAAAGCACAACGCATCTACTTTAAACAACAAATTCTATAAAAGCAACAAAACGAAGAAAAATTCCAACGCAATAACTTTTTCAACACAAAAAAACAGTCGCATCATAAATGAAACAAACAAATATTGCAGATCTCTCTTCGGATTTTGGTGCTTCCAGCATCCTACAAGAGATCGCTAAAGATACTTTACTTTAAATGTTTTTGTGCCCGCGATTCAAACGCATAACAGTGAGAGGAAGTTTTTTCTATTCGAAAAAAGAAACATTTCATTTTGCTTTTCTCTCTCATCTCTACTTGATTGGGTTTGTGCAAGGCTCATTTATAAGGTTGTGGCACTTGAGAGCGAACTCGGTCGAACTGTCAGAATGGATGAAAAGAAATGAAGAAAATTAATGCTTAGAACAAGGAAAAGCACAGTGACAGTTCGAGCAAAGGCGGGAAAAAGAGTGCATTTCTCTCAAGTGCCACAAGCTTATAAATAAACCTTGGGTTTGTGCTACTTTTTGTAAAAGATACTTTTCTTTAGAGTTTGTTTGCGAGCCCTGATGTACACGTGTACTTCAGTATGTCTACATCATGATGGCACCAATTTTTGTTTTATTTGGAGCACTTTTGGCCAGTTTTCCGATTCGGCTGCCCCACTGTGCGACTGTCAAAAATCGAGTGAAAAGTTTCTAAATAGCACACGGCCTGAGTAGAAAATTTATTAAAATTGAATCATAGCCGCGCAAATCTTCCAAACAAAGTGGCTATATGAAAACCGTAAAATCTATTTAAACTCCACAAAAATTTAAACAATCCAATCAAACGTTAAAAATAAGTTTAACTCTTTACTATGGCCTCATTCAGCGCAGACAACATTTGGCAACTGTTGTGTGAAAATTCGCTGAATGGTCGAATTTTGGGAGCGCTAACTAAAACTGATTAGGTAGCGAATGCCTTTTAATCGAGCGTACAAATTCTATGCTACATGAACACAACTGTTTGGTTAACTGTCAGATGCTGCTACTGACTCTGTTAAGTTAATAAACACAGAAAGGACGCAGCAATTTTAAGTGAGAAACCTTTGCAATTGAATTAAATTTACATACAATTTAAATATAATTAAATTGAAACTAACTTCTGAAGTGTAGAGAAGCAACACATTCAGAGAAAAACATCGCGCACTAAGGTATCGCTACCATTACAATTCACAACAGTTGTCTGCGCTGAATGCGGCCTATGATAGACTCTTCGTGAGGAGTTTGGAAAAAAAAACTAAAACTTCGATTATTTCCCGTACAAAAAGATGTCATCATGATAGCAGAACCTTCATAAATTCCGCAAAAATTTATATATGAACTTGAAAAAACATAAAACTCTGAATATACTTGAACATGGCTATTTTTACTTCAGCATAGTTATCGATAATTCCTGAAATTTAAAAACTTTTGTAGATGGTCTTTAATTTCATGAAAATAACTTGTTTTAAAGCTTGTTTGCATTTATTTCCTGCAACAGATTTCTTCATTTGCTGACCCGATTTCATACTTCACTCTTCTTCTTAATCTTACATCATCTAACAATTAGACAAAACCAGAGCATATAAATTTCATTACAAAATAATTTTGGTTTTTGTTTTTTGCTCAAATTTAATTGTTGCAAATGTTGATGCTGTTGTTGTTGTTTTGTGTTGCGTTGCGCAACTTTGCCGCTGCAGAGCACTCTCGAATTTCCATGTAGTAATGAAAACAAAAGCTGCGAAATCCATTATTTAAGCCACAGTCCAACGGGGCGCATCCTTTTGCCGGTTTGTAGAACACAAATTGTTGTTTTTGTTGCTGTAAATTTTTATTGTTTGTGTCTTGCTCTTGCCATGTTAGTAAATGGCATGCTTTTCATTAGAGCATCATCAGTGGATTAAAAAAAGAAAGAACTCAGCATGCATCGTCTTCAACATGCTGCTGCTTATAACCAAAGGACAATGCAACGTTAAAGTTGTTAGCACCCAAGTCTGAACAATAGTCTGCTCAAAAAAAAAAAACGCACAAAACAAGAACAATAACAACTCCAACGGCAAACACTACAACATGACCAAGGTATGTTAGTTGTTGTCTTTGTTTTTTTTTTTGGCCCAGTAAATAAGAGCAAACTGCCGAAAATACTTTTATCCGCAAGGGAAAAACCTTAATTTAAGCAATTTAATTCATTGGTTGCGGCATACGCAATAAGAACAATAACAGCAACAGCAACAACTGGCTTAACAACGAACGCAACAACCTGCCTGGAGAACGCTTGACAGTTCTGTTCTCCGTACATGCTAAAAGTCCTTTGAATATACAAAAATATATATATATACATTTTTTTATTACCTGTTTTTTTAGTTTGGCTGCAAAATCGTTTGCTGCATTGTTTTTGCCATTGTTGTACCTTTGTTATGCCGGACATCCTGTGCAGCTCGGTGCATCATTTTGTAGTGCCTTTAGAGTTTTTCACGTTCGTGTTTCTCTACTAATGGTTGTTAATAGTTTTCGGTTATAAAGGCTTACAGCCGTTGGGTGCTGGACCAACTACCTGGCTACGCGACTGATTGCCTATTTGCCGTTTTGGACTATTAAGTGCTGTTCACATTTTCAGCATTTAATTCGAAATGTAGTTTGTTTCTGTAGTTTTTTTGTGATTTTATGCTAGTTTTGTTCAGTTTCATGTTTGAGTAAGTTATTGCAGAAGAAAGAAAATAAAATTAATTTGATTTTAGAAAACTGATTATGTTAAATTTGCTGTCAGAATGAAGGAGAAGATAAAATATTTTTACAGCTTGTCGTTTTTATAGACGCATTTTCTAACAATAAAAAGACTGTAAACAGAACTGAAACTGAAGCTTCAAAATAGCAAAGAGAAAATTTTTTAAAATTTTTTTGTGACCAAAAAAAATTGATTCCTGTTGATTTTGTTTATTACTATATATTGCTATATTGGTTTTTTTGTTGAAGATGAAAATATATAGAAATTTATTTCATTCTTTTCCCTACGTTTCGTTCGTGTCTATTTACCTTCTTCAGGAGGGTTAATTTGTGGAATTTTCCTTTTTTTGTCACAATTTTCACAATATTGCAGCGTACGACTTCACAAAAACTTAAATGTATAATTAATAAAATAAATTGCACTGACGTCACGAACATTATTTGTAAAAAATAAATAAAAAATAATGAAACGCTCAAAGCCAAACTGTTGAAAAAGTCATTTTATCAGTTTTAAGAAAAAAATTATTTTTAATTTTTAAATGGTGTTCTTCGAACCTTCTTCGAAACCAATAACCTCACCACACAGGACGGATCCCCTAACCACTAACTATACCCATAATAGTTTTTAGATTAAAGTTTGCTTAACTAACGTTTCAACAGTTCAAACTAAACATTCGGTTAAGAAATGTATGAGATATTCATTTTCGTATAAATCGATTTTCGACGATTTAGCCGATTTTTGTCAATTTTGTGCACCCTGTAACTCCGCTAAAAATCATGCCATACTTTTTTCTCTAATTTAAGTTTTTGAAGTGAAGCTTTTTACACCTCGTTTTGTAATTTGTTTGAGTGAAATCTCAAAAACGATACTTTTCCCACACACCTTTTTCATAGAATTGTTGTTGCTTACAACCAGGGAGCCAGACCAAATATGTTTATTGGTGTCAAATTAATTAAAATTAAAAAAATTATCAATTTCGGTGAAGGCCACAAATAATTGAGCATTTAGTTGTGGAAATTGCCACCTTAAGTTTCTGAATTGGTCTGAATTTCGAATACTTTGTAACTATTTCGAGCATTCTTAATGAATTCGTAACTATTTCGCAACAGTCATCAATTTTTCAAATTTAAATTGTGAGATGTTTTAAATATTTCGAGTTTAAAAAGATTGGTAGGCCATGAGCCTAGCGGCATGTTAAATAATTTGCCATTTGTAAAATAATGTAGTTTTACTCAACTTTTTCTTTTAAACAAATGATACTAAAGATGGTTCTAGTTTTAATTTTTATAGGTGCAAATAAAAACGACATGCCAAATTCACATTTATATATGCTCCATAATAGTAGTTGCAAAGGATCTATAATTTTTGACATGCCATTTGTACGAAACATATAGTCTGGGGCATCTTAAGCGGAATGATTAACTAAAATTTCATTCGAAAGTATTTTTTAAATCTGTATTACATACGGTACAAAAATCATTAAGAGATCGTTGCGAATTTGATGCTTCATTTTGTTACGAATTCGGTGCTACAATTCGTTAAGAAATTGTGTTGAATTTATTACGAATTTGTTACGAAAACGATAATTCAATTGCTTATGACTTTGTTACGAATTCGATTCGTCAATTTTTTACGAATTCGTTACGAATACACTATTCCATTTCTTTACGAATTTGTTACGAATTCTTTACTAAAATTCCTTCCGAATTCATTACGACAATTTGTTACGAATTCGTAACAATTTTCGCCTTAATACGATTTTCGTTACGAAATCGGAAACTTTGGTTTTCTGGGTAACTTTTCAAGCAAAGCATAAAAACTCGTTTCCATTCTATGGTGTACTTCGGCAAACTCGTTGAACCCAAATAAATAGCGAAACAAATAAGAAGCAACTGCAACAGACACACAATCCCTGGTAGAGTTTTAGGCTTGATCTAAAATACTTACTGCTTTAATCGTCGTATGATAAAAAATGGCCCATGAGAGAATATTCTTCATAGAAGTTTATTCAAACAGGTGTCAAATAATATAAAACTTAAACAGTGGGTTGGTCACAGCTGAATCACTCAACACTTGTGAAGAGGAAATGTAGCGAAAGAATAGATCATAATTAACTTTCAAAAAAAGGAAATATTTGCTGCGAAAAATTAGTATAAGAAAACTATTTATTTCTATTCTAAATCCATTAAAATTTAATATGAATATTTTTAGGTAAATATTCATGCTCGTATAATGAATGTCATTAGATAAGTTATCGAGATACACACATTCCTGATCTGATCTGGAAGGGTTTTTTCAAAATTTGAGAGTTCTCGCAATACGTTCACAAAATCGAATTTTATTCCAAAGTTTTATCACAATCCTGGACTTATCAGAACTGAGAATATGAATCCAGGTATTCTGGGATTATTTTGGAATTGTAAATATCGAGTGACTACATCTTTATGTATAACGCAACGAAGTTTGAACGTGGTGCGAGTAAGAAATACATATTTTCATGCCATTACATATTTTTGCTCGTTTCTTATACTAAGTGCAGCCTACGTTTCGTTTTACAGAAAGATGCAGTTAGGCGAAATATGTAATAAATAATTTGATGAATTTGCATTTTTCTTTTTAAAATTTATTATAAACAATTGTTGAGTTGTTAATCAACCTCTGTATTTGCTTGTGGCTTTTTTTAATATATTCAGGCTACAGGTACAATTTTTCAAAATATAAAAACAGGAAGTTTATTCTAAACTATTTTGGTTTTTATTTTCCACCAATATTTCAACTTCCTTCGGAAGTCATCTTTAGGGTATCGAGAAACGAAAACGCCATTAATGTCTTCCATTTGCTTCATCTTTTGAGTGTCAAAAAACAAATATTTGAGGACAGTTTTATAAAACAGAGACGTTTTGAATAAAATAAATTTTTTTATGCAAAAAAGCGTTTTATTTATCAACAAAATCAAAGAAATCCAACAAAATCCAAAGCAGACAATAAAACAAATGTTTTGATCGAAACATTTAGCCAATTGTTTTACTAATTTTTTTTAAATTCATCCCAAAAAATAGGTTTTGTCAAGGTTCTCAAAATAGGTGTTTGTTTCAATGATGACCTCTTCATTCAATTCAAATCTCTTTTTTCATTCTCCATTCTTTCAGGTTTCGAAATAATAAACAGTCGCAGTGGGCTAAATCTGGAGAATATGGTGGATGAGGTAGCAGTTCATGGCCCGATTTATAGACCTTTGCCATGGAAACTACAGACGTGTGCATTGTCATAGTGGAAGAGCCTCTTTTTTCTTGAAACTCAATGTTAAACCTGTCCTAAAGCTGTGAGTTATATTTGCGGGTGATAGACGATCACAGAGGTTTTTTTCACAAAGGTAACAGATGTGAATGACTCCAAAATACATCTCAAAAAAATGTCGCTATAACTTTGTTGGCCGACAGATCCACCTTGGTTCCTTCTTTGGTGCACGTGCACTCGAAGAAGTCCACTGCTTTGACTGTTCCTTGGTCTCCGGTGTGTTATGATTTATCTATGTTTCTCCTACGAAACTCCTTTATTTCTGGTTGAACATCCCGAAGACTCCTTAGAAGTGGTCACATGGCTGCGCTTATAGACGAGTGTGAGCAATCACGGCACCCATCGCCCGGACCGCTTTTTCATGACCACATATTCAGGTAAAATGTAATGTACCTGATCAGTTGACATTCCTACAGTTGACATCATTCCATGGATTTTATCGACGATCTCTGGCGTGACTACCTCTTTTGGGCGACCTGAACCTTCAGTGTCACTTGTGCTGGTACGACCACAACGGTATTCTTGAACATTGAAATTGATGGTGCAGAGGTCCAATAGTATTTATCAAAACTTTCCTTGGTTTCGGTGGTGGTTTTTTATGCAAAAAATAATGCTTTATGGGTACATAAGATTCACTTTTTTCCATTTTCATCGAAATTCACATGGTTTTTGCTTTCAATGGCTGTCAAACACAAACTAAATGACGTTGCTTGCTTAAAATTTGACAGTTGTCAGATAATAGTTGACAGGACCAGTGTTGTATTTAAAGTTACTACGCGGTAAATTTTTATAAGTTATTTTACACGTTCTTATCAAAATCATATCAATTCAAAAAGTTACTTACTTCTCAAACATTCCTCGTATACTGCGTGTTTTTCGTGTTTATTACAAATAATATTAATTAAAAAATGAAATTATAATTTTTTATTTTTATTGGATACATTTGAGCCTATAAAAAATTAATTTTTGTGAGTTCTTTCCAAAGTCACGTGAGTAACTTTCATGTCATCAGCTAGAATTCAACAAACCATGCACATAGCAATTTCTTGTTAATAATCTGCGGCAACACTGGAACAAAAATTCTTTTGTCACAACCGCGCACACCTTTTGCTATGCAGCACAGCGCATTAAGTTGCAAAAGCGATATATAGCTACAGTTTACAAGTAATTTTATGCGCCGACCCAGTGCAACTGTAACTGATTGCAAACTGCCGCGTGTGCCGCATGAGACGCTCAACTGCTAATAAGTTTTTGTGGTCCCCCTATCCCCCTCCTCCCACTAGCTGGTGATAGTGGTTAAAATGCTGCATTGTTAGTAAACTTTTGCGTTGCAAAAGCATGCAACTCTACTCAATTAAGACTGAAAATAAAGGTGCAAAAGTTATTCCTTGTTGTATCAGCGCAGTTGAAGCGTTTTGTTTGTTGCAGCTACCATTAGGTAAGCGATTTTTTTCATTTCATGCAATAAGTTTATTTAATGCTTGCTAATTAGGTAATGCTGGTTGTGCAATTTTGATTTTAATTTTTGTGTTTTTTTTTAAAAACAGGACAACTTATTAATGCAATGTTATCATAATTGTATGAGTAATTTTTTAAAATAAAAACAGCTATATTTCGTAATAATAAGAAGACTGTAATGTTACAAATATTTTGTTTTTTGCGGATGCTCTTTTTTATTGAAAAATGTAGCAATTCAAATATATACAAAAACTCAATATAATTTAAAGAGAAAAAAGCTGTTGGCATTAGGAATTATGGACACAAATTGCAAAAACATGATAACATCATATTTAAGTTTTATACCCTTTAGGAATCCTCTTGAAACATAAAAATTAAAGAACAAGATGTTTGTGTGTGTTTTTCATCAAATATATTTTAACGTAATATATTTTTATTTCAATTTTAGGCTTATATCAAACTAACCCAAAATTCCTTAGAACTTTTTTTTTTGTAAGAAATCTTTAACACGCTCAGTGTTAAAAATGTCAAAATTCATAAATATTTTGTGGAATTTTTTTAATCTTGCTCAAGGCTATTTAAAAAATGTTTTTAAAATATTTTGATAAAATGCTCAATTTTTTTAGACAACATGAGTTTTATAAAAGACAATTACAAGCTAGTCGCAATCAGCTGATTCACAAAATCAGTGTCGTGCGGTGGTTTTTATGTTTTTAAAGTACTGTTTTAATAAAATTTTTAATACAGGTTGTTGTGCCTTATTTCGTTTGCTTAACTATCAAAAAATTTTAAAATTGGAAAGACAAATCATTTACTATGAAGCAAACAAAATACAAAAAAGTGGTACGGTTGGGGAATCCCCTTCAGGAACAAAGTTCTTTACGTTTTTTTTTTTATAATATAACTTTTTATTTTATAAAATTTTTCAAGGCATTAACAATCAAATCAAAAAGTTTGATTTAATATTTGAGGAAAAAAATATTTATTTATTCAAAATTAAGATGTATAGTTCTTATGAGAGATGAAAATAGGCAGTAACCGTTGCCAGCGATGTTTATTTCATGACGCAACAAGGCGTTGAGCATTGAACACTCATCATGTTCTCGAATGAAGCATGAATTGATTAAAAAGTTGGATTAAAAACTGGACTTAAGTGTATAAAAAAACTCACTTTTAGGGTCCACCCTAGAGTCAAAAAATTTTTTAAATTCTTATATAGGATCTATAGCTGGGATAGATCAGCCTGTGGCCAGGGTCGCACAATAATTTATTTAGATAGAAACACTGATTTTAGGTTTATTTAATTATATTCTTTATTTTCTTTCTTAAACGTTTTCAAAATAATAAAATATTATGTTATATATATCACATATAATTATTTATATAACCGTATCCTTGGATTTTACTCCGTGCTTGCAATTACTTGTAGCTGCGTATCCTATGGTTACTTCAAAACACAGTGACAGATGACGTACTCATATATTCAATGGTAAACTAATAATGTTGTTATCTATGGTTTCTTAAAGGGTATCTAATAGGCTGAGGATTGGTCTTTATCAGCAGAGTGGAGACTAGAAAACTGATAAACGAGCAAATTCTTAAACTATATATAAAATAAACTAAAGATCCAGGTATGTCTGTGTAAGATCAAAGAGTTTTCTTTATCAGCCCAGTAGAGACTATAAAACTGATAAACGAGCAAATTCTAAAACTAAATATAAAAATAAACTAAAGATCCAGGTATGTCTGTGTAAAACCAAGGAGTCTTTTTTATCAGCCCAGTAGAGACTAGAAAACTGATAAAAAGCTTAAACTAAACTAAATATAAAAATCAACTAAAGATCTAGGTATGTCCGCGTAAGACCAAGGAGTCTTCTTTATCAGCCCAGTAGAGACTATAAAACTGATAAACGAGCAAATTCTAAAACTAAATATAAAAATAAACTAAAGATCCAGGTATGTCTGAGTAAAACCAAGGAGTCTTTTTTATCAGCCCAGTAGAGACTAGAAAACTGATAAAAAGCTTAAACTAAACTAAATATAAAAATCAACTAAAGATCTAGGTATGTCCGCGTAAGACCAAGGAGTCTTCTTTATCAGCCCAGTAGAGACTATAAAACTGATAAACGAGCAAATTCTAAAACTAAATATAAAAATAAACTAAAGATCCAGGTATGTCTGTGTAAAACCCAGGAGTCTTCTTTATCAGCCCAGTAGAGACTAGAAAACTGATAAACAAGTGAAAACTATCACCTGAATATGGAAGATAAACTAACACTCAACGTAAACTAAGAAGCAGGTTTTCTTTCTTACCATTCTTCACGTCGCTGTGTTTTATTTGTAAGAGTCTGTGCTATGAGCTCTGTTAACGTCTCTGCTGACGTCTCTGTTGCTAGCTCTGCTGATGTCCCTGTTGCTAGCATCTCTGCTACTAGCCCTGCTGACGTCTCTGTTGCTAGCTCTGCTGACGTCCCTGTTGCTAGCGTCTCTGCTGCTAGCACTGCTGACGTCTCTGTTGCTAGCGCTGCTGCCATCTGTGTGGCAGTATCCTGATGGCTTAACACCGAATGTTCACTCCACTGCGGATCTTTAGCAACTCCCCCATTTTATGCCTGTACCTTCCTTTAATACTGTCGTTTCCAACCAGCGCTTATTCTGTCGTTGTCATGGCAATCAACTTATGACCTACGTGACTATGTGTTAGTTGATGTTGCTTGTTTACTCAACTTGTTCAATCGTTCGATTGTTCCGTTATTGTACTAAGTCCATACAGGGTGGTTGGTTTTCATCAATGAAACAAAGAAAATTAAAATTTAAAATATTAAGATTGAATTAATAATAGTTGTGCATAACTATCTAAATTAAAATATGTTATTTTGTTGTATGTACGCTCAATTTTGCAAGGGACAAAATTGGTCGTTACAACACAAAAACACATTTTTAGGGTCAACTCTTGTGTCCGAAAACATTTTTAAATTCTAACATAAGATTAAAAATCAGTGACCCTTAATACTTTCAGCACATACACAAAGAGTATAAATAAAAAAAAAAACAAAAAATTTTAGGGTCCTAGACACTAGACACTGGGGTTACCCTAGTGTCAAAAAAACGTTTTCAAATCCTTACATCAGATTACACCATATTACACACATTTTCTGCAGTTTTCACATCTTAAAACTTAATTGCAATAAAGATTCTCACTCGGGGTTGATAAATTACTTTTTCATTTTGGCATGCAAATTTAAAAAAAATAGTACTAAATGAAAAAGAAAATATCTATGAAATAATTTTTGTATTTAAATTACAGAGTATGTGTTTTTAACAATTTAGTTCAAAAATCTTATAAACAACAATTTTAAGGGTTGTTGATTATTTTTGATTAATCAAATAGTTTTTTTTAATCACAAAATTTAACACAAGTGGTCTTATTATTTCCATAAAATGTCAAAAAAATCAATGGAATCTAAAAAACAAATCAAATAAGCATATAGAGGTCTTCTTATAGTTAAAAAACAAAAATTTATAAATCGAAAAAAGTGCGAATTCCATTCATTGCCTTAATATAGAATGGCCAATAAAAATTTTTTAAATCAAGTTCTTTGCAGATGTCCCTAGCTCAACTATCTAGTCACCAAAAATTTGACACTATTTCCACGATTGAAAACCTCTCCACAAAAATATATCTTAAAAAATGTTAATTAGGACCTATCTATATTAAGATAACGAAAGAAATTTATGGGAAGATTTTTAAGTCAAACAACTCTTCTTTCAGTCAAATTTTCTGAAATTTTTCATTTGATGTATTACTTCTGATATGAAAGCCCTTTGTTTTTGTTAAAGAAGAAATCGGTTCAACTTTTTCCTCAGTCAGTTTTTATTAAATTTAGAAAAGAAAATATTCTTTTAAAATATGCTGACGAATGAGAAATTAATGAATATCTTGAGCAGTCTTATACATTTGGAGAAAATATATACTTTTTATATTCAATTTTTATAGTTTTTACAGAGTGACAAAGTTCAAAAATAGATAATTTTTTTAATTCTTTTGATTCTGTTTTTTCACTAAGATCTCTAAATTCTGTATTTAGGAAAAATTATTGAGTAAAATAAAATGTACCGAAAACGCATGTTGCGCATTTGCCTACTCGTTTATTATGATCCAATTATGTTCGCGTAACGCAACGCAAGGTGGTCGTAGCAGTTGCCAATTTAGCCATTTTCTGGCTAGATTTAGCCATTTTTAAAAATGTTTAGCCAGAAAATTTTATAAATACTTAGCTTATTTATTAGCTATAAATTTAGCCATTTTTGCAAAATATTTGGCCATATTTAAGCCTTTTTTAAATAATTTTTTAATAAATATTACACCTTTTTGAAGTGTGAAAAAAGCTTAACCCCACTTAAATATGTTTATATGATGTCAACATTATGGCTGGAATGCATATAAAGTAGACAATTGCTCCAACTCCATTTTTTAAGTAAAAAATTCATAAATTCTCTTGATTTTAATTGAAAAATCGAGCCTGAGCAAATGTTTACTTTTATGTATTCCACCCAATGACAGACCATTTTTCGAATTTTACAACCATGTACAATAAAGTAAATGCAACTCTGTGGTCATAATGGTTGATTTAAAATTATTGAACTGTGTTTAGGTAACCGTTCATATCCATGTATTAACGCTTGCTAAAAATGTCCAAAAAACAACAAAAATTTCAACAAGAATGGAAAACAAATGATTTGCTTAAGGCATGGGTTCGTGCACATTAAGGGCCGCTTTCTCAATGTCCGGCTAAGCACTAATCAGAATTTTAACCAGCAGTTACTAAAAAATCTCTTTCTCAATGTTCGGTTAAGGCTTAACTGTCAGTTAAGTGCTGATTATGTTAACGAAAAGTTGTGGTTTCGGTTAGCTGCTAATCGAAGGAACAGCTGACAAGATTACAAAATTACAAAAAACCGACGGTTGCTTGACCAGCACTTGGTAAAATCAAAATTATTTTTTTAGCTATCATATGGTTAGCTAAACTCCTGGTTAAGAGTTTGGCTAACCGGACTGACAAAACTAAGGAAACAATTCGATTGAAAAAATTTCAAAGTTTGCATTGGAGCTTTTATCCCTTCCGTGGTCAAATGCAGAAATGAAACGAACTTTCAGTCAGCTAAATCAACTAAGTATATATTCCGGAGACACAACAAATATGGTCACAACAACGATGTTACACATCCTTATATTATAAAAATTGGTACAAATGCAATATATGAAGACAGCAACGAAGACTAGATTCAAGCTTTTTCAAGTACTTGAATTCAAGTATGTATCCAATCTTGAAAAAGCAAGCTTTAGCCAGGTTGCAAAAATACCAAACAGATTCAAGCCATATTCACGCATGCTCGTTGGCTTGGCTTGTTTCGGCTTACTTTGTCGGGCAGAAAGTTGAAAAGCTTAAAACGATCGTCAGAAGCTTGTAAGCTCGCAAGTACCCAAATTATTGAATTAAAGCAAGTATCCAAAAAATTCAATGAGCTTCTTTAGAGAGAGCTTAAGCGTAATAGGACTTTTAAGGATTCTGTGGACTCCCTGGTGTCAAGTTTTAGGGTAAATGATTTCGAAGATGCTGTCAAACTTTAAAATTTAAGATGGCGGATAGAGTTGCCACCTAGATTTATTTTATTTTTGCGAATTCTTGTAATTTTGAAATTCTGACAACGGATTTGATTTCGAATCTAAAGTCAGAATTTTAAAATTCAAGATGGTGGATAGGGTTGCCACCTTTATTTTTTGGCAAAAAAAAAAATGGTACACCAAAAATGGGTCGCTGAATCCGAATCCGTCGTCAGAATTTCAAAATTATAAAATTATTAAGATACGGCTATTTCCGCACGGTGTGCAGGAAGCCACTTTTATTCAACCTGAAATGTCGACACAATCTGAGTATGCAGATGTTTCAAAAATCATCGACAGATGCAGAATTCATTGTTTTTAAAATCTTATGAGTTCATTTAAGGGGCGAAATCAGTTTTTTATAGTTCTTTTATATCATAAATAGGTAGTAAAACAATTAAAAAATATGTCCTCAAAGTTTAAAGAAATATATATCATTAATTTAGTAAATGAAAAAATGCAATCTAGTAATGGATTCGGTAAGAAAACGTCTGTAAGTATAAATCCAAAATAGCAAATAAGTATAAATTGTGAAAAAAAATAGTTAGGTAATCTTTGTCTTTAATGCCTGTAACACTACTTCTTTGATTGTGCAATGACTTTAATATTTACATATTTAGAGATGAAAAAGCAGCAACTGCTTCCTGCAACTTTGGTAAATATGCTGCATTATTCATTTAACTAACTTTTCTTCGATTCCAATGTTTTAAAAATTCCTTGTGAATGGATTCCCCTGCTTTTTCAGACTGGATATCGAGTCCATCTAAATTTAGGTACACCAGACAATGAGTAAAGGGCTTACTTAAACTTACGTTTTAACTCGTTACGGAGCAAATCGTCTATATTGGTTGGGCCTTAAGATGTTCCAGTGTTACATTAGCTTTTAATGTTTTGGAAAGTTCTGTAGCTTTAAAGATTTTTTTAAATTCTTCATGTACTCTTAAAGATTATCACCCTTTTGAGTAGAAAAGCCGCAGTTAACTATCTTGTTCATAGCTTTGAGAGCATTAATGAACGGAACTAATCGTAAATATCCAATGTTTCGATATATGTCGGGATCATTTAACTTATCTGCGTTTTTCAAAAGGGTACGGCAGGCATTGCTTTGATATGTTTCGCCATGATATTTTAGTTGTGTTAAATAAAGTTTTATTAGCCAAATCAGTGCCTTTTGTCTACTGAGGATTGGAACTTATCCATCCCAAAACAAGTGATTGACGAATCCCTGCATTACATGTAATTTCGGAATAGTACACTTTTGGATAACGCAAACATCATCACTTTTTTTAGCAATGGTGGATTTATGGTGCTTCAACACTCTTTACCTCTTTTTTTATCAGAGCCAAGAGAAGACAATTTATTAAACTCCTTTCGAAAGTCTCCAAAAGTTCTAAGTTTGAAAGATTGTTCTTTTTGATTCAGTTCTTTTAAATTTTGTAAGCTAGCAAAGCAGTATGAGCATGTATATGAAGCATTAGACTATAGACAATTAAAATTAATTTAAAGTCGGCAGTAAACCTAAAGGGTCTTTCATTGATTTTTGTTAAATCGAACAAAGTTGAAATATTACTGTATGATTCTGTTTTATACTTGTAAACTTTGTTTCTTTGTTGGCATTGCCTTCCTTATTGTATAGCTTTTAATTAAATGGTTCATCGTTTTTATCTTCATCTCGGTACGATGAAGAATAATTTTCTGAAAGCATTGTTAAACTAATTTTAAAGAAGCCCTGTCCTTCGTCAGCCATTACCTTCATCATAGTTTCCTATGAAATTGCGTGCCTCCAAAACTGCTTATAATGACTTAGATGCATTTCTTTTGATTTATTTGAAACTAGTCAAACCGTAAATTATCAGTTTTGTAAACATGTTTCAGAGTGCTTACTTTTTTAGTAACATGTGAAGCTTCATTTTGTGAAATCGAATTTCAAATATTTCTATTTCGAATAAAATTAGCAACATCTCTCGTTTGTCTGACGCTAGTGCCTGAATTTCTCATTATATTATCTAAATACTTTTTTAAAAAAATTAAACGTTTTTGCTCTTTTGGATTTATAACAATAGACAATTGCTTACCGGATCTATTACTAAATTTAATTTTTTCATTTCTTAAATTGCAAATATTTGAAGCTATATCGTTTTTTGAACTTTGAGTACATATTTTTTAATTGTTTTACTACCTATTTGTGTTATAAAAATAGGTAGTATTTTTGTTGTAACAAAATCGATTCACCCCCTTAAACGAACTCATAGGATTTTAAAAATAATAAATTCTGCATCTATACATTGTTCTTCACACATCTGCATACTCAGATTGCGTCGACATTTAAGGTTAAATAAAAGTTGCTTCCTGCACACCGTGTCCGAAACATGCTGTCTTGTCTGCTTTGTGATAGATTTTATACAAAGTTGTTGGTTCTTGTTGGTGATGCTTTCTTTCATAAATTATTTGAACTTAAGCTGAAAACTATAACCTTGATTTAATTTTTGAATTAAACGTTGACTTTGTAACAATAAACCTACACAAATGATTACATTTTACATGAAATTATTTATTAAAAATTTAGTTCTTAGCCTTATTCTGACAACTGTATTATTATTATTGTTAAAATAGTATTTTATGTTGTATTTTTTTAGTACATGGAGTTGGCAATATCCAAAATGTTTTCGCAAAATAAATTTTTGTGAATATTTTTTTCATGTTTACAGTTTTGTCAAGTTATGAGCTTTCGTTTACATTTTAAAATATAATCTTTACAATTGTCAATTCACAACACAACACAACACAAACAATTCATTTTATTTAAAACAGCTAGTTTAAAATAATAAGCAATAAAGCTATATAAGGACCAGTCTTTCAGTACGAGTTTAAAGTCTAGTCAAATTAAATCGAGATAAACTCACCAACATTGGACTTGGTTTAAACTCGGTTTAGGCAAAACAGAAAAACATTAATTGATAATTTACGTCAATTTAACTTAAACGAATTTTAATACTTGTTAAATTTACTTAAATAGATATTTTAGAATATCTTGTTAAACCGAGTTGAAAGGTAAGTATTGTTTGAAACAATAAGTGAAAGAACGGACTGCTCAATTGACATTAGACCACATTACGTTACCTCTATTATAACTGGGCCTTTAGTCTGACACACAGAGATCTCACTATTACGTGACGGTGTCTACCAAATCACACTACCCACAAGCCGCGTAAAGGACCTCGTTCCAAAAATTCCGCTAAAAAATGTGTATTTAGAACTGTTGGCAAGGCGTACTATACGTAAACGGATACAAAAAAATTTAAAATTATCTCAGGAAGCATGAATTAAAAATTCAGCTTTAAAAGTTTTGTATTTTATTTTGAATAAAATTCCTAAATCATTTCTTTGCACGAGTAAAATTTTTTATATAACCTACTTTTTATATTCTATAATTTTGATTTAATATGAAAATATTTTGGAAAATTTTTTTATGAACAAAATTCGGTGGAGATTTTCTTCCGAAAAACTCAAAATATTTACCCAAGTTCTGGTTGTTTGGCTGTTTGTGCCAATTTTGTCAGTTATGTCTATTTGGAGTATGCAAATTTACTGCATTCATAGCTGCCAACATTTTTCCTACAACTTTTGTCTAAAATTTCTACAAAATTGTCTTTATTGACACTTTTTGAATGCAGCTCAAACACTATGAGACAAAACGGTTCACCCTAGTATAAAATGATTGAAAAGCTGAAAAATGGATTATTAATCTATACTGACAAGGGAACTTATCGCAATATGTGGCTTTCTTGCATGAATGTTCAACGTCAATTTGCTCTCAACTTTCTTGAAAGAAGCAAAAAAAGTGGTACCCAAGTCTATTTGGGTACGTTTGTACTTCTTACTGCGGAGAATATTTGCTATGCAAAATAGTGCACATGTCCTTCCCTGACCTAGATATAAAAAGAAATCAATGTCCTTTAGTAGAGCGCATGTTTTAAAATTATTTTAATAGCTTCAGTGTGCGCAATATGACGGTCATGCTTTGGTTGTTTTATTTGCATTGCACTGTCACACACGCACTATTTTGACATTTAAACACACACACACAAACACAAACTTGCTTTCATGCACAGTGTACGAAATTTAATAAGTTGGCTATTTTTTGATGCAATAAAATTAAAAAATAGGATTTTGCAAAAAATTGAATAAAAAACTCTCTCGATTCGAAAACGAATTATTTACATATGAACATGCAACCAGGCTGAACAAGCTGTTGCAGTCACATACACAAACACTCGCTCCAACAAACAGACAGACACAAGTTCTGGCAATGACGGCTATCCGGTTTCCTTTTCCGGTTGGCAAGCATTTCAGTCGCCAATTCAGTTGACTCGGTTGCTCAGCGTGCAGCTTGACCGCAAACATTATTGAGGCAAACAGCTAAACGAGTGTATGTTAGGCTGTCGTGTGTGCATTCCCAGTGGTAAATGGACACTTTACGTAACCAGTTATTTCTTAAATACAATAAAGCTGCGAGGCCTCCAAAGCTTGTTTACAATTCTCATGGCTTCTTCCTTACACAGTAAGCGACGATGGAAGTAGGTTCGCACAAGATAGGAGAGAACCAAAAATGACGCACAAAATTTGAGGGAATAAAAGCAATTGAACGAAAACTGTCTATGCCAAAAAAACAACGGAAAACGAAAGGGAACAAACCGAATGATGCAAACTATAGTAGAACTAGACAAGGTAGAGTTGGGGCTGAATGTGCTCTTTCTTAGTGACCATAACTGTCAAACTCAGCCATTTCGGTATTTTTGCCAATCTTTGCTTTCATAGTCGGCCTTTGTAGTCTAGTGGAGAGTGCGTTAGGCTATCAACCCAGAGGTCCCTGGTCCGAATCCCAGCTCGGACATGGTTCTTTTAACTTTCTTTGCTTTCCTTCATTTAAGAATTATGGAAAACTAAAAATCCACAACTAAATTGTAGAAAATGTGAAATTAAAGGACAGAAACAACTAAGGACTGGAAATGCTTGCCGAGGTTAAGGCATAACACTAGCCTCGGTTAAAAGTAATTCAAATTGTCTTTCGGTTGTTTCACCTAATCAATAATTCACGTATGGTTCCAATCAATTCCTCTTAATAAATCTATCCCTTTCCTTTCAGTTCAAAGACCAAACCTTGTTTGTATAAGGCGCATTCCTTGGTGATTTGATCTTTTAAAAAAAAAAAAAATTAAAAAAATATTGCATTCTCATTGGTCGCAGATTTTGTATGAGTTGTCAACTTCGTTTTGACAGTTGCGGTCACCGGCTCTCCACCCTAACACTACCTTGTCTAATTTTGCCATGATGCCATACAAAGGCAAATGACGCCTTTTGTCGAGCATTTTAGAATTTATGTTGACTAACACTTAGTTATTTTATTTATTCTAGCTTAAACATAAAGATTAATAATATTAAAAAACACACTTCACTACAAAACTACATGCTAAAAAACGCGATGTTACTCCACAGACGAGTACAGTCAAATTGTTGTTTGCACAACGAAAAGTAAATAATTTGAGAACAAACAAGTTTATGTTACACCCCGCATACAGTTATGCATTACAATATCATCACCGACAAATTTTTACAAGAGGGTTTGCATGTATCAATTTGGGTAAAGAATATGAATATGTCAGTCAGTAAGCAGCTTGCAGTAAAGTTGTTTCAACTCAAAAGTTGCACATTTTTAATAAGGCAACAAAAAATTCAGTTAAGAATATCTGATGCAATCACAAAAAGTTTATGTAAAGTCACTTAAAATATAATACATATTTATTATTATAATAAACTTCTTCGTCATGCTGTTTCACGTTAAAGCGCAATAACAAAAAGTAAGGTCTAATATTTTGCATAGAATAAATTTAGGATATTCCAAATCTATCTTCATAAATAATATTTTTTTTGGCACTAAGAGCTTCTCTCCACTCAAAGTCTTTAGTGTCAGTCACTAGAAGACCCAGAAAAAAAATCTGGCTAATTAAAATAAACGTTAACTAAGTTTCAGGTTAAAATTTGCCAACATGAATCGTCAAGTCAGGATTACCACATGCCATTCAGGTCAATTTAACCTGTTTTTGTGGTTTAGTGAAACTGACAAATGTGGTTATCTTAACTTGTATTTGTAGTTAAATCGAATTGAATCAGGTTAATTAACGAAATGTCTATGATTCAATTTTTGTAATGGGGTCAGGAGGGAGGGTGAGAGCAAATAAATCATGGTCACCTTATTGTTTAATCCGGAATAAGGTAAAATTAAAAATTTAAGCATTTTACTTACCTCATCAAGAGGTACCCTTTGTTACAAGCTATGCATCACATAGAGCAGAATTTCACAGCTGGCAGGTTGTTTTTTGTGCTAAAACCTTCCCATGGTTTTTCCGCTATTTTCTAGTGTACATGTACTAGAGTGGGTCGAAAAAAAACTATCAAAAGTCTGCCCCTCATATGAAAGCTAATGTCGAGAATATTTTAGGGCACTAAAAATGTTCGCTTATGCCACGCCCTAAAAACTGCCAAAAGCATTTCAAAGGTATAACTCTTTTATTTGATGTTCGATTTTTAAGAATGATATATCATGGTAAAGGTGGTAATGAGTGCAATGTTCTAATTACATACATACAAAAAAACACATACACACATATACATGATTACATACATTCAAATACACATTATATAAAATCTATATATTAATACGCAAACAAAAAGTTTGTGTTCCCTTTTTTTCTATGTTACCTTCAACATATTCACATAATACTTATATCGATGGATAGGTATTTTCGAGTAGATTTGCACAATATAATTTTTATTCATATATGTTGTCATTAAGACAGGTAAAACTGAGCAAATGTAAAACGCTTTTTTTACCAATGGGACAATAAGAAACTACAAAGTGACAAAGCTCTGTTGAACATCGCTGCTGTAGCTTACAAAAGCAAGAGTAGAATGCGGAAGTGACGCAAACATTTAAAAAGAGCTGAGTAGCATTATTGTTGTTGTTGTAAAATCGTATTGGAAGAAGAATAAATTATTTTAAAAATTATTGTAAATTATTTGCAACAGTTATTTATTATTATTTTGCTATTATTTTCTTCCGCTCCCTCTTTTACCGCGATGTGCTCAGGTTGAAAACTTTTTAGAACTGATAAAATCGTACTACACAATTTGACGAGTGTTCACACTCGTCAAATCATTCGTCAAATCAGCAGAAAAATCAAAAAGTTTTGATTCTCATCAAACGATTTGACCAACGATTTGATGAGTGTTCACACTCGTCAAATCGCCATCAAATCCATACAAATTCTGTTGGTCAAATCATTTGTCAAATCAGTTGATGATCGATTTGATGAGCGGTTTGAAATGTGAACAGCCCTAATGTCAAAATCATAAAATATAGTGCTGCCATATCACAAAATAAAATCCAATGAAAAATCCATACTTTTTCTTGGCGTTTCTGATGAAATCCTTTACTAGCAGTACTTCAAAACGGGGAAGTACAAGTTTTTTGTTTTAGGCAAGTTTGAAGCAGCATTATTCTGCGAAATATTTTTGTATGTTATAATCCAGCTTGAGCCTTCCATTTCAAATTTATTCTTGGTCTTATAAGCGTGTATTTGTGTTTTTCATAGAGAATTTTGTGTAAAGTTACATATATTTTAATAACTTTTAAAATTATAAAAATGGCAAAAAGAAGTTATGCAATTTGTCAGACAACGGCACTTTGGAATGAATTCAAAGAAAGTCTTAGTGAGGATTTCGTTAGAGATGGTCATAACGAAAACATATCATTCAATCGAGCGCAGTTTTAAGATATTCAAGATATATTGAATACACATAATATAGCATGTACTTTGATCGGTTTGCCTGTACCAGCAGCATTACCAGAGCATGATGACACAGATCTTTTTGATCCTTTAGATGGAGATTTTCTTTTTAATGAAATTTATAGAAGTGCTAATAATGAACAGTGTGATGTTATTGATCGTATCATACGTGAAGTTCAGTATAACGATACAAGGTCAAATGTATTTTGTTTGACATCCCATGGTTGCGGTAAAACTTTTACTCAAACTGCTATCATTCATAAACTAAATTCTCTTAATCTAAAATGTATTACAACTGCGTTGAGCGGAATTGCTTCAACATTGTTTATTGGAGGAAGGACTTTTCATAATACTTTTAAGTTGCCAATTAAAATTATGGAAAACACTATACCCAATATCAAAGAAATTAGTAGCTATGCTAATTACATAAATTCGCCGTCGTTGCTTTTAATTGATGAAGTTTCCATGTGTCCGCTTCAAGTAATGATATGCATATATACTTTGTTGAAAGATATATGTGTCAATCCAGAAAATAAAAATAAGCCTTTTGGAGGAAAAACCGTACTTATGTGTGGCGATTTTCGTCAAATATTACCTGTTGTCCCTCATGGAACGCATGCAATATTAATTGAAAATTGTGTTACGGGTTGGAGCGAATTTCCCTATTTTCATCATGTCACTTTGTCTTAAAATATGAGAGCACTTCCAGAAGAAATTCAATTCGCTGAATTTCTAAAGAAGATAGGCAATGGCGAAGCCACTCAATTCCCACTGTATGGCGAAGATGTTATCGTAATACCGCAAAATTTAGTAGGTAATGAATCTAACATATTAAATGAGACTTATGGGGACATCAATGAAAATCTTTTATCGGAACGAATGTTGAAGTCTGTTGTGTTAGCACCTACTAACGAAGATTGGAATCTAATAAACAACGATGTGCTCAATCGTATTGTTGGTGATAAAAAAATTTATCACAGTTACGATAAAATTACTTGTGATAATGAAGCTGAGGCAAGCAATTATCCTGTGGAATTTTTGAATTCATTATCTGTTAGTGGCTTGCCACCACATAAATTAGAACTTAAAGTAAATGGCATTGTTTTATTAATAAGGAATGTGAATACGAAGGAAGCATTGGTAAACGGCACTAGAATGCGCGTAAAAATATTACATAATAATGCTATCGATTGGGAAGTATTGACAGGAATCGCTCACAGCAAGCGAATAGCATTTGGCTAACGATGAAAGGGTGTTTACAAAAAATATAGTTTATACTGAAATTTTAAATCATTAATTTATTTATTTAATATGGAATTATCTTATATCTTGATTTATTTGTAATACTTTTATACCGTTTATCTACTTTTACTTACTTATTTACTTTACTTTTAATTTATTTATTTACTTTAAATGATTATTATATGTAGAAAAAATTTTTGTTATTGACGCATATATGCTTCCTTTTTTGTCCTTTACCACTATTTTCCTCATAGCGTCAAGGTAAGCATTAAAAATTTCCATGCAAACTAATAACAATTCATTATGTGAAAAACAACTTGGGTTTCGTTACCTTACAGAAATAGATGGCCGAATTTCGGCCACAGGCGATACTAGTATACTTTAATTTACTTTATATGTTAATAAAAAAAATTGTTTCTAAAAATGTTAATTATAATAAATCAAAAAAAAAATGTATTACACAAATTATTATTCTAAAATTTTTCATCTTGATTGTTCTTTAAAAAGTTTTCTTGTATAAATATTAAATAAAAATTATATATCAAAACAAAAAGCGTTTCATTGCGCATATCAGAACCACAATGAGTATAAAATTTCAATAATAGGTATTAATGGCCTTTAACCTCGTCTTCAGGGTACAAAATAATGAAATTATTTTGTTCATACTTCCCCTAAATATTTTATCGTAATGAAAAGGATTTCAATAAATTATTTAGTTTTTGCATTGAAAGCGCTAAGATCCACCAATAAACAAAAAAGTTATATTACTTTAAACTTAATTCACAGTTTGTCTTTATTTTATAAAAAAACTGCTTTGTAACAGTAGAAAGTAATCTGTTAAACAAAATAACTTTCTATGGATTCACAAATTCGCGAGCAGTAAAATGTGTACTTGATAGTCATATTCTTAGCACTTTGAATGCAAAAACTAAATAACTTTTTGCGATATTTTTAATTATGACATAAATATAATTAAATATTATGATATTTAAAATATTTGGGCGTTAGCATTAAAGAAAATTTATTTTATAGTTACAAAGCAGTATTACTTTAAGAAAACAGACAAACTGTGAATTCAGCTTGTACAAAAACTTTAAGGTACTGTAAATTTTTTTTAATGGATGAATCATAGCGCCTTCAATGCAAGACTACTTTTTGAGATCTTTTTAATTAATTCATAAGGTCTCACAATTTTTTTCAATTTATTTTTTAATTGAATTGTTCGAATTTTGTTGTGCCGACATTAATTTAATTTTTGCAGCCATTCGCATTGTTGCAAATAAAAAAAAAATCTACTTCTTTGCAGTGCAATTTTACGTAGATTAAGGCTATGTAAAAAGATTTGACGAAATGGGAGTAGTTTGTTTGGTAGCAAACATTGCGTAGGAATAAGTTTTTGACGAAAAAAAAAACAAAACGTTCAAGTTACTACCATTTAGCAAATTCTTAATGGATTTCGATGTTCTTAAATTAAATAGAAAATTGTCTTTACGTGCAACTAATTTTTGTCAGTAATTGCAAATGCCAGTAATGAAATATTATTGAATTTGAATTTATAGAAAAATATTTTTTTTTTAGTTAAAAAAAAGCACCTGAGTACTTGTATTTTATCGGATTTCTTTTTACAAAGCCTTATTTTACGTAAAATTCTACTGAAAAAAGGATTTATTTTTCATTTACAATAAGCCAAATGCTGTAAAAATGCAATTAATGTCGTCACAATGAAATTTGAACACTTAAACTTTAAAAATAAGTTGGAAAACTTGTGATGACCTTGAGAGGTCAAATCAGGTACGCTGAACTTTCAACATGTCCCTCTCTAAGAATTTTTATAAAGTTTGGATGTGCTTTATTTAAGGTTTTGGCACACTGTGTTATAAGTCAAGAAAAATAATATTTGTTATCAAATTATTAAGTTGGCTTTTTTTTTTTGACCGTGAGTGTATTTCTGTGAACCAGGCCCGTCAGATGAAACTTAAGTGGGGTACACATTATCGCTCATTAATGTCAGTCAGGAGAGAAAATGAGCATGAATGATAATGTGTACACTTGAATGTTGGTTTATCATTCTTGACGGAATGTTCACAAAAAAATATTTGTGAGCACGTCCGTCACGGGCTCTCTTGCACGGTACTTGACAATGTGTACCATGTTTACCGCACGAAGTTCGCAAACGAATGAAGTGTAATAAGCGGAATGAATGATAATCTGGTCATGCAGCACAAAATCGCAAGCCATATCTATGAGAAATTCTTCAGGTAAATGTAATAGGAAGGTTGTTCCAGCAAAAATCTTACATTAAGATTCAATGAATCCGATATTCCTTTTCAAAATAAAATAAAATATCGCGGTGTAACCTTTAATAAATTGTTTAAATTCAATGAACATAGTCTTGCATAGCTATTAAAAAATTTGCAAAAATTACAGCAATGTTTTCAAGACTATTTTACAGCAAGTCACTTTGTCAAAAAACAAAATTACTTTTATGATTTTTTTGGAGGTTTTTTTGGCCAGTGCTTTTTAAACTGCAATCAAACAAATGATTCAATTTTGTTCCCAACGTTTCATCGCTTTTTTTGGCGACTTCCTCAGGGGATTTTTTAATTGCTTTAAAAACACAAATATTTTTTATTAATATTACTTTTATATAAAGTAAGTTTTCGTACTGCAATTTTATATGCATTTCCCATCTGGTTTTTAATCTCTCCAACAGTTGCCAGAAAATTAAAAATTTCTAAAGAAAAACCCTCAGAACTTGTGTGAACAGAAATTTTTAATCACCAACTTAAAGATATAGCAATTACTATATATATAATAGAGCTCTTGTGGCTCCCCTTTGCACTTATGCATTTGATCTTCAAAATACATTTATTTATAAACTTGAATTTTATGAAAACTCTTTAACTAGTGAAATATATTTGCGTGAAAGGGGACACAATTGGTCTAATTCATGTTACTTGTCTCCAATTGGCACCATAAATGATACGTTTTCTTATTCTGCTAACCCCACCTCTCTGCCCGAATTTTACAAAATTAAACTGCCAAACACACACAGAGGTTGATATTAATTATATGTTAAAAAAAATTTCTTAGACTTTTATAACTACGTATACTAAATTAATTCAGGAGTTATTAATTATTTAGGATATCTATAAGTGTTTTTTTTTTTGTAAAATTTAGTAAAAATTTTTTATATATTAGATTTAAGTTATATGTAATTGAGAATAGCTCCTCCATGTCAAACTACCAAGTATTGAGCAAAACTTGAAACTCTTTTTTTTCAAACTATATTAAATTTATAATATATCTGTTAATTTTAACATTCAATATAAGCTAGTTGCATTAAAATACATATCTTCATCGCCTTAGACAATACAATATAGTCTAAAAATTTACATCTATATATATAAAAAAATGTTGTCAAATCTGTTTGTGACGAGTGTTTGAGAGTTCGGCTGAGTAAAAAAAAAATCTGCCGATACCATTTTGTAGGGTACGTTCTCTAGATGGTTTTAAAAAAAAAATTGTTTGCAAATGTTTTGATTTGGTCGAGTTATATGTGCTTGAGTGAAGGGTTTTGGACCTATTGGAAATTTTTTTTTTTGCAAATTTGATTTTAATTGATATGAAAAGTAAATGTATGAATTTTATGCAGTTCAAATTGTGTACATACGCGCTATTTTTGTTGGAAATAGCAATCAAAATAGCACGCAACCAATAACAAAGGGAAAAAATGGTCATACGACAAATGAACGAAATTTAATTGAATCTATATAAATAAAAATCAAATGTCGTTCGTTGGTAATTGCATCAGTTGAGAACGGCTGAACCGATATGGATAATTTTTTTTAAAATGTTCGTAATAGTCCAACTTAGGTTTTTACGGAAAGAAAAATTGACCACGCCCACTTTGCGCCCACTTTTTTTGATTTATCTAAAATCGGAAAACGGCTGAACCGATTTGGATAATTTTTTTTTAATGTTCATAGTAATCCAATTTAAGTTTTGTCGGAAAGAAAAATTGACCACGCCCACTTTTGCGCCCACTTTTTTCAATTTATCTAAAATCGGAAAACGGCTGGACCGATTTGGATAATTTTTTTTTTCAAATGTTCGTAGTAATCCAATTTAAGTGTTTACTGAAAAAAAAATTGACCACGGCTACTTTTGCGCCCACTGTTTTGATATCTAACTATATATATAAAATTAAGTGGCAAAACTTCCTGTTCGTATACTCCTCCTAGACGGCTTGCCCGATTTCAATGAAATTTTCAGGGGTGATTGGGGTCTGTGTGAAGGGTGCACATAAGAAATTGCATGTGTGTATCTTTGCAGGTTTTGTACCACACCCCCTTTTGTCGCCCACAAATCAATAAAAATGCTGTATTTAAGACGGTTTTGGTCGTATGAAATTAAAATTTGGTAAATAAGTTCGTATGATAACTATAATTAACTTTGAAAAAATGGGCGTGGTCACAATTCATCTACGCCTACTTTAAAGAAAATATCAAAATACTTCGAAACCATTGGTCCGATTGAGCTCAAATTTTGTAAGTACGCTTTGCTTTGAGTACGAGATGGTTTAAGGGGCAATGCCACACCCCCTTTTACCTCCCACATATAAATAAAAAATTGTTGTTATCGAATAGCTTTAGTTAGAGTTATGGGTCGCACAGCTTAGAAATTCGGTATTCGACCACAATTTAGATGTACCGTTTCTGTGATGAAATTTTATGGGAGTGGACAAGGGGGAGGGGCACCTCCGATACAACCCAAATTTGTGATATCGAATAGCTTTGAAGTTATAGGAATTCATCTTTGGAATTCAGTTTTTGACCTCAATTTACACATGCAGTTTCAATGGTTTTATTTTATGGGCGTTGGACAGGGAGGCGTGACATCTCCCTTACAACCCAAATTTGCGATATCGTATTGCTTTGAAGTTATAGGTTGACAGCGTAAGAATTCGGTATTCGACCTAAATTTATACATGCATTTTCAATACTTACATTTTGTCGTCGTAGGGCAAAGGGGAGTGGCACTTCCCATACAACCCAACTTTGTGCTATCAAAGAGTTTTAGAGTTTTAGAGTTATAAGTCGTACAACGCCGAAATTCAGTATTCGACCTCAATATACACATGCAGTTTCATTGATTCAATCTATGTGCATTGGTAAGAGGGGCGGGGCACCTCCCATTTAACGTAAATTTGCGATATTGAATATCAGCGTCAGAATTCAGTATTCGGCCCCAATTTATACATGCAGTTTCATTAATTACATTTTATGGGCGTACGACAAGGGGGAGTGAAACCTCCTATTTAACCCAAATTAGAGATATCAAATAGCATTGGGGTTATAGGTCTCACAGCTTTGGAATTCAGTATTGGACCTCAATGTACACATGCAGTTTCATTGATTACATTTTATGAGCGTTGATCAAGGGGGAGTGGCACCTCCCATACAACAAAAATTTGTGATATCGAATAGCTTTGTAGTTCAAGGTCGCACAGCGTCGGAACTCAGTATTCGACCAAAATTTACGCTTGCATATTTACTGATAAAATTTTTTAGAGTTTGTCGGGGGGCGTGACACCTCCAATTTAACCCAAATTTGCGATATCGAATAGATTTGGAGTTATAGGTAACTCAGCCTCAAAATTCAGTATTCGACCTCAATGTACTCATGCAGTTTCATTGCTAAAATTTTATGGGCGTAGGGAAAAGGAGAGTGGCACCTCCCATACAATCAAAATTTGTGCTATCGAATAGTTTTGGAGTTATATGTCGCACAGTTTTGGAATTCGGTATTCGACCTCCATGTAGACATCCAGTTTAATTGATTACATTCTATTAGCGGTGATGAAGAGAGAGTGGCACTTCCTATACAACCCAAATTTGTTATATCGAATAGCTTTGTGGATATAGGTCGCACAGTCTCAGAACTCAGTATTTGACCTCAATTTAGACATGCTGATTAACTGATAACATTTTATGGGCGTTTGAATAGGGAGAGTGGCAGCAACGCGCCGGGTTTCAGCTAGTTATTGATAAAATGCATTGTAACAATCCAATATTATAAAGACTCAATAAAATTGAAATTGAAATTGATGGTCATGCAGCAGAATGAGAGAGAAATTAGACTAACTTGACTGACATTTATGAGCGATAATGTGTACCCCACTTCAAGGTTAATTTACAAGGTTGTTGCACTTGAGAGAAATTCACTCTTTTTCCACCTTTGCTTGAACTGTCACTGTGTTTTTGTTTTTTCTATGCATTCATTTTCTTGATTTCTTTTCATCCATTCTGATAGTTCGAGTGAGCTCGCTCTCAAAAGCCACAACCTTATAAATGAGCCTTACCCCACTTAACGTTGATCAAGTTAATACAATGTGGTTGGCTCTTGTAACCAAATTCGTCAAGTAAAAATAACATGAAGTAGGAATGAGCATTTTTCCCTGAGTATATTAACGTTGAGAATTATTGTGAACTTATTTCCAAATTGAGTGATGTTTTGTCCAAACTATGCGTGTATTGAAAATTAGGGTTAATTATTAATTGTTTTCAATGGAGCCGGTAAATATTGATGCAACTCAAAAACGATCTAGGCCGAATATTGTCCGAAAAATTTGTAATATCACGATCGAAACAGCCAACAAGGTCTTCAATAACTGAATAGACAGGATGTCCGCCAGCCGAAGCATTCCTTAGAAAATGGAAATACGGCATCTACTTTCTAATAAAGACTTGATAGTCCAACAAATTTTATGTTGAATTTGGAAAAATAAAAAGAGTTTTTAATTCTCTATGATTTAAAATTCTTGATTTTAAATACAAATTCTAGTTGTTTAATAGTTTAAAATCGTTTAATGAGCTTTAGGTCCAGTTAGAACAATTAATTGCTCTAACGAATTTTTTCTAAAGAAACATCATCAACTTTTTTTAATATGAAAAGGAAAAAATCACTTGCTGATTTTATTGCAATTTTGGCCCTGCTACAGGCTTCATGAAAAGGTTCAGTTTTTATTAAAATTCATTTATTTAAATTTTTTATTAATATTACTTTCTAACGTCGACTAAACTTTTGGAGCTTTTTTAAAAATTTTTGAAGTTGGTTCTTAATTCAAATGAACATTTATGTAACGCCTTAATTGTATAGGGAAAAAAATACAAAGTTATAGCAGAAAGTAATTTTTTATAATTAAGTTTATTAGGTCACTATATCATAAATTCCTAGAGACTAAAGCCTAGACCGTTAGAGATATAGAAAAAAACAACCTTATATTCGGATTCCTCGTGGTCAATTTAACACAAAAAATTAGGTTTGAAAATGTTTGAGAGTCCTCTATTTTGGAGAGCCCCAAATTCACAAAATGGATTCTTGCATGACCTCATCGGTCTCAAGTAAAATTTTTACGGATGTTTTCAACTGTAATTTGTGATTGGTATGCACGTATATTTAATGAAATATTAAAAGCAATTTCTGTCTTCAATGAAATTTAATTTTAAATTTAGAAAATTAATATATTGATTAATTATTGTACAGTTATTGATACTGAAATTTTAGTTTTCTTTACAAGAAAGATAGCAAGGTACAAAACTAAGATTGTGTAAAAAATATCGCAAAAAGTTTTACTTGGTACCGATGCACGGTAGAGTATTAAGCCCTGAAAATGTGTATCAATTCACCTAGAAGACGAAAGGAACTTTTGACTTTATTTTTAGTTGAAACGGCTCCAAATTGTCTGTCTGTCCGTCCGTCTGTCTTTCGACACGATAACAAACATAATTTGGAAGCTATCGTAGTAAAATGTGATATTTCATTTTCATTTCATACTAAGATATTAATAGATATAAATTTCAGAAAACTTTCAACAGAAACACGGTCTTTTTAGTTGGTCAACATGAGACAGATCGGTCGTACTGCTTACGCTACTGGAAAAATATTTTGTTAATTTAACTTCATTTATAATATTTTTTGGACCTCGTTTCCCATTATGTCAATAAACTCATTAGAGATATTCGCTAACAAATAAGAAATGTTACTTTTTCCAGAATTCCCTAATATTTTTAAGTAATCTGCAAGAAATAGATAAATTTCACTCAAAAATTCCACACACACCAAATAGTTTCCATTGTTGGGAGATCCGAGGATTTCGTTGTCACCGCGAAACGGAGTCCCTTTCAATGCCAACAATTTTACAACAGCTACAATCCGCTTAGGCACATTTCTCCAGTAATTCACTTCTTTTTGATGTAGAGATAACAAGTCTATATCTACTCTACCAACCGCTTTACTTCGTGGCACATAAGTCATCATAGATTGCTTTTGCGGTGGGCTATTTTCATGTGTTAAAATTATGTGATTAATGTGCTTTCAATCATTACATTCACTCGCAGATCATAGATTAACATATGTAGCATTAAATAAGCAGCATGAAAAACAAAATTCAGAGTTTTTAGAAGGCGAGCACAGACACTATTTTCTTTCGACGCTTTCATTGTTCTTTAACTTGAGTATAAATATTGGTTTAGTTACTAATTTAGTGCCATCTTTGTAGGTTTTGGATGCCTAGGAAAAGTCAGAATCTTCGATTTTTTTCTGTAAAATTTTAATGAAAATAATCGACGGATTCAAGTGAAATTTCTTCTGGGTTGGAAAGCTGTTGTTGTTGAACTGCCACAATTGTCATTGTTGCATTTGCATCATAGGGACGCATGCTTTCTGATTCAATCTCTTTTCCAAAATTGGTAGAAATCGGTGTGGAACATGAAGATTCCGCAATTTCCTGCAATTCGCGGTCATCATGAATCATCATGTGGAAGATTTATTTTTTGATTGCTACTTACAGAAGTTTCTCCAGTAGTAGTAGGGAAATATAATGTTAATTTTTGTAACTTTTCAATTATTTCCTTCTGATGTACTATTTTCCTTTTTTCAAATCCATTAGGATTTGATCTTTTCGGAATGACGACGATTTAATCAAAAAATACCTCAGAGCACAGTCAGTAAAAGTAGCTTTGACATCTGTGAAAACAGCTCCGATGCGCTGTCAAACTGTATGTGGTGTTGCAACATTTTATTTTTGTGCTTCATTGTGGGACAAACACTTAGAACGGAAATTATGTTATTGGGTAAAAGAGATATAACTAGTTATCGTTTGAAGATATGACTGAAAAACGGGGCCCTTATTGATCGCGGGGCTCTGGGCATGTGTCTAGAATATCCAGTGGGGAAAAAGGGTCTTGACTCCATACATATAAGAATTTTGAAATTAATTGTCGTGGAATAATTTGCTTAAAAACTGTAGACTAACAGCCCTATTCTGGCAAATTAACAAATTGTTAACCAGTATTTTGAATATTTCTATATGTTTGTCGTAATTTTTTTATTTAAAAAAAAAATTTGAAGCTCAAAAATAAAAAATTTTGATAAAAATTGTCAACTGCTTTTCAGTTATTGACAATTTCATTAACAAATTCTGTTTTTTGATCTTTAAATTTTGTATTGAAAACAACAAACACATAGAAATATTCAAAATACTGGTTAACAATTTGTTAATTTGCCAGAATAGGGCTGTAATTCACAAGAGCTTTAAAATTACAAACTTATTGCTTTCTTTCATTGTTTGTGTCTATTAAAGTATAAAAAACCAAATTGTTTGTGCTTCATAGGCACTTTCTGAAAGAAATCATCATTAACATGTCATTAAAAATAAGCAAAAACTAGCAAAATGTCTATCAAAGGTACAAATTTATTGTCGTCTTAAAATTTGGTGCTTACACTTTTATTCCTTAAACTAAAATCATTCTTGAAAATAAACAATATCGGATTTGACCAAGCACCTCCCATAACGTTTACATTAAACCATTAGTGCATAGACGAAACTAGAAAATTCAGGAATGTAAAATTTTCTGAACCGTGTTATTTTTAGCTAAATAAGAAAATGAAACTACTCCCATCGATCGGAAAATTTATTTTCCTGCTTTTCCAGACCGTCCTTTTTAAAGGACGCTGTGCATAGAATACCATACCATAGAATACCATTCATCTAAAGAAAAATACATTTAAAAAAATTTTTAAAAGTTTTTTATATGAAGTTTTTTAAATTGGGGATCAGTATTACATATATATTATATGAAAATAAATTGTTTTTTATTCGTTTTGCGGTATTGTTGCATCGTAGTAAGCCATAAATGAATTTTGATTTTAGGCCACAATGGCCACAACGACGTTGATTAGGAATGAAGTTAACCCAATGTTGATACCCATCATATCTAGCATCATCGCTGACAATAGTTGCTTTGGATCCAGAGTGTTTCTTTGCCTCTCCATACATTTCCAACAGTGCATTGGCCAAATTTCTGCGAAAATTTAACAAATTGGCACATTTTGGATCGTTTGGACAAACCTTTCGCATGAGGTGGAATGCATTCATTATGGCTGCATCCAGCAAGTATGAAAAAATTGGCCAGTACCATTTACGTTGTCGCATTCGTGTTCTGTATACAGAAATCATCAGATCCAACAAATCCACGCTACCCATACCTTTATTGCAATTCGAAATCATTTCTGGTTGGGGAATACTTATCTCTGCTTTTTTCTCTTTTGACCAACGAAGGCATGTGGTTTCATTCACGGTATCGAAAGTAGTTGCCATTGTTACTGTTTGATTATCTTTCCAAGCACATATCAAAACTCCGGAATTGTCATCATAACGAAAGTCATAAGAACCACGGATATCTTTTTTCATATCTTTTTTGGTTTTGACGGTGCAGTTTCCTGTTCTTTTTTCCATTATAGTTCCAGTCGCGCAATAACTTTTACTGGACAAATGCGACATTAGTTTGTGCGAAGTAAAAAAGCGATCAAAATATATTTGTGGCCTCTGTTCGGCAACAAATTGATTTTTGTGATTAATTCCATTACAACTGATCCACCCATTCCAAAAGAAAGAAAAGAATTGTTAGGATTTCTTCCGGTGTATATCATAAAATTCAATAAATAGCCTCCACTGCTACAAATAGTCCAAATTTTAAAGCCAAAGCGAATCGGCTTACCTCGAATAAACTGCTTAGCATAATGTTTACCATAGTACACGCTCAGAAATCTTGGATTAAATTATAATACAAACTGTATTGTATATATGACCACACCAGAATTGTATTACAATCTAATACACTACATATATTACAATTGATTTTTATTCTCTCTTTGGAATTAATTTTAATACATGCTTGTATTAAAATATTTTTGACAAAAAAAAATTAACGAAACATGTGGGATTCGAACCCACTACGTTAAGGTTATTAAGTATTTGGCTCTACCAACTGCTCTATGAAGCCACATGTAAAAAGAAATGATAAACATGCATAAGAGCCGAACCAAGCCGAACGCTGTTTTTACAGACTAATCCAAACTGTATTAAAAAGTATTCCAGGTTTTATTAAAAAATGCATGATTCCAACGATTGGATTAAATTCTAATACAGAAAGTATAAAAAATGCATGATTCCAACGATTGGATTAAATTCTAATACAAAAAGTATTAAAAAATGCATGATTCCAACGATTGGATTAGAATTTAATCCAAGATTTCTGAGCGTGTATGGTATCATGCTTTCATCAATTGAAAGGTTATCTGGCAAGCCACTATGCTTCAGAAACGCTTCGTTCAGCATATCGATGATGGGTCGCAGTTTGTACATACGATCATTTTCGTCCAATTTAGAGTTACCGTTGAAATGCATGTGACTTAAAATCTTTTCAAATCTGTTACAGCAAATAGCATTTCCCAATGTTGTTGGGCAATCCGTGCTCATTTTTCAATACATTCTTTTATTTGAATATTTTGCATATCCAGAAGGAATCATACCTCCCAACACTACGTAAATTTTTGCCTTCGTGGCATTCAAATGGCAAAGTTTTGTTGTGCATAAATATTTGTTTCTTGAATTATTGAGCCAATCAATTCGTCTATGAAGAAAAACTGAAAGAAGTTTAGAGGACGCTTACATTGTTGTGCTTCATCAGAAACTTCAGTAGGACTGCAAAATTGCTCGATCCCTTTCGTTGGGGCTAACACACTTTTCCGCCAAACAGGCTTCAAATTAGGTTAAGAAAATAAGAGTTCAGGTTGTTGTTCTGCACTGTTATATGCCTCCGACCTCTGTGATGATGATTTTGAATTAGCTCCTCCAACGAGGAATTGTTTACCAGACAGCCGCTTTCTTTTTGATGGTGGTTCCGAAATAAGGTAAGAATCACACAGAATTATCTTTGTTTGCAGTAATATGATGCAACTCTGCTTCAGTATTCATCAAATGACGCCCGACATGGTTGAGAGCAGATAAATTTGCTCCAATCTCATCATAATCTGACGGCGCGGCATCGCATTCTGATTCGGCCAGTGGTACCTCTCTTGGAGGTAAAATACAAATATTTGTGCCAATGGCAGCAGTTCCAACTTCTTCTTCATCACATTCCTCAAGAATATCCTAAATCCCATGAAGTTTCAATTTATTTCTAAATAAACACAAGTAAAGTTATGTGCAACACTTTCCTACAAAATGAATAGATGAATGGTATTCTATGCACGGTGGCCTTTATAAAGGTCGAAAAAAGTTTTTGGAAAAAATGACACAAATTTAGGTGTTACCGGAATACAAAGTTTATTTGATAAACGTTGACAAATGGTTTATAATAAAAAAATGCTTTTTCACACAATACCAATCACCGTTTTTAAAAAATTTTAAAATTTACCTTCCAGTCATATTTGAACTTTTTTCTGATAAGAAATTTTCACTTTGATGCTTGGTAAAATCTGACTTGAGTAAACTTTGAGAAAACAGCTGATTTTTTATTTTAATACAACGCCATTTTTATGCAAATAGCCAAACTTTTTGGCAGGGATGCCAATTGAGTTTTAATTATTAAAGTTTTTCTTACCGGCCTTTTTAAAGGCCGCTACACACTAATGGGTTAAACATTTCGGCAAGTGGCCAGTCAGTAAGGAAAAGTTGAATTTTAATTTCAAATTTAATTGAAAGGATGTTATTAAAAGGGTAAAAGCATTCTTATTGGTTTGTGGGCTGTAAAAGGGGCGTAGAAACAATTTTTTTGTACAGTTGCTGACAATAACTTACTAACTAAATTAATAAATTTAAGTCTTATACGACCAAAAACGCCTGAAATAAAGCATTTTCATTAAATGTAGGCGTAAAAGAGGGCGTGGACACCCATTTTTATCAGAGTTGCCAACAATAACCATACAAACTAAATTACTAAACTTTAGCCTTATTAGACCCAAACCGACTGAAATATAGAATTTTAATTGATGTGGGGGTGTTAAAAGAGGGTGTGGCAAATTTTTTTCCTAAACCCTCTGCTACTAGACACAAATCGACTGCCAAGATTTCAGGTCAATCGGTTTCGCTTATTTTCAATTATTCCGAATGCAAGTGCATTTTGGAACAATTTTTATTTTCAGTTCATTTTTACAAATTGTTGTATTTTTTTACTGCGCAAACATAGCGCAGCTTTTTTTTTTGTCAGGTCTTAAAAAATTATAAATAATTTGAGAAAACAATAACCATTTCGATTGCCGAAACTCACGTCACAACTACATGTTTACATATATGTATACTCAAAATACACACATTTTTTAACTAATTGGAGAAAAACCAAAGAAAAAAAATTTAAAAACACGTTTACAAAATAAAACAAACTCAATGTTTCCAAAATACCTAAGCAAGTACGCTTCATTTAATCTTTTTTTAAACTTTGACTTTAAATATATAAGAAAACAACTTAAAAGTTAAGAAATAAATAACTTATCACAGCTACCACGAAAAAAGAAGAACAACCTCAACTTTCAAAGCTTATTGCGGTTAAACGTTACAATGTTTTGCAACATTTCTTTCACAGATGAATTAATGATGGAGAATTTTATTGTGTTTCATCAGGAATTAAATATCAGTGTGTACCTTAAAACTAATTTTTTTAATTTATCTACAGTTTCGCTCTCAAATAATCCATAGTGCGATGGGGCAATTATATTGCAAATTAAAAAATGAACATATAAATATAACAGATTGATAGTTAAATTTAAGTTTTCTTACAAAAAAAAAAAAAAAAATCACAAGGAAAGAAATTGCTATAAAAACAACTGGAAATATTTGCTGAACTCAATATTTTTCAATAAAACACATCTAAGTTAAGAACATAAATGTTTTACCATTAGAACGATTTTAATTAATTTAATCGAGGTATAAGCAAAATACTTGAGCAGTATAAGCAACATCCTTTTTACGAAAAAAATTATACTTCAAGCTGATCAACTGTTAGCCTGCCGGTGTTGCAATATTCAAGATTAACCAAATTCAAGGTAGAAATTACAGGACTAATTATTTTTAAAGCAACGATAACTGAAAAACGCATGGAGTCATATAGTATAAAAAAGTTGACTTTTTTATGTTTATTATCAATAACACAAAAAAAAAACATAACATTTTTTCTAGAATTTTGACTTTGATTTATTTTTTTTTTTACATTTTTCAACAGCTTAAACAAAGCTGTATAGAAACAAAGTTTTGGTCGTGGTGGATGCTATTTTGTTTTACAAACTACCATTTGATTGAGACAACTAATTATTCGATCAGGTATCCTTAGAAAATTCATTTCTAATATGCGTAATATTTTTATGACAGCAAAAATTCAAAAGACTTAACGAAAAATTTTATAGCCCCAAATTATCTATTTTCTGGGTGTAGTTTCATTCTACTACGTATAACCGTATTTTTCCTCTTGAAAACATTACATGATTCAGATATAGTCAATGGCCCATTACACTGTGCGACAATTTAGAATAAATTTTTTGTAACGGAGATACCGCTGATTGTCTCTAGTAGAGGAGCACTCCCAGAACACGACCTCATACTTCATTTTGTTGTAGAGGGTCTAAATTTTTTTAATTGGTCAATTCATTCTGCAGGTTGTGGGGCCATTTCAAATTTTTTTTAAAATATAAAATGAGAAAGAAAAACATAAAGCTGCTCATTTGCCCAATAGAAATGTAGACAATAAGATGGAAGTATTCCCAATTCCTCCTGATCCACCACTCGCCTCATATTTATTTTTTCGTTTTCCTTACATATTTTTCGCCTGAGTAGGATTTTTTAGTAGCGACTGTTTTGAAAGTGCCTGCATCGTTTTTCTTAGCAAATTTCACTAATTAATGGTAAAAACACAGCTGTATATAACGAATAAGTACACAAAGTTTTAATCAAAATGCTTAAAAAAAAATTTATTTAATATGAACATACAACTTAGATATAGGCACTATACACAGTCTTCTTCTATACACATGCAAGAGAGACAATGAAAAGTATTATTTAAAATCAACATGTATGTACTGCACGAAAATGTACTTAAACGCTTGGTTTTTTGGCGTTCGCCCCATATGACGAACTTGGTACATCAAGCCGCAAGCACAGGTTGGCCATCATGGAATTTAGCTCTGTCGAAACGATTCGGAAAAAACGATTGAATTAAAAACGCGAAAATTGAAAACCATCAAATTGAATATCAAAAAATCAAACAGTAAAAAGAAAGCAAAAAAAACTTAAAAAAATAGGAGCGTGGTACTTCAGGTGGAATTGGGAATACTCCATCTTATTCTCCATACATTTTTATTGGGAAAATTAATACTTTACAAGCTCCTTTGTTTTTGATTTCTCATTTTGAATTATAATAGAAGTTCGAAATGGCCACACAATTTGCAGATGGATTGACCAATTAAAAATAATTGAGACCATCTACAACAAAATGGAGTATGAGTTATCATTGTCAAAATAAAAATCGACTTCAAATACAGTATAAGCATTTTTGAGAGTTTTTTAATATAATATGTTTTCAAAAATCTTGCACTAAATCAAGACTCGATTTTTATGTTGACTATGATAATGGGCCAAGGTTTAAATTAAAATAATGTCGACTTTTTGATGTTAAAGGTTTTTAACCCGGGCTCGCATTTTTCAAACAGTTTCATCGAATTCTTTTCATTCAAGTATAGTCGAAACTTCCAGCTACTAACAGTTGAATAAACTATCAAAAAATATTTTCAATTGAAGAGAAATGTTCAAGGACGTTAGTTTATAATAATATAATCACTATCTTCTATTCATGGGCTGAGAGCCCTTTTTGCACCCAATGTATCAATTTTAAATTCTTACAAATTCAACAAAAAAATTAAAAAAAAAATTATTATACGTTAAGTAAGATATTTAAGCCTAGCGAGTTAAAATATAATTACATATGTTATTCAAGGTTCATTTTTACAAAATAGATATCAGAACCAGTCATAGAATAATAAAAAAACCCATGAACATACAATTTGTGCGTCCAATGTCATTATATATTCTACTAGCTGAACCCGGTGTGCTTCGCTACTCCCCTCGTTATAAAATAAAATTAAAAGTATTTATATATTTTTCACGCATTTTTTAAATTGGTCCATAAATTCAAATTTTCGATATAAGTCCACCCCAGCGCCACCTATCGGGTCCAAATATAGCCTATGTTACCCACCGTACCAAGATGAACATTACCTGAAAATTTCATCAAAATCGGCCCAGCCGTTTTGGAGTCCATACGTTACATACATACACAGATCCTATTTTATATATATAGATAGATATAGCATAAACTACATCTGCGACAGTTTCCTTTTAAATTGAAGGACATTTTTGAATTTTTGTTTTTATTTTTTTATCCCTTTCAAGACCACAAGGTTTTCAGAAATGAAACAAAGTCTTTGAGATTATCAAATGGTTTAGTTAGCTTCAGTGTTGCATATTTAAAAACAATTATAAAAATAATTCTTCAGTTTACTTGTAATTTCTTGAGACATTGAAAGGGTTTTTTTTTTCCAATTAAATATATTTTACTATACGTTAGCAAGTTAACAGTGGATATTAAAAGCTACTGAAGCATAAACTAAAATTTAAATATGCTAAATTAATGTGTACGCAAATATCAGCTTAATATGTCCTTTGAGCACAGCAAATATTATTCTCATAATATATAACACATTTACCTATAGCTTATATTTTAGCTTTAATTTTGCAGAGGACCTAGTACAAGAAGCACCTATAACAAAGGTTTACCTGTTACTTTAAAAAAAATTTTTTCCATAAAATTAAACTATTGAAAAATAATGTTTAGCTACTTTTTATATTAATTTTACTATATGTAAGACCAATAAAAAGAGCACTGGAGGATAGAATATCCAAAAAAATATTCTTTACAAAATTTTACTGTTGATCTGTGGAGACGAGTCTGTCCCAATCTTTACTGTATATTCATATATTTCGACTTTCGTTCTTACCATGGCAGAAAAACCAGGGACAGAACTACAGCATCCGTGATCGAGCAAAATTACGAAGGGCACGATGCGACAAGTGCCTATCAATCTTGTACAATTTTGCTCGATCACGGATGCTATTCAACGAAGAGTGGAAAATGAAAACGAAATTGTTAAAAAGACGAAGTTCGTAAAATCGTCAAATGAAATAAGAATATTATGTTTTCAAATTGTAAATAGTGCGGACACGTGTGTTAAGTTTGTGTTAATTTGAGTGAAAATATTATAAAAACAGTGTAAATACAACAATAAAATGCCGAGGAAGTGTTCAATTTGCGAAAAAAGCAAAAAAAAAAAAAACAAGTTTAATCAAAAATCAACTGTGAAATATGAACATAAAGAAACTCGAGATGAAGAGCTGTTTTTGACAACTAGCTCGCTTTTCTCTGCTTTCTACTTTAGTCCTCTCCGATTCGGCCCTACCTGGTTATTCTGCCATGGTTCTAACTTTATATTTGTAAATTACTATAGCTGCATTCCCGTGGTCGTTAATCTAGAGCGCGGCTCTATTTTATTCACAAAACAAAAACAAAAATTAGAATAAACTCCATTTCAGGTTCTATTCTAATTAGAATAAACTCCATTTCTGATCTTAAAATGCTGCCAAGTTTCAAGAATGTTTTTATCGAAACGATCATTCAGTTGGCAAATGTAAATAGCTTTTAATTTTCATATTTTTACGTTTCATCGCTCAATGGGCGTTTTGGTATTCCTGTTTTCTTTTGTTATTGTTCTTCAAACTGCTGTTTCAAGGCAGTGGTGCCAATGTGTTTTAAAGTTGAATGAAATTTGTTCCACTGGGATTTGATCTGATCTAGAGCCACGGGAATGCAGCTTATATGTAGCTTTTACTTAAGACTTTAGGAATAGAATGGTTCAAAAATATTACTTCTCTATTATTTTTACACCTTTCAAAGCCATTGATTGTCATTTCAGCACTAACAAGCAAAAGCAAAAAACCACATTCAGGCCAAGAAAACTCTTTGCTCGCGATTGTCAAAATGCTCCTCAATTTTCAAAACCATTTAGAAAGACAATCGTCATTATTTTGTTCAATTTACTTTTTGAATTGATGACAGCAACAGATACTTAAGTGAAAAACTGTAGCATTTATATTGATTCTTTTGCTTTTTCCAGCCAATAACGTAAAAGAAAAAAAGGAAAATTAAGCCATTTGATACCAATTGTGAAAAGAAAAATATATGGAGATCTATCAATTCATTTAAACAAGCAATTAATTACTGTACTGACATTTTTTCTGACCTCACGTCAAGATATTTGAGTTCATGCCGCATCACAAAGTGACGTCAAAGAAGGGTTGATGAAATATCAAACAATCTAGAAAGCGCAATTCAAGTTTAGGATCAAAGCAGAACACAATTTAATCAATTTTCAATACAACTTGGGAAAATCCTGATGCCTTGAGAAAACTAAGCTGCGTCAGGCACAAATTAAAAGCGACAAACTGTAATGCTTTGCTTTGTCACAAATTGCTGCTTTTGGCAGCACTGAGAGCTCTTGTTAATGGTAAGTGACAAAAACAAAGGCATAAGAGCAGTCAGATAAAAGAAAAAAGTCTAAAAGCAAATAATCAAGGCTTGTTTATTTAGGCAGATCGAAAAAAAAAAAACAATTCCGAAACAGCTTTGTGAGCAAGACAATGCATTTGATGTTCAAGCTTTAGCTGTCTTTCAACACTAGAAATGAAATCTTTAAAAAAGCACAAGATTGGATAAAGATACAATTAAAAGAGCTTTAAGCTATTTTGAAAGGCTTGAAAGGAATTAAAATTTTAAGCTCAGAAAACAGTAAAGCTTATGATGCTTAGAAAATTTGAACACAGAAAATGATTAAATTAATTTGCTTTAACTTAAATCACAAATCATACTTGTACATTCACAAATACATGCAGAAAAATTGTGCTTTATTAAAAGGAAAAGCTTGCCGCTTTGGACATTAATTAATTTATTGAGATGTCAGCTTATACAAAGCTTTATAAAAGTTCAATCAGCTAAAACAAAGAATAATTAATATTTGCCCCATGCAGTTGTTTTGTGATGGCAAACGTTTTTATGTGGTAAATAAATAACAAGCGCGTTAAAACACACACACACATACATGAATATATATGAATATTTATGTTCAAATAAACAAAAAGATTATGCAAGCAAGATATTATACAGCAAATTAAAAGAAACTAGTAAATCAGTGTGCCTTTAAAACGCCAAAATAAAACAGACCTAGATTTTATTTTAAGCTATTGAATAGATTTTCAACTGATCAAAATTGAAATTAAATTAATTTTGGCTTTTTTGCAATATACTCGGTATTGCACACGCAACGACGATATCATGTTAGCATATTTAATTTCATGCCCAAATTTATTTTAAATACACATGAGGAAAAATATTTCTTAATTTCCAGTTGAAAAATGCTTGAACAAAAATGTTTCATTATCAGTTTCCAATTTCTTATTAAATTTTTGTGCATATTCTTAAAAATTAAAAATATTTCTGACCAACAGTTTAGTTTACTCTTTTCAACTGTAAGAAATCGTTCCAGTATCACGACGATATAATGTTAGCATATTTAATTTCATGCCCAAAATTATTTTAAATACACAGGAGGAAGACTATTTCTTGATTTCCAGTTGAAAAATGCTTGAACAAAAATGTTTCATTACCAGTTTCCAATTTCTTATTAAATTTTTGTGTATATTTTTAAAAATTAAAAAATATTTCTGACCAATAGTTTAGTAATCTTTTTTTAACTGTAAGAAATCATTCCAGTATCACTTCGAAATTGAATATGAGACATTCCTTTACAAACCGAACACCAATCTGAACGCTACATTTTTGATTTCCATGAATTTTTTTTTTGCGGGTTCTATATCGAAAAAAAAGAGACACGTGTTCGAGGATATTTTTTTTTTTTTTTATAATAGAGGGCGTTAAAAGTTTGAGATTTTCGTGATTTTTGCCATTCTACTTTCGGAGACATTTCTAACAATGTTCTTGGACAGCATCTTAAAAATATTGAAAACATTACAAATGTTATTATATTATCTCCAAAGTCTCCATCTTGTTTTCACTCTCCCTCTGGATCATTTATTGATAAATTTATTTTTAACAGCGAATTTCCGTTTTCTTTTTCAAATATTACTAATCTTCCTTCCTTTTCTGATCATAATGCTATACAAATTTTTATAAGTGGTAATTTCTCTACTAATTTTGTTTCTAATAACTTTTTTATTAAAAAATATAACTATACAAATCCAAATCGTTTTAATAAATTTATAGAAAATCATATTAATCAAATTAATATTCCTACCAATGATAATCTTTCGCATGAAGAGCTAGAAGAAATTTCAGAAAAATTTGGTAATATTCTTAAAAAAGCTATTGATAAATTTGTACCAACTGAAGTGATAAGGCCTAATGGTATTATTTTGTCGTATTCAACGATTAAAATTCAAAAACTGCATCATTCATTGCAAAGAAAATTGCATAGAAACTTGCAAAGAGGTACCAATTCCTACTCTATTGCAAACATCAAAAGAGACATTTCTTTAACACGTTCTATGCTTCTTAATGCTATTTCCTTTGATCTGAACAACTATTATAAAAATGTTTTGGTAAACACTAATACCACTAGAAAAGCTTTTTCTACCGTTAAATTTTACACCGGCTACAAAAAAAGGTCAAAAGTTCCTAATTTAATTTTTGAAAATGATGATAAAAATTTTGAATTTATTGGAACTGAAAACATAGCCAATGCCTTTTCTAATCACTTTTCGATTAATCACAATTTGTCTACAAATTTAGATTCAGTTGAGTCTCATTTGGTCCAAAATTTTAATAACTATGTTTCAAATTCATTTTCTATTATTCATTTTGATGAAGCGATTACTCCCGACATTAAGGATGATCGCGAGCTTATGCTCATTAATGCAAATCTTCCCGACGAACAAAAAGATATTCTAACTTCAGTAACTGAAGTCTCTAATATTATTTCAAAAAAACCAAACAAAAAGTCTACGGGTATTGATGGCACTCCATACTATCTAATAAAACATTTTTCGCCAAATATAATAATATTTTTGACTATTCTTTTTAACCATCTTATATCTTCATCTTATTTTCCTTCTTGTTGGAAATTAGCTCTTATTACTCCAATACCAAAACCAAAAAAGGATACATCTGTTCTAACAAACTGGAGACCTATTTCTAATTTAAACTGCATTTCAAAACTATTCGAGCGTATCTTAACGCAAAGAATGTTCCTACATATTAAAAAGCTTGATATATTTCCAAATCAGTTTGGTTTTCTTCCTGGTTTATCAACTGACCATGCTCTTGGCAAACTTCAAATGAACATTGATCGAGGACTGAACGTTGGTAAGGCGACATCTTTTATTTCTTTAGATCTGAAAGCAGCATTTGATACTGTATGGCATGATGGCCTAATTTACAAACTTGGTAAACTTGGTTTCCCAATATTTTTAATTAAACTCATTAAAAGTTTTTTGACAAATCGTTCTTTTGCAGTAAGATTGGGTAATCACTACTCTTGTATTGCAAATATGCCTTCTGGAACTCCTCAAGGCTCTGTTTGCTCTCCCATTTTATTTAATTTATATCTTTATGATTTACCACTCGACGCACATGTTCGAACAATTCAGTATGCTGACGATACATCTATTTTTTTTACTCACAATGATGCTGTAATTGCACAAAATAAAATTAATATTTACATTGCGAAATTAGTTTCATATTTTCAAAAATGGAAGTTAATATTAAATGAAAATAAGACGGAAATGATTCATTTTGTTGGTTCAGTTCAGGATACTACAAGTAAGCTGAGAAGAAATTGTAAAGACATGAAAATCTCAATTAACGGTCACTATATTGGATCTAAACATAATATAAGATTTCTTGGTTTATTTATGCACAGAAACAATAAATTTATTCACCACGTTAAAAGTATTGTTTTTAAAGATAGAAAATCCAAATATGCCCTTAATCGACTTCTTCGTTCTAAATTTATTCAACCACATATCAAAGTAAACTTGTACAAATCTTATATCAGGCCAATTTTGACACACGCTTCAAGTATTTGGTGCAAAATTCCAAATTTATCATCTCACCAAATGGAAATTTTAAGACTTTTTGAACGAGGCATTCTTCGAAAAGCTGCAAATTTTTACAGAAATATTGGTTCTTTTAAATATAAAAACAATTATTTGCTTTATAACAAAGCAAAATGTCCTAGGATAGATAATTTTGTTGTTAAAAATAATATTAGTTTTTTTGAAAAATGTTTTAATAATAATAGTATTTCTAAATTTAATTCTTTACTTGATTTTGATTATTCTGGTAAATATTCTTGTCTTTCTGACATATTTCGTTCTTTTCGTAATGGAACACTATTTACGGACCACAAGCTTCTTTTATTCCATAAAGCCTATTCTAATAGCAATACTTTAGTATATAATGTAAACCAAATGTAATTTTTGTACATAGATATATATATATATATATATGTATATAGCTAGTTATTACCCTACTTTCTTTAAATTAATTCTTTTTCTAATCAGTTAAGGTTTTTGTTATTTTTCCTTTTTTTTAATGTTAATAACTTATTATCACTTAGTTTTATAATATTCAATCAGATTAAGTTTTTTGAAAAAGCGCCTTAGGTGCTTACTAAACAATATAAATGGCAACGTAACATTTTATCATTTTGTTCAATAAATGATTAAGATTTAAAAAAAAAAAAAAAAAAAAAAAAAAAAAATCGTGATTTTTGCCTTGGAGACTAATTTTCATAACTTCGGTTGTGTTTAAGCTGGAGACAACTTTTTGTATCATTTTTTAGATAACAAAGTAAATTTTAAGAAGAAAATAGGTTCAAAAAAATTTATGAAAAATTTCATATTCTTATACGCAATTTAAATTTTTTAACTAATTTTAACCAATCTTACCCATCACTTAGCGTGTTTTAAACATAACCATCGTATTGTACGTCGAATTTTACATAGAAAACTATTTTTTTATCGATGTAGAAATGATTATTACTATTGAAAAAAAATTAAATAAACTCGCGCGGTACCTGTCGTCGGCGCGCCAGTTGCCAAGTACACCTCATGTTCTCGCCTCATACCGTTGTTCACTGTATTATAATATAATTTAAATTATGTAGTGCCTAGGGCTTCCAATTTTGGGACTCAAAAGCTATTTCGAAATTACTAATTAAGAATTCAGGGATCCTGGAATTAGTACCGGGATTTGAAAAACATAAAAGTAATTTATTTAACAAAAAAAGAAATAGTGTGCAAGGTATGAAAGTAAAGATACTTTTTTAATAAAAAATTGAACAAAGGATTAAAAAAAAAGTGCACTTAAATTTTTATAAAAAGTTAATTTATTTTACTTACTTCCTATCTATTGTATAATTCATAAAATTCATATTTTCTGGCATAATACTAACATAAAAAAGGTCCTTTTTTTGAGATCACTGAAGTCTTTGAAAGGTAAATTCTTTGGTAGCGAAATTTCCAGCCGAAGAGAAACATCTCTCGAACTCACCACTAGTTGGTGGAATTTTTATTAATCATATCAAACGCTTTTTGAAGCAGATTGCTGCGAGTGCCACCATTTAAACATATTTTTATTTCATTTTTGAACATTTGAGATAAATTTAAAATTTTTTAAAAGTTTTTACTTGAATATCAAACTAAAGTGTTGCATTTTTGCAATTTGAAGGCAATCCCAGGATCCCGAAAATTCCGGGATTTTCGGCATTATAACCCTGGGATTGTCAGGACTGGAAAATGTCCGAGATCCCGGATTGGAAACCTTAAGATTGAGTAAAAATGATGTGTAATGAAGGTATAATTTAATTATTATTTAATTAGATAATATTGTTTATTAATACATCCATCTTTTCTTTACTTCAGCTTTTGCAGCAGTTTTGCCCTGTTTCTCACCAATCGATGCCACCAATCTCACCATCAGTAAGACGCCGACAAAAAACATAAAACCATGCCTGCAAATTAGTCTAAAAGATCACAAGGCAAAAGTATTCATAATGATGCTTGCTTCAATCCTTTCAATTTAACAAAACATTCCAGAAAAAACACTAAAATTGCGAAAAGTTAATGCATGTCAATTACAAGCAATGAAAATACTGGTAGTTAATGAGTTATTGAAAAAAAAAATCTGTGATTCCTGCCGCTAAAAAGCTATAATGATTAAATATACTTTTAAATATCATTGAATGATTTCAATCTCACTTCAAGGGTTGCAAGCAAAGCAATTCTCTTTGAATGAAAAAAAAAAATATTATAAAAACTAGTAAGTAAAGACTGATGTTATATTGAGTCAAAAAAATGTACGTGTAGAATACTAATTAATTGAAAAAGTAATATATCACTTTATTTGCTGAAATAATGTTATTGTTTATTAAAGGTTGACCCAATTTTCTATAAAGCCTCATTTATTAATAAATAATATTGTTCAATTATAAATATAAAACATACTATATATATACTATATTGGTCATATAATACAATGAACAACGGTATGAGGCGAGCATATGAGAAGTACTTTGCAACTGGCACGCCGACGTCAGGTAACGCGCGGGTTTATTTAATTTTTTTGAAATAGTAATAACCATTTCTCCATCGATAAAAAATGGTTTTCTTTGTAAAATTTGACGTAGAATACGATGGTTATGTTTAAAACACGCTTAGTGGGGGTAAGATTGGTTAAAATTTATTTAAAAAATTAAATTGCGTATAAGAATATGAAATTCGTCATAAATTTTTTTGAAAATATTTTTTTTTTTCTTAAAATTCACTTCGTTATCTAAAAATGAAACAAAAAAGTTGTCTCTAGCTTAAACAGAACTGAAGTTATGATTTTTTGAAAATTAGTCTCCAAGGCAAAAATCACGAAAATCTAAAACTTTTCACGCCCTCTATTTAAAAAAAAATCCACGAACACGTATCTCTTTTTTTCGGTATAGAACCCGTAAAAAAATTTCATGCAAATCAAAAATGGGTCGATCATTTTTTGTTAAAATCTGTACGGTTTGTAAAAGAATGACCCATATATCAATTCATAGCTGTCAAATTATAAAAATATATTCGTCAGTATAACAGTTTCATAGCTTTTAGCCAATAGGTGGCACTAAGTACCTCACATATTTTTAGGCATGTGCTGAAATGAAGAAGAGAAAAAGCAACAATTATATGCAACCTTTAACCTTAGCTATAACTTAAAAAATACAAATTTTTAAGAAATAAAAAGTCTAGTTTGCACATCTACAGATCTAAACCTACCAAACCATACTAAATCTATTAAGATTGGACTTGTACTTAAAAGGCCTTACGCCGGATAAAATTTGAGTTTGCGTAATATATATAAAATTCTGAATGTTAGCTTTGAGCTGCTGAAAAAGTGTCACAAAAGGGGGAGGCCTTTTCGCACCAGAAAAAGATGTAACCAGTAAAAATGCACTTATAAATTGAACTCGAATACTGAATTTGGAGACTGTTAACCTATAATTCCAAAGATTTTCGTTATTGCAAAGTTAAGTTTTTTGAGAGGTGCTACGCCCTCTTGCCCAACAATAAAAAAATAAAATCAAGAAACGGCATGTGCATATTGTGGTCGAATACCAAATTCCGAGGCTTTGCTTCCAATAATTCCAAAGCTGTGTTATAGCGAAAATTTTGGGTTGTATGCGAGGTGCTACGCCACCTTATAAAAGATGATCAGGGGAACTGCACGTGTATATTGTCGAATACCAAATTCGTTCGCCCAATAATTCCAAATCTATTCGATATAGCAAATTGGGTTGCATAGGAGGAACCACGTCTCCTTGACCAACGCCTTTAAAATATTATCAGGGGAAAGGCACGTGTTAGTTATTCGCACAACCTGTTTGGCGTTGCTCCCAACTTTTATGTTAATGCGCAGAAAAACAACAAGCCTACCAAACTGTTTATATTTTGACACTGATACAGTTTTTTTAGTAACTGAACAAAAATTTAACTTTTTGGATAAAAGAACATAACCTAAAATAACAGAAACTCATTTAAAAGGAATTCATCATCTGAAAAATGTTATTCAATTAGGGCCAATTTTTCAGTGCGAGCTTAAACTCTAGTCATTATTATTTATTTTTATTTATTTATTTATTTATTTATTTATTTATTTATTTATTTATTTATTTATTTATTTATTTATTTATTTATTTATTTATTTATTTATTTATTTATTTATTTATTTATTTATTTATTTATTTATTTATTTATTTATTTATTTATTTATTTATTTATTTATTTATTTATTTATTTATTTATTTATTTATTTATTTATTTATTTATTTATTTATTTATTTATTTATTTATTTATTTATTTATTTATTTATTTATTTATTTATTTATTTATTTATTTATTTATTTATTTATTTATTTATTTATTTATTTATTTATTTATTTATTTATTTATTTATTTATTTATTTATTTATTTATTTATTTATTTATTTATTTATTTATTTATTTATTTATTTATTTATTTATTTATTTATTTATTTATTTATTTATTTATTTATTTATTTATTTATTTATTTATTTATTTATTTATTTATTTATTTATTTATTTATTTATTTATTTATTTATTTATTTATTTATTTATTTATTTATTTATTTATTTATTTATTTATTTATTTATTTATTTATTTATTTATTTATTTATTTATTTATTTATTTATTTATTTATTTATTTATTTATTTATTTAATCAATGGTATGTTAACCTTACTGACTATATGCTTAATATGTAAGCATGTACATTAGGGTGGGTCGATTTATTTTTCGACAATTTCCCTATGATTTCCGTATTCTATGGGTTATTCCATGAAAATTTGCCAAAGGAACCATACCTCTATCGTTAAAATCGAGTCCCCTACTTTTTGTTGGTAGATTTTTTCCCAAATTGACGTTCGTATGAAATATTACCTACACGTTCACATCCATAACTCAAAAACTATCGATCGGGTTTAATCGCCAGTAGAAGCGTTGGAAAGGTGAGCTCATTTTAATCAATTTACGATAATAGGTTGATAGATACTTTATTATCTTTTAATTTGAATTTTTGTAGAAAAAAAAAATAAAAAGAGAAAAAAAATCAAAAAGTTGGTTTTATGTGTTATTTTATTTTAGCAATATCGCATGAATTAATCAACCGAATTCGATAAATTTGGGCTTAAACTCTTCGTGTTGAATTGTAAATTGAATTAAATAATGGATTGAGCCAAAAAAATGGCCATGAAAGTAATATTCTTGGACAAAATCATGAAAAAAATGGAAAAATGGTCCAAAATTTGGACAAAAATGCCCGTAACTTTTGATCTTTTTACCAACAAAAAGTAGGGGACTCGATTTTAACGATAAAGGTATGGTTCCTTCGGCAAATTTTCATGGAATAACCCATAGAATACGGAAATCATAGGGAAATTGGTGAATTTTTTCACTCCCTACAAATCGACCCGCCCTAATGTACATGCAAAGAAATAGATATTACACTTTAATAAATTGAGTTTAATTGATTGAACATTATCGTCTTAGTGACTGAAAAATCAATAGAATATACATTTGGTAGGTTATTAAATTCTCCCAAAGTTCTCACGATTGGTGAATTAGAAGCATAATTTGTTCTGTGCACTCCAATATTAAATGGTACACTATTTTTTAATGTTCTGGAAGAAACATTAAAAGTTATTTGATTCAAAAAATACGAACAATCCGTGTTGCCAGAAATAATATTGAAAACAAATAAGAGGGATAATATAGTTCTTCGATTTTCCAGGATTTTCAAGTTTATAAGTTTACATCTTACATCATAGGTTAATAGAACCAAGTGCATATTTAAGGAATCTACGTTGAACACATTCTAAACGATTCACATGCGTATTATAATACGGATTCCAAATAAAACTTGCGTATTCCAACTTGGATCTAACCAGACGAGTGAACAGAATTTTTAGTGTATAAGGATCAGTAAATTCATTGCTATTGCGCTTAAAAAATGCTAATAAAGAATATGCCTTAGGAATTATACAATTTAGATGATGAATAAGAGTAAAACTTGAGTCAAATATAACACCAAGATCTTTTATTATTGTTACTTATTTCAAGTTTTGATTATGTAACTTGTAGTGATCATGAGCATAATTAATTTGTTTCGAATATGAAACTTGAACACATTTATCTATATTTAGAGATAAAAGAGTTTTAGAGCACCATTCATACATATTATTTAAGTCAAACTGCAAAGCAAGCATATCAGTACTATTTGCTATTCGAAAAAAAATTTTCAAATCGTAGGCAAATATTAAGAACTTCGTATTTTGAAAACAGGAACTAACTTCATTTATAAAAATTATAAAAAAGTGATCCTAGAATTCTCCCTTAAGGAACACCTGAGGAAGCTATAAACGGTTTAGACATGGATTCTTCAATAGACACCATGCAGAGTCTATTGCTTAGGTATGACTTGACCCAAGATACGAAATCCGTTTAAATAGTATCAATTCGAAAGCCATCTCCTAATGCAGAAATACAATAGTCTGTAAAGGTCGCTAGATTTGTGACTGTTGTTCTGTTCGGCATAAAACCATGCTGATTTGTCGATATTATGTTTTTTATTTCAAAGGTAAGTTTCTTTTTAATAATGCTCTCAAAAATTTTTTAAATATTTGATAGCCTAGATATTGGCCTATAATTACAAATATCATTTTTGTTTCCATTCTTATATATCGGACTGATGAAAGAAATTTTCCAAGCATCCAAAAAAGTTGCAGTCTGTAAAGATTTATGAAAAATCCTTTTAAGTGGTTCTAACAGTGAATATTGGCAATTCTTTAAAAGAAATGCAGAAAATCCATCTACATCTCTTTTTTTGAGAGTTATTTAAATCCTGTATCGAATTGGCGATATCAGCGCTATAGATTTCAAAACAACCAAAATCAATATTTACTCCATAATAAGTATTGATATCTATATTTTTTTCACCAACCGTAATAAAATTAGAGCAAAAAAATTTAGCAAACAGATTTGCAGATTCAACAAAAAATTGAGACCAAACACTGATTGGATTGAGATTTTCCAATTTTTTTAACCCAGTGGTATACCACGGTAGCTTAAACATTTTACTAGGACATTGTGGGATAATTCTTTTACAGATGTCTAGAAATTTTGATTTAAAAAATATGAAAGAATCATAAGTGCTTCTGTATTTCAAATTATGCTCCCAATCCACCGTAATAATAGCAGTATTAAGTTCTTCAAAATTGCATTGACTGAAATTATAGTGCATATTTGAGTTCAAAGAGTTAATAAATTTACAAGCGAAATTGTAGAATGATATTTTAAGCACCAGAGGCACATGATGTATATTAGGATCACAGTAAATTTCAGTATTATTATTAAATTCTTTACTTATAAAAATAAGATCTAATATTTTATTAAGTTTATTAGAGAAACCATTAATTGGGACAAAATCAAGACTTGAAATAGAATCAATGAGATAAATTTCATGCGTAGAATTCACATTAGTGGGAATTAGTGTATTATTAGTTAAATAGTTATTCCAAGTTACTTTATTTAAATTGAAGTCACCAAGAATGCAGAAATGACTATCCCTAGAAACATTTCATGCTAAGTTCAATATATTGTCCACATGAGACATGTAAAGTGTATCGGAATTATTTGGAGGCAAGTAAGAAACCGCCAAATATAGCCGTTCAGAGTATCCAACAATTTGAACACATAACTGATCCAGTAAAGTGTCCGTATTAAACTGAGGTTAACTCACCAAAATTGGCCGCTTAAGCTCAGCTTAGGCAAAAAAGAAGCACATTATATGATCATTAAAGTCAATTTAACTTCAACGAATGCTAAAATATCTACACAGTAAAAAATATGAGCATAAATTTTATACTATTTTGTATACATATAAATCCAAACCAAAATTGTTATATAATTTATACCATCAAATCATATAAATTTTTCCAGACCATTTTTCTCGTCAGAACAATCGAAACCACTATATTTTTAAATTTCCCGATTTCGGTGAATTTTTTTCTTTCGAACCAGAATATATTTTGATTAACACATGATATCCGTATGAAATTTTTAAATTATATTTGTTTTATTATTTTTATAGTATTAAGTGGCATAAAATTTATAAATTATTTGGAATAAAAAAGTTTTTACCACACAGATGTTATAAAAAAGATCTAATTTACCCTCAAATTTTTTACTGTGTAGTTAAACCGAGTTGAAACGTCCAATTTTGATGAGTTAAGCTCAGTTTAATTTGACTAGAGTTTAAGCTCGCACTGAAAAATTGGTCCTGAGAGTCATAGCTTTTTAAATTTGACTTTAGAAGAGCTGACACTTTTTTACCCTTAAACACCGTTACTTTTTTAGTTCTATAAAAGTTTCAAAAAAGTTTAACAACAATTTTATAGTAAATAACTCAACACTAAAAACAACACCATTTAGCTTAATAATTTGCTAGTTTGGTTCCATCGAAGTGATGTTTTGTGCCATTCTACTGGATTCAATTCAGCCATAAAAATATTACCCTATATAAATAGTGTTGCATGCGTGTGCGTGTCAATTCCCAACAAACGTGACTTTTATGGCAGTAAACGACATTTATTACTAAGGCTTAAGTATCGTTTTATGTGTTTGTCTCGTGCTAATAAAGCAATTTTATAAACATGACACTAGATACCCTGTAAGAATAAATCTTTATAATATTGGTAATTAGAACTTTTTATAATGACCTTAAGAAAATAATGGCATCTAATTGCTAATGAAGTATCTCTGCTTGTGTAAGCTATTTTGTGTATTGTTTGCAATTTATAAAATTTAATGCATTTCCTTAGCTGGTTTTTTAACTGATTAACTTCACTTGGTTTATGATGAAATTTTTTTTAAAATTCCAAATAACTGTGCTGCTCACTAACACACTTTTTTTCAATAGGGTTTGCCAACCTTTTTAATTCACTTACGAACACAAGCGCAATATGAATCGTGACACATTTCCATTAAACAGATTTGAATGTTTGTAATTTAACTGATACATATGTTGTATTTGATATACAAACATATAAAAAACAAATAACAATAAAGTTAATGTACCCTTATTACGTTTTTTAAACGTGGGGGTATCGCTAATAACTGCTTAGTTCTAGTAATGTACCAAAAACTGTAGATTCTCAAATGTTTTACAGTTCGTGTCGCATGCAAGTGAATTGGCTATGCCTTAGTCGTTAAAAATTGGTGCACATTTTTACGTTTTTGATGTCAGATCAAATTGTGTGTGTCTAATTTAGGTACTGTTAAAATGTTATTGAAAATTGTATTTACACATAAAACACATTAAAAAAACTACATTCTTTTTATATGACTTCTAGATTTACAAATGGCCTAGTCCAAGTAATTGAAACCTTGACGAATAGACGAATTGAAACCTTGATGTTTTCTATATGCCCACTAGGGCTTTCAATCCCGAAGGGTTTTTGCAAGTCCCGGGATCCCGAAATGCCAAAATTTTAAAGTAATGGCATAAACACTTAGGAACCTATCGGAGCGGTCAAATGAGTGGAAAATATTTACGGGAGAGACCTTAAATCCGTTAAAAGTATAACGAAGATTAAATTTTCTAAAGCTTGAAGAAATTAATGTTTTATAATTACTCTATGCGACAGCCATTCTGATCTGGGTTAAACATTAAACAATCCTTATTTAAAACAGGACTTAAAAAAATTCTGTAACACCGTTTCTAAGTTATCGATAGTTTATTATTTTTAGAGAATTTCGCAAAGGTGATTGCATGCTATTGCAAATAAAACACATTTCTATGAGTTGATTTAAATAAATAGCATTTTTAATTAAAGGTAATTGAAATATCTTTAATTTATTACTACATTATATTCCAGTCGGATAAACATATTAGGTTCTATTAGTTGAAACAATTGAAATTTTTATTTTTATTTTTTTTAAAAGTTTTCATAAAATGGAAAATAAGTTTGCTAACAAAGTAATAAAAAATAAAATAAATTTTATGGTTTCATAATTTCATTTTAAATAATATTCTATTACGAAGAAAATAACATACAACTCTAAAATTTCTGTCACTAAACACAAGTGCAATAACTAACGGAGTGAAAATATAAAAAAATCCATAACAAAATCGATCAATACAAAACCACTTAAGTCTTGATTTTTTGGAAAAGGATTGGGATCTACAAGGTATGTACCTATAAAGTATTTGTTTTGAAATAAGCAATATTTTTCCCTCTGAGTCCTGGTTGTGAAAGCGATGCGAATGGAGAAAGATTTCAGCAGCAAAAGAAAAATATGGAGCGCCGATACACTGGCTCCTGGAACGAGTCCATGATTGGCGACTACGCATGGTTTCTCATAAGAGAAACAGATCAAAGTGAAAACAAGAGACGAAGTAGATCTAATAATTTCTTTTAATGTCATCTATTTACTATTTTTTATTTTGAGCTTATTTAAGGATGTAGTCTGGTGCTCCGGCCTAATTTTTAAGGTTTCTTTCGAAATTTAAAAAAAAAAAAATAAAATCCAATCGTTTCAAATTTTTTATATGCAGATTTGAACATTTTTATTAAAATATAACAAAATGGCGGACTTGTAACAGAAGTTTTCAAAATATGTGTTTTTTTTGTGAAAATTTAAAAAAGATAGGAAAATATTCTTAACCGTAGTCCTACGTTGGTGTAGAAAACTACATATGTTTTAATTTTTATTTATTTCCAAAACCGTTTTGTTTTGGGATAAAAGCAAGCTTTAATGTTTTTTATTTTATACTAAGTGTAGACCGTAATCATGTTCCTTGTAGTATCTCAATTATAAATTTTTTCAAAATATTTAAAAACTTAAATTCCTCATCTACACCTCAACGTGGAATTTAAAAGTTTTTCTCAACGTAGGACTACGGTTAAAAACATACAATTCTGCTTGCTGGTAGCATTGGCGTGTAAAATAACGAATACAAATTTCAGTACAATCGGTTAAGTATAATTTTTCGAGACACATGAGCCGATCAAAAATATCGTTTCGAGAAAAATGCTTTTAGAGTTTTAATAGCACAGATCGTGCAAAATAAGGCGCTCTCGGCTATTTTCTACAACTTCGTTAATATTTTGTTTTTAAATCTTTGCATTATACTCTCAATATAGTGTATTTTAAAAAACCATTAAAAAATACATTTATTTTAAATTCTAGCACCAGACTACATCTTTTGACCTACTGCATCTTTATGTATAACGAAACGAAGGCTAAACGAGGTGCGAGACACGGTAGGCAATACATTTTCCCCACATTTTTTTGCTCGTCTCTTTCACGACGTTCAATTTTCGTTTCGTTATACAAAAAGAAGCAGTTGATATTTAAGATTATGCTTAAGCTGTTTAAACATAAAATTAAAAAAAATATAGATTTTTCCATTTTCACTTCGGAAGTGTATTACTTTTGAATTTCGTGACAGATTTTGTAGAGTTGCAAGCCATTTTCTTCGTAATAGAACATACTTTAAAGTAAATTTTTTAACCCACATAATTTATTAAATGTTGATAACTTTGTAAGCAAACATATGTTTCATTATATAAAAATTTTAAGAAACAAAAAAGAAGTATTCAAATGTTTTAATAGAACATAAAATTTATTTCCAATTGGATAATAATGTAGTAACAAATGAAAGGTATTTCAATTACCTCTAATTAAATATACTATTTTTACAAATCAATTCATAAAAACTTGTCTTATTTGCAATAGTGAAGGAACACTTTTTCGAAATTCACTCAAAATAATAACCTATCTATAACTTAAAAACGGTGTTGCAGAATAAATTTTGAAGCTGATATTTGAAATTGGAGTCTAAATTTATACATGAATTGACTGCTCAAACTTTCAAATTAGAACATTTTGGAATTTTGTGGAGCAGTGTTATTAAGTGATTATTTTTTTATTTCATTGCCTATGCTTAATTCTGTATTATTTAAATTCAACTTGAAGCAATATAACGTTTAATTGAAAAGTGGTCATTTGACCACCATCGGTAAAAATTGGAACACATATAATATTGGTAGTTTTAGTGTTAAGCTGTTTTAAAAGTAAGGACAGTTAAAACCTTTTTCTCTTAATTTAAAGAAACAACAACAACAACAACAACAACGTTTTTTCAAACAGACTGTTGGACTCCATAATAATAACATAAGCATAAAAATTAATGTTGTTTCTTTGGAAAGATTCGTTAGAACAATTAATTGTTCTAACTTTGACCTTAAGCTCAATAAACGATTTTAAATTATCAAACAACTAGAATTTGTATTTAAATCATATAAAATCAGCAATTTAATATATGTTTATATGTTTAACATGGCATATATTTCTTATTGTCTAAACACGGCGTTAATTTTGACATTTTTAGATTTGAGGGCACTTTGGGAAATTTCGTATAATAGGAGAGAATAAAAAAGTGATAATCTCTAATCAGAGTTAATAGAAATGCCAAAACTCAACACATCAAGTAATTACAGCTCAACACAACTCAACACATCAAGTAATTACAGCTCAACACAACTCAACACATCAAGTAAAAGATTACAGTCAAAGTAGAAGATTTGAGCTATTGAGAAGACTAAAAAATAGGAAATCATTTAAAGACAATAGATATAATTTTTCGTTTTATAAATATGTAAGTGTTTTAATTTTAGTTTTTTGAAATAATGTTAACTATGTTGAAAATTCTTATCTTAATAATATGGTTGCCTTAATAATGCTTATAAAAGCTTATGAAAATTGCATCTTAAAAATATTTATTGTGGAAGTATGCTGTAAAAATCTGCAATGCTCTGATACTGGAAATGTAATAACTGCACAGCAAAGCGGAGATCAAGAGTTAGCGGCATCAAAAGAAGACGACATTGCAGACCAGCATGATGATTATTCTATCGATATTTATGATGGCGATGATGATGACAGTGATGGTAATGGCGATGAACAAAGTAGAGAAGATAGTAGGATCGTAATTATGGACAATATGGGGAAAGTGAAGATATTGTAGGTGATTATGAAAGTGAAACAACAGAAGACGATAGAAATCAAAACGAAGAACATGATGAAGAGGAAAGTGAATTAGGAATAAGTCAACAAGAGACAGGAAATGAAGACAATATGATGACTTCGGATGGAGAAGATACACATGATGAGGGAGATGATGAAACTATCTTATATGATGGAGTACCTATAATTTTATCAGAGAGTATAATAAGCATTATAACGTATGTTATGGCGCATAATCTTACAGGCACTGCATTTGCAGATCTTTTATCATTAATAGCAATATATTTACCATCTACTTCTTTGCACAAAAATTGCATCCACAGATTTATGAAATTTTTAAAAAATACTGCTATACCTCTAGAAAAACATTTTTACTGCGCTGATTGCATGGGAGACTTAGATTCAATAACATCTGTGTGTTATTGTGTTAATCATATTCAAGAAGTTAGTAATAAAAGAGCCGAAAATTTGTATTATTTATATAATGATTCAAATGGCTGACCAACTACAAGCATTACTACAACAATCTAATTTTATTAATGATTTGTCATATCCTGGTACACGTTTAGAAGAGAATAATAATTTTATTTATGATATATTTGACGGAATACTATATCAAGAATACATGAATAACAACAATTCTGACAACAGTGACTTAAATATTTCTTTTATGTGGTATACAGAGGGTACACCGGCATTTAAATCCCGGTCCTATAGTGTTTGGCCATTTTATTTAGTGATAAATAAATTATGAAAATGAAATGAAGTATAAAAAATGAATTATGAAAGAAAATATGACTTTGGCTGGACTTTGGTTTGATCCTTCAGAGCCTATGATCAATATGTTCTTAACTCCTATTTATCGTCAAATTGCAGAACTGAATGTAGGAATTCCTATGAATGTTCCTCATTCTAATAATTTACAAACTATGAAGGCATGGAACTTGCGATACTCCAGTTAGAGCAGATTTCCGGAATCATAAACGATTTAATGGAGAATGTAGTTGCAAGAGATGTAAATCAAAATATTGTAGCGTGAGTGAGGAAGGTGTGTATGGGGAAATGCATGTTTACCAATTTGAAGAAATTCTTCAATTAAAAACTAAAACAGACTACGATGATCCTGGAGCTTTGGCATACCAAACAAAGAAACCGCAGTGTGGTATTAAAGGGCCATTTATTATAAATTGTATGATGTTAGATATACCACGTGGCGCAGCAACTAATGTCATGCATGGCGTGTATTTTGGTGTTATAAAACTTATGGCTAAGTTATGGATTGAAAAAGAACGTAGAAATCGGCCATGGTCACAACATGCTCATTGTGAAGTAATAGATAAATGATTGGCTAAATATAAGCCTCTGGTTTTATAAAGAGAAAGCTACCGTCATTAACAAAACACTCAAACTATTGGAAAGCTAGTGAGTGGAAACATTTTTTGAAGCGAAGCTCTTTTACGCCTTGTTTTGTGATTTGATTGAGTGAATTCTCAAAAACGACACTTTTTTCCATACACCTTTTTCTTAAGATTGTTTTTGTTTTTAGCTTGCGTCAATTACAACAAGAGAATATAAAATTAAAATTATTTTTATGACAGCAATGAGAATCGATCCCGCATCCTTTCGATTGAAAGTCTAGCACGGTACCATCTAATCCAAACATCTTCGTTACAATAAGTGGTCTATTCAATATTAAGTATTCACTGAAGCTAAGTTGCAGTATATGGTAAAAATATATTAAAAGGATTATGCATTAGCTATCCTACATATTCTATTGTGAATGCGTAAATCTATGATGCAGCAGAAAATCACAATAATCGATCAAAAGCATTGGGTCTGTTCGGAAATTTGCAAATCGTGAATTGCAGTATTCGCACAACTGGCCTTTTTTAAGTGTCAAAACTGCAGCGTGCATTATTTCGATGCGAATGATGAGTTACGCTTGATAAAAAGATTACATTTTTGAATGTTTGGCGTTTGCAGTGCTACCAAATGGGCCTTTTTCGAACACTTTGTTTATGCTAAAAAGCAGTTTGCGCATCATGATGCATTTCCGAACAAACCCATTGTGCATTAGCTATCCAAACAACAAAAGTAGCAAGGTTCCATTGAATGGGTTGAATATTATCACAAGATACCAATTGTTTTAGGTGTGGATTTTGGTAACGAATTCAGACATGAATATTCATAGGCACTTACGGCAAGGATAGTGATATAGCGCTCAAAAATTAAAGGTATTTTTAGGATTTTTTTAAAAATTTTAAATATTAAACAGAAATATTTAAACTTTTCATTAAAAAAAAAATTATTTTTTAATATAAAAAATTGTTGATCAAAATGGCTCTCAATGAGAAGCTCTCTAGGAAAGGGGGATAACGGTGTTGTAGATTTTGAATTTTCTATTTATATGAAAAATAAAAACCAAGAATATTATTAACCATTATGAGTGCAGCTATGGTTGGCACTAGAAAGAAAAAGAAATATTAAAAATTGACAGAATGACGCGCTTTTGAAAATGAAGTTCTTATAAAAGCTTGTTTTTTACCGGTTATTAAAAAAAAATTTACGATGTTTTTGAAATAAAACTTGTATTCTAGTTCCAGCAATAGCCACTGATGTTATGAATAGCATCTTTAAATTTCAGATGATTCGGCTGAATAGTTTTTGTGTTTTCTACAACTCCATACCGAACATCAGAAAGACTTTATTTTTGAAATATCAAAAAAAAAAATCAATTTCATACAAATTTTAGGCCTTACACAATGCCGTTTTGATAAATGCAATTTGCGAATGATAAGCTGTCCAAATATTTGCACAACACGATTCGGACATCTATTGGTGTAATATTTGCTAGATATATATATGACATTACGTCTATATAATATACGTTTAATATTTTAGATATTAAAAACCAATTATTTCATTAACATTTACAAAAATAATTCAAAATTAATGAAAAATAATAATGTCAGGTAATAAAGTTTACTGGTGGGAATATTATTGTTTTTAGTTAATGTCATGGTATTTAAAATTATTTAATTTAAATTTTTTTTAAGAACCATTAAATTATCAAATGAAAGAAAAATATTCAAAAGATTTTATGCGGTTAGTTTGTGGCGTTTATAATTTTAATAAAAATGCAGAATCGGTGGAATCAATAAAAAACAGTCGAAAATTGCTAACTGAATTTGTTTCAAAGTTTCGTTCTCTTTATGACAAGAAATTTGTAACCTTTAATATTCATTCCCTGCAACACTTGCCCGTTGTCGTCCAGGACCTAGGACCCCACCGCAAGAAATTCTAATTGCACTTCATAATATTGACGGTATTGTAAATGAGAATCTTATAAAATTTATAAAATTTTTCAAATTGAAAATGATGAAACAAACCATACATTCAATATATTATAGAAAGAAGACAAGCGCCTTTTTCATCCAACTGTGTTCAATTTGCGACAACGGAAGGAATAAAAATTGGTTTTGTGTAATTTTTTATAAAAGTATGTAATTGCTATACAAACGAGATTTTATTTGCAGTGGATCAAGATTTTATACTTCTTTCATAGAAATGAAGACTAGAAATCCTTTCAAGACCATATTTATGGACCAAACTAATGATCCGGTAACAAATGGAAAAAGATATTTTGAAAGAGAAATTTTACTTTTTCATCTGTTGGGACAAACGGAAGTAAATTCTCTAGATATATTTGTTAATATAGATGCAATTATTAGTTTGTGTTATTTAATTATAGTTGGAGAAAAGGTTTACATTTTAAAACCAGACAATAGTATTGAATAAAGTGAATAAAATATCACACAAAAGAAATATACCTTTTTTAATTGAAAATTTAATGGGGAATTCCAACAACTAGTTTCATATAAAAAAAAATTTTTGCGTCACACACAAGTGGTGATAATATAAATATCGCCGAGTGAGGCTTCCCAGCAAACATTAAGAATCTTTTTTAGACTATTATTTATGAGTCTTTATCGTCATTATGCGCTCAAAAATACTCTTTTTGAGTCTGTTTTTCTAGGTTGAGTGCACTCCGATATGACTCCTTTTAGTGATTCTGTTATGAAGCAAAAATAAACTCATTTATGACTCTTATTAAATACTCTTTTAAGACTCATCTAATATATAAAATTCTTCTGTCACGGGGTACGTAATCGAACTCCTTCGAAACGGCTCGACCGATTTTCATGAAATTTTGTATGTATATTTTGTAGGTATGAGAATAGGTCGTAAAGTATATTTCAACCTCCTACTAACAGTGGGCGTGGCACCTCCCATACAACCCAAATTTGCGATATCGAATATCTTTGGAGTTATAAGCCGCTTAGCCTCGGAATTCGGTATTCGACAATTTACACGTGCCGCTTCGCAGATAAAATTTTGTGAGAGTTGGACAAGGGGGCGTGGCACCTCCCATACAACCCAAATTTGCGATATCGAATAGCTTTGGAGTTATAGGCCGCACATCATTGGAATTCGAAATTCGACCACAATTTACACGTGGCGTTTTACTGATAAAATTTTATGGGAGTTGGACAAAGGGGCGTGGCACCTCTTATACAACCCAAATTTGCGATATCGAATAGCTTTTGAGTCAATCAAACAAAGCAAACAAAGCCTCGGAATTCAGCATTCGAACTCAATTTACACATGCAGTTTTACTGATAACTTTGTATGGCGTTGGACAAGGGGGCGTGTCACCTCCCATGCAACCAAAATTTGAGAAATTCTACAGCTTTTGAGTTATAGGTCGCACAGCCATGGAATTGAGTATTCGACCACAATTTACATATACAGTTTCACTGATAAAATTTTATTCGCGTTTGGCAACGGGGCCGCGGCAGCAACGCGCCGGGTTCAAGCTATCTATATATATAAAATGGAATGTGTGCTTCTTTATTTGTTTGTTTGTACCTTATAGGAGACCAAACCTCTGGACCGATCTTCCTGAAAATTTCACAGTATTTAACTGGGACTCTGGCATGATTAATAGGGTACTTTTTCGACCACGCCCACTTTTACGCCCACTTTTTATTAAATTATGTAATGGCTCCAATATAGTTTTTAACAGATTTACTTCAAATTGTATACACATTATACTCCAGGCGAGGTAGAAATAAACATTTCTTACGCCACGCCCCCTTTTACGCCCACTTTTTTAAAATTATGTAATGGCTTCCATATAGTTTTTAACAGATTTACTTCAAATTGTATACACATTATACTCCAGGCGAGGTAGAAATAAACACTTCTTACGCCACGCCCCCTTTTACGCCCCTTTTCACGCCAAATTTAAGTTTTAAACTTTTTGTTCTCTGTACAAATTTGTTCCTTAAACGGATTATTTTTTATTTGGTAGTATATTGCTCTTAATACTGTTAACGTCGCCATATTACTATGAACCACGCCCACTTCACCGCCCCCTTTTTTAATTCAGATACTTACTTATACCACTAACAATGTTTGCTATACAAAATACTTTTTTTGTAATATGTATTTACCTAAAGTTTTATATAGTTTTTATCTACAGGTAAGGTAGCCATAGATTTTTTATTACCAAATCCCCCTTTTTCGCCCCATTTTACTTTAATTATAATAAATCTGCTTTCAATCTATATATATAAAAATGAATGTCTGTCTGTTTGTTTGTTTGTTTGTGCTTTATAGGAGGCCAAACCCTTGGACCGATCTTCCTGAAACTTTCACAGCATTTTACTATGAATCTGGAAAGAATAAAAGGCTATATGAAGTTTTTGTTTGACAAAGGGGCGTGGCACTGCCCATATAACCTAAAAATTTAAATCGCCATATTTTGGGCATTTTTTGACCTACGTTGATGCTATTTGGTACATATGGTATTGGCATAGTTAGGAATACGTACCAGGAGAAAAGTGGGTGGGACTACGCCCCTTTTTAGGAAAATTAAAAATCGCAATATAGTCTTAACTACTGGACCGATCATCATTAAATTTTCACAATAGGATATTCTTACGAAATAATAAATTCTTGACTATATAAAGTTGTGAGTGGACGAAGGGGCGTGGCCTCGCCCATATAACCCAAATTTTAAAATCGTCATATCTTGGGCATTTTTTGACCAACGGCGGCAGTATTTGCTATATATGGTATTAGCATGAATAGAAATACGTACCAAAAGAAAAGTGGGCGGAGCACGCCCCTTTGTTTGCGATATATTGGAGGCTGGACCTGATAACCGATCTTAAATTTTCACAGCGTTCAGCTTTGACTCGGGAATACTTATTACATGATAATATTTTTCGACCATGCACACTTCTGCACCTACTTTTTTACTACGTTTATTAACGGCTATACCACAAATCATGTCATTAAAATCATTAAAATACATATTAATTAAAATAGTGGGGTAGCTCAATTCTCTTTCTTCTACCACTGTCTTCAAAACAGCTGATTTTATAATACGTGTTAATTAAAATAGAGAGTGGGGTAACCCCATTCTCATTCTCCCACAACAGACTGCGAAACAGCTGATTGTGTAATTGCTGCTTTTTGATTGGTCTAAAAATAAAAAGGGGGAGCATGAAGCAAATTACATGCGATTCAGCGCTGAATTCTAATTGGTTTACAACAAAAAAAGAGGCGAAGCATTGCAATAATTAAATTAAATAAATAAATTTTTGTAAATATATAAATACTTTTAATTTTATTTTAAACGAGGGGGTAGCGAAGCACACCGGGTTCAGCTAGTATTAAATACTATTTTATGACCCTTAAAAACCCTCATTAAACACTCACATTAAATGCTCTTTAATTAAGCATATTAATAACTCTTTTAGGACTCATATTAAAGACTCTTTTAAGACTATAATTAAAGACTCTTTTAAGACTCATATTTAAAACCTTACTTGTCCCTAATTGCTTTCTTATATTTGTTGGTATTATCAGGATTTCGATTATCAAAAACCTTCTCAATCGCTTCCTCATATTCTTCGCTATTTTCTCCAATCTCCACCTCTAAACGAATTTTCTCATTTTTTAAAAACTTAATTATTTGCGCAGACTTTTTCTTGCACTTTTTGTTGTCATTATTATCGTGAAAAATTTACAAGAAGTTACTTGATTATTTTATATATTTAATATGTTAACATTTAAATGTAACAGCTAAAATTAAATCACTTTCACAAACTACAACGTTTAAACTCACAATGAATATTTCAATTATGTTTATAATGCTTGCTGCGCACCAAAAACGCAACAAGCTGATCGCAGCAAGAATGGAATTCCCCGAATTTTGACGCCAGCATAGCAAGCGCCTGCTGTATACAGGAATAACATTCACAAGAATCATAGGAACTCATAAAAATGAATCTTTTATGACTCCTTTTTATAAACACTCATAAAACATGCATAAAAATTATGCTGTTATTCGTCCTTTTTATTAACACTCATAAAATACGCATAAAAAGGATTCTTTTATTAGTCCTTTTTATAAGCACTCATAAAACATGGATAAAAAGTATAATTTTATGACTCCTTTTTATGAACACTCATAAAGCATGCATAAAAAGGATTCTAATATGCGTCATTTTTATGAACACTCATAGAACACGCATAAAAAAGATTGTTTGATAACTCATTTTTATGATTACTCACATAAACGACCCATTTTAGAGTCATATTTTTTGAGGGCTCATAAAATGTTTGCTGGGTTGCTTTTGTTGTTGAGCATACGTACAGTGTTGCGCAAAATAATAGCAACAAAATCAGTGCACTGCTACAAAATCGTGTTTCTTTTCAAATATTGGGGACACACAAAAATGATTATAGGAACCAAAGCATATATTCATACATCATATTAAAAACAAATCTTATTCAAATTTGGTTTCGTTTTTTTTTTATTAAATTAAAAATTAATATGACTGCATTCAATTTGCCTGAGAGCAAAACAAAAGCAACATAATTAATATTTGGTGTTAGATCCCTTATTCTTGATAGCCGCTGCACATCTGAGTGGCATCGACTCTATTAAATTAGATATGTGAATATTAGGTATTTGTTCTCAATTAAGTTTCAGGGCTTCATACAGTGTAGTCTTTTTGGAAAATCTTTGACCAGAAACTTTTATCTTCAAAATCCCATAAATATTTTTAATGGAATTCAAGTCATTGTGCTTGTGCTGGCCATTCAAGGACTTGAATCCCATTGCCTCTAATGTAATCTTTGAAGTGTGCCTTGGGTTGTTGTCAGGCTGAAACGATCACTGAAGCGACATATTCCACTCTGCATGTGGTCGCACCTTGTTTTCTAAAATGTCTTTATATACAAATCGATCAATAATTCCATCGATTTTTTGAAGTGGTTCAACTTCATTATAGGAAAAACAAGTCCAGACCATAATACCACCGTCTCCGTGCTTAAAATTTATTTTGAAATTTCGGGCTTCAAGTCGTGTACCTGGGTGGCTCCGTAACGTTCACATCCCATCTGAATTAATCAAGTTGAACTTTGATTCATCGCTAAAAAACGGTTTTACATTTTTGAACGGCCCAATTTAGGTGCTATTTTGCAAAACTGAGTCTAAAAAATCATAAATTGCAGCTCGTTGTCACAATTTCAGACAGAATTGTTTAAATTATAACACCTCACCTTGTTTTTTATGCTGAGATGTAAGCAAAGGTTTCTTTGCCGGTCTGTAACTTCTTAAATTGTTATCAACGGTTCGTCTGCGAACAGTGCTTTGATGGATATCTAAATCAAGTGTCCGAACAACCTCTTTTGATGTGGCAAATGAATTTCGTTTGAACACTCCACAAATGTTCCTGTCATCACACAGAGATGTCTGCCGCGGACGCCCTCTTTAATGTACCGTTCTTACGTCTTTTGTGATGGTATATTTATTTATTAATCCGCAAAATATTGACCAATTAATATCAAACTGTTTCACATTAGAAATTTCCGAATTTTTCTTTTTATATTCGGAAAAAAATTATTAATTTTGTAGCTTCAAAGTATTTATAATGTGCCATTATAAATGGAATAGTCAAGGCCACAACTAGCGCAAAAACAAAACTAAACTTAAATGTTTATGACTCACAAATAACAGGTGCTTAACAATAACGAAACTTTTACCGATAATTTTTGGAACTTCTGCTCTCTTTTTACTTTTTCAAGTTTTGTTGCTTTTGTTTTGCTCTCAGAAAAATTGAATGTGGGCACATTAATTTTAAATTTAATAAAAAAAAACCAAACCAAATTTGAATATAATTTGTTTTTCATATGATGTATGGATATATGCTTTTGATCCTATAATCATTTTTGTGTGTCCCCAATATTTAAAAATATACACGATTTTTTAGCAGCGCACTGATTTTGTTGCTATTGTTTTGCGCAACACTGTATGTTGAATAACAGCTTAGAAAAATTTGGTGGCATAACACGGGCGTACAGCGGTCGTACTGTGGCCACACAACTTAATTTAGTTCTTGTACGGCCGTTGTTTGACCCAACTTTTAGCCACTGGGTTTTTTTTATTACTTTTAGGCCATACTCGACATTGTACGGCCATGCGGCCCCTGATCGACCGCTCATATTTTTACTCGGAAGCACCAAAGAGAAATCATAATTACAAATGCAGACAAGGGTTACAAAATAGTTGTAATTTACAAAGATGAATATATGGAAAAAATTTAAAAATAATGGAAAGATAAAGTCGAATTCTGAAATATCTTTTGTATTTTTAGGGGAAACACTTGTAAATTTTTTGATTAAAAAAAATCCACATCACCCGATAAAACCAGATCGAAAAAAAAATTAAATAAGAAAATATCGATTAAACCATAATTTTTTAATATAAATCATAACCTTTTTTCCTTATGTTCTTCATTAAAGATATTTTCTAAAGTTTTACATATTTGTTTTATATAATAAGTCAACAAAAAAATTATTATTCCCTAATTTTTATAAAAATTATTTAAAAAAAAAATTTAAAAGATAACCTTACTTCTTATTCAAATAAATTGTTAAGCTGTTAGTAAAAAGTATGATGTGAGTAAAATATTGTTTTTATGGTAAAAAAATTATAGTAAGGTAATAAAACTATTGCTCTTTTCAAAACTCCATAAAATTTGATCATCTTAGTAAACAGAGTCTTTTAAGATTACAATCAAGATAAACTAAATAATAGTCTTCTAAAGTGTATAAAAAGATAAGAAAAGAACAGGGTTATTTCGTTAATAAAAAAAATCTCCTTAACATTGCAGTTGCATGTAAAGTTGCTAAAAATGTTTATTTTTTCTTGTAAATAAATCCCGGGACTTAGAGTTTCGAATCCCAGGACTAGAAATTGGCTCGGAGTCTCGGGATTGAAAGCCCTAATGCCTACCAGATGTTAGGGTACAACAAATATTATCTTCTTAATAATGAATTTAAATTTAGCTTTTAAAATGTAAATATTTGTATACCGTTTGAGTTCAAAATTGGCAAAGTTCATAATAATAAGATCATAATAAATCATTATATTTCCAATTGTCTTCCAAGTTTTAGTCTAATAATTTTTGTACAGCTAAGTCGTAATTTACCAAAGAATTTTTCTGCAACTTTCAAGTCTATGCGCCTCATATCAGTTATCAAAGCATATTTTATTGCCAATTGCAGTGTTGTCAAGACAGTGCTTTAAGCCAGTGTTTAAATTTTCTGAATACAAATTTTAGTTTATAGTCATCTCTTGCTTTTGCAGTTGCTGCAAAATGACTTTCATTTACCCGATTTTCAATAAGAAAATGATAAGTTTGATGTAAGATAAGAGGAGAATAAGAAACAAAAATCACTTTTTGAAATCAGGACTTCAAGCAAAAGTTTTTTTTTGGCCATCACTCACAAAGCATTAAAAGCATTAAACTGGGTACTTTTTTGACAAGTGCCTTAATGCGTTGACTTCATTCGTAACGCGCCATCTAACTTCAAATGTGGTGTGCCTTGGTATGCCTTGATTTGGAGCTGAGCTTATCCATCAGACAAGGAAGAAAAAAAAGTATGAAGGATCGACTTCAAACCTAGATAGTGGCGAGAGATTTTTGCAATTAGAATTTTGTTGCTGGATTAGATGAAAGCAAAAAGCAATCAAATTCTTAGAAAACAGTGTCGCTAAAAAAACTATGTCGCAAAAATCTATGGGCTTATGAAATTTTCATGCAAGCAAATCAACAGAACGAGCAGTGAAAAGCTTCGCTTCAAAAAGTTTTTTATAACAGTAGCTGTTTAATGATGAATATTAAGCAGGGACATAAGAGTTATAACCAATATTTGAAAAAATCCTGAAATAATAATTAATCAAGAATTTTTAAAACCTGCTCTCTGAATAATAGTTACAAATAACCAATGTTTTTTTGGTCTTTGATAACCATTATATTTTTTTTTTTTTTTGTTTTGGGCTTCCATAACCATAAGAAAAGATTTTTATTTTTTTTGGTCTTCCGTAACCATTACAAAAGATTTTTATTTTTTTTGGTCTTCTATAACCATTACAAAAGATTTTTTTTTTTTGGTCTTCCATGTACATTATGAAAGATTTTTCTACATCAAATTTAGTAAAAATTAGAAGAAACTATTAATTAAACTATTGGTAAAATAAGGATAACAAAAGTAGTTTAGTTAAAATACGGATTTCTGTAAAAATAGACCAAAAAAAAAAATCGTTTATAATGGTTACAGGAGACCAATAAGAATAAAAATCTTTCATAATGGTTACCAAAGACCAAAAAAAAAAAATATCTTTTGTAATGGTTACGGAAGACCAAAAAAACCAATTATCTTTCATAATCGTTATCAAAGACCAAAAAAAATAAAAATCTTTCATAATGATTATGGCAGCACTACAATTTTCTGGGTAATTTATAATTATTATTACAGGCCCAATTTTTTTTCAGCTATTTTTTCCATAACCTTTTGCATATTTAAAAAATAATAAGAGTTAAATCGGGTCCCTGATATTAAGGGAGGTTTTAGGCAAACAAGTTTTAGAAAATTGGATTTTTTTTTATTGATTGTTTTTGTACAACTATTCAAGAATATCTAATCAAATAAATCCATTTGTATTGTAATTCTACACATCTTTTACCAAAATTAGCGTCTTTGGAAAAATTGCCTAGTTTTAACACGCAACAATATGTTAAAAAAAAACGTAAAATATGTGATTATTTTTTCCACGCTTCATAATTTTTGTTAATTGTCAATATTTCTATTTCATTTTGGTAAATGATGTGTATTCAAGGGACTACTTCGAATGCATTTTATTTTTCAGTCGATCTGGAGCCGAGCTATGATGTGGCCCGATTTTCACCGTTTTTTTAAGCACACCAACTTCAGTGCCATCTTTATATATAAAAACTATAGGTATATATTCTTATAGGTATATATAAAAACTAAGAGACTGACGAGGTATCCGGGTACCTTTTGCGTTTTAAAACAAAGAATTTTTCATTAATAACCAATCTAAAGGGCTGAAACTTACAATCTGAAATATCACAATCAACCAATTGTGAATGGTGGGGTGACAAAAATATTTTTGCACCTTAATTGGTGTGACGAGGTATCTGGGTACCTTGATGTGTTTTGCATAAAACTTCTAAGAAAATATTTTTTTATATAAGAAAATTGAATGTATATGTTTTTGTTTGAAATTAAAAAAAAAATATTTATATTTTATTTCAATTAAAAATATATACAAGATATTCTGTATTTACTAAGATAAAGTTTTCACTCTTCTGAATTATAGAAGCAGGTGTTGCATTTTGAAAAATGTACAAGTTTTTGTTTGTTTATGATTTTAATTTCCACCAATTGCATTGCAACCACTTGAGTCTCGTTCTGGTGTGCATTGGAAGAAGCCACTACTCGAGAGGCCGCGACTCTCGTCCAAACACGTCTTGGATTGCTGAGCACATGAATGGTTTCGACATCACAATTGGATTTTCAACAAATTTTTCTATGTTTCCTTTGCTTAGTTCAAAACTTCAGTCCTTTAAAAATTTTATACGTGTTGAATCGATGGATATACATCTTGGATTATGCTTCATATAAAAAATACTAGCAAAAACCCACTGCTTCGCCTGCGATAAAAATATTAAATAACATATAAAAATTTGAAATCTTAAAATTAAAGTATTTTTTTTATCTTCAAATGCAATATATAAAAAAATTTATGTTTGCTTAATAATTAAAAAATGGTAAATATTAAAAAATCAGGTACTTTATTTAATTTGAATTACCACCTTACAGTAATTGTTATAGTGACATAAAATTGCAGGGCTCTTACTGTATTTTGATTTTTTAATAAGTCCTGCATAACAGGTGTAACAAATGTAATTTTTTTTAACTAAGATTCTAAACATGAATATATTCTTTTCTTAAGTTTGGAAAAATTTCCATTATTATGACATGAAACTTTTTGCTATATCTCGAAAACTATAGATTTTTTCAGTAAAACACATTTATTATGAAAAGTCGTTAATTAATACATAAAACTATAAATGAAAGATTTTTCGAAAATAATTTGTACGTATATCTAGTACATTGAAAATTTACGTTATTATGACATCAAAATTGTTGCAATATCTTGAAAACTACAGATTTACTCAATATAACACATTTTCTTGAGAATCAGGATGAGAAAAACACGATTACTTGAGAAATGTTCAAAATAATTGAGTCACAAAATTTTTAAATAAAATAAAGGTTCTTTTTTATTTCGCTATTCTGTTGAACAACCTTTGAGTTCAAGCAGTCAGAATAACAGAAGTGCCCGGTATGCTAAGCTCGTGTGTTCTTAAAAAAGTTTTTCAAGAACCCTTTTGCATTTTTTTTTTTTTTATTGTCAAAAACATTTATTAAAATGACCATTTTTTTACGACTACTATTATTTTAGTCGCCTTATTTTTGAGTAGTATCTATTAAAAAAAAAATAGCCTGGGAAACTTTATTTTATTGAATTTTAGTTTTAAGTACACTATTTTGAATTAAAATAAGCATATTTTGAAAATAAAAACTTGAAATTATTTTTCTAAAAACTCTTTCATTTTTAATTTGTTTGTAATAATGCTCACCGCTATTTTTTTGACCAAAGTTGTATATGTGTTTTTGGTTCTAGGCAAGTGATATAATAAATTATCAGAAAAATGTCTGTCTTCGTTTTGAATTATTATATTTTTAAAAGTATCTTGTTTTCTAAATTTTTCGAAAATCTTCAGGAGAATTGTATATTTTAAATAAATTTTTGAACAATTTTCGCATTGTTCACACTGTCGCCAACTTGGTGCATTTTATTTGAATTTTGAAAAAGAGCTTTTGTCTCGCAGCGAAATAGAAAAAATTTTTCAACACAACAGATTTTTAAATTATGTTAGCTTTGCACACATCTTGTTAAGCGTTGAAAGCAATCTTTATATTGCTCAAATAGATCTTAAAAGGGGAGAGCTTTTTTCTTACTGAGAATAAGAATACAGAAATTGTATGGTTATGCTCTTTTAGATGTAATTAATTATTTAAATAATGACTATCAAATTTATATAGCTTAACTTTTAAATGGATACCATAGCTACCAAATATAAAAAAATTATAGAAATAGAGTCTACCGTTCTCTAGCTCTGAACTGACTAATATACATGAGTCTCCTATTGTATCATAGTATAGATATGTAGCCAAAGCTGCTACATCGAACACGTTGAAAAACAATGCTAATGGCCATCGATTTGTCCTTGGTTTTGTGGTGTTCTCACCAAACACTTTGTCCGTTTTGTCAACGCCACCTTTAATCTCATTTTAGTAAATAACTAGCTGAAACCCGGCGCGTTGCTGCCACTCTCCCTTGTCAAACGCCCATAAAATGTTATCAGTTAAACAGCATGTCTAAATTGAGGTCAAATACTGAATTCCGAGACTGTGCGACCTATATCCACAAAGCTATTCGATATAACAATTTTGGGTTGTATAGGAAGTGCCACGCCCTATTGATCACCCCTCATAGCACTTAATCAATGAAACTGCATGTGTACATGGAGGTTGAATACCGAATACCAAAACTGTTCGACATATAACTCCAAAACTATTCGATAACACAAATTTGGGTTGTATGGGAGGTGCCACTCCCCTTTCCCTACGCCCATAAAATTTCGCCAATGAAACTGCATGTGTAAATTGAGGTCGAATACTGCATTCCGAGGCTGAGTTACCTATAACTCCGAAGCTATTCGATATCGCAAATTTGGGTTAAGTTGGTGGTGTCACACCTCCCCGACAAACTCTAAAAAAATTTATCAGTAAATCTGCATGCGTAAATTTTGGTCAAATACTGAATTCCGACGCTGTGCGACCTTGAACTCCAAAGCTATTCGATATCACAAATCTTTGTTGTATGGGAGGTGCCACTCCCCCTTGATCAACGCTCATAAAATGTAATCAATTAAATTACATGTGTACAATGAGGTCCAATACTGAATTCAAAAACTGTGCGACCTATAATCCCAAAGATTATAGGTCGCTTGATATCTTTAATTTGGGTTAAATAGGAGGTTTGACGCCCCCTTTTCGTACGCCCATAAAATTTAATTAATGAAACTGCATGTATAAATTGAGGGCGAATACTGAATTCTGACGCTGTCAACCTATAACTTCAAGGCAATTCGATATCACCAATTTGGGTTAAATGAGAGGTGCCCCTCCTCCTTGTCCAACTCCCATAAAATTTTATCACTGAAACGGTACGCTACACCTGCACAGCAAGTTTCACTATAAAAATGTGTAGAACTCCGGAATTGCCATTATTTCGAAAAAGTGGGAGTATATTTAATGCGACCACGCCCATTTTTTGTACAGTTACTGACAGTAACTATCTGAACAAAATTACTAAATCTTGGTTTTTACGATCGAAACCGTCTGATATATATCCTTTATTTGGTTTGTGGTCGATAGCGCAAATTTGGCTTGTATGGGAGGTACCACGCCCCCTCGTCGAAACGTTACCAAACCTCACAGGAACACTCACTATCCTCGGCAGACATTGTTCTGCCACAGACCACCTTACTGCCATATACGAAAATGTCAAGAAATGCAAAATATATTCACCATTTCCAGTATAGCTGCCGAAAGTAGCCATACGCACTAAATAACCAAATTTTAGTCTAATACGATCAAAACCATGCGAAGTACAGCATTTTTGTTGTTTTGCAAGCGGTAAAAAGGGGTGCGGGAAAATATTTCCCTTGAACCATCTCGTAATCGAAACAAATCGACTGCCCAAATTTCAGCTCAATTTAGGTTAAGACTGGCGCACTTTACTTCACTCGACGCTAACTCCCTGAAAAGTGAGTTTAACTAAAGTGGGACAGGCCTATTTTTTAGTGCACTTGCCGAGAGTAATTTTTGTCCAACACGATACAAACCGTTGAAATAAAACGTTTTCATTGGTTTGTGGGCAGTAAAAGGGGGGCGTGAAACCAATTTTTAGTATAGTTGCTGACAGTAACAGTACAAACTAAAGCAACATTTTAGCTCAATAGACCCAGTAGTCAATTTTAATGATTTCTCAAAAAGTGGGTGTGGGTGTGGCTATATAGCGATGACGCCTTTTTTTAGTTCAGTTGCCGAAAGTAGCCATACAAACTTAGGTATCACATGTTAGTCTCATACGGCCAAAACTGCTTGAAATATAGCATTTTCACTGATTTGTGGGCGCAAAAAGGGGGCGTGGAAACCAATTTTTCGTACAGTTACTGTCAGTAACTACACAAACCAAAGTACTAAATTTAAGTCTTATACGACCAAAACCGTCTGAAATAAAGCATTTTCATTTCTTTGTGGGCGGTAAAAGAGGGCGTGGAAACCCATTTTAAGCACAGTTATCGACAGTAACCGTACATACTAAATTGCAAAATTTTAGCCTTATACGACCCAAACTGACTGAAATATAACATTTTTATTGATTTGGGGGCGGTAAAAGGGGGGTGTGGCACATTTTTCCCCTCAACCATCTCGTACCTGAAATAAATCGGCTGCCAAAATTTCAGGTCAATCGGTTTAGTAGTTTTGGGGTCTATAGACATCACACAGCCAGACACACATCGTTTTGCTTTTTATATATATAGACATTGATTTGTGGGCGGTAAAAGTGGGCGTGAAAACATTTATATATAGTGACCGCCTCTTGGAGCACCTATATAGTAAGTTTCACTGTAAAAGTGTATAGAACTCTGGAATTGCCATGATTTCGAAAAAGTGGGCGTATTTATTTTACGACCACGCCCATTTTTTGTACAGTTACCGACAGTAACCATCTGAACAAAATTACCAAATCTTAGTTTTTTACGATTGAAACCGCCTGATATATATCCTTTTTTTGGTTTGTGATCGATGGAGCAAATTTGGCTTGTATGGGAGGTACCACGCCCCCTTCTCCAATCGTTACCAAACCTCACAGGAACACTCCCAAGATGTGGCTTTATTTTCTCTGAAAATTTCATAAAGATCGGTTCAGCGGTTTTGGAGTCTATACGTGATATAGCCACATACCCACATACCCACATACCCACATACATACATCCATTTTTATATATATAGATAATATCAGGCTTAGCAGTTTTTATTTCTTCTAGTATAGGTGACGTATGAATTCTTGACAACACAATTACTGATTTTTTTTCTTTTTTTCGGTACGTAAGAGCACAAAGTTGCTTCCTTATTGAAGGAGAAATTTGTTAACTAAACTTGTTTTTTATGCTCTTGGATATTGAATAGCGGACTCATTTGTAAAAGTTTTCTAGATCAATTCAATTCCTCCCTACAAAAATACGTTTTCTCAAAACTTCAAAGTTGGTTACAGGCGAATCTGTAAATAGTTAATAAATTTTTCACATTTTTTTCGTATTTTCGATTGCTCGCATTTTCGAGATTTTTTTTAAAGCTTTTTTATTTATTTCTTTTGCGTCCTTTTTTTGGTTTTATTCTTTGAAATATCAATAACTATTTTGTTCACTATCGGTTGTTCACTATTTAGAGTAGTCCGTAAAAAAAAAGTTCACTAGTTCAAGCGTTTACTTTTTCGGGGGTTCGTTATATCCTAAATTGACTGTATTTCAAGAGATTTTTGAAGTGACATATCATGTTTTTACAATAAGCCAGCTCTTAAAAAATATTTAAAAATATTTTTGAATTGTTTAAAGAGTAGAATTTACGAAACTACACGATATTTTTCTACATAAATTATGTGAAGGTACCCGGGTACCTCGTAACTCACATAAGAGTTAAACTGATGCTGTAAAATTAACACGCAAACTAAACTTTTGGTCTATATAATAAACGTTTTAGAAAACATCTTTGAAAATATGCCTTAATTTCAATCGGTTTTGCCTAAAACCTTCCTTTACTCTCTTTTTAAAGAGTTCTAGATTGCAAAATATTTGATATAAACTAAACTTTGTTAAATGAAAAATCAGCGCCCACTTCGGTTTTGAACTCTTTCTTTATTCACTTTTCTTGACACTTCAACGTGTATGAGAATATTTTAAGAATAGAAAGAGAATAAATTACATTTTAAAAGAGTGGGGCACAATTAGTGCATTACTGGTCCGACTTAGAAATACTTAACACTCATAACTCATTAAGCAATTTTTAATAATTTTTTTTAAAACTCAGGGTAATTATTAAAACAAATACCCTTACCTGAGGCTCTGAAAATCTTAATATATTCGGGCAAAAAAAAATTATTTTCTTGTTAAAAATTTCATCGGCTCAGCAGACATTATAATTTAATAAACACGTCAATGCGCAATGACGTCTGGTCTCACTCTGCAGCTGATTGTGTACCTATAAAAATATTTGTGCTTTATCCAATCATACAAATAGACTGTATTTTATGCTTGTTTTGTTGTCTTAAATTTATCATAAATTTATTTATTTAAGTACAAAAATGGTTTAATTTTTTTGTTTTGTTGCTGTTTTTGTTCTTGTTAACATCTGCGTATAATTTAGCTTTTTCCTTTTCTACTGACGATGTGCTAATTGAATTTTTGCTCTTACCAATGAAAGTGCTTATATAAAATATTTTACTAACGTTAACGGAAGCAAACACGTACATTTAGGCTGATATAATGCAAGTCTTAACGATTTTTGTGAGATTTTCTTTTTATTTTTGTTGTGGTTTTTGTTGTGTTTGGCTGTAAGGCAAATGATAAAATATAGTTATGATATAAAATATGTTAAGCTGTAAGTGGTATCTAAAGAGCTCCACAAGGGACAGACGTAAGGCAGACGTAAGGCAGCCAGAAACAAAGTGAGTGTATCTAAATTTGCAATATTTTTTCTGTAAATGAGTATGTTTACGGGTAGATTTCCATTTTTTTTTTCGTTTGTTTTGTTTTCTCTTATGTTTTCATACGTATTTTTTCTTCTCCTAGTGTATCTGTTAAGTAGTTCTTGACTTTTTGGCTGCTTTATGTTAAGAGTTGCCACAACATTAGATATAATTATGCCAAAAACATTTTTACAACTTATGGTTATTACAAGCGGAAAGTCCTTCAAAGGCCCAAATATATCTTTGATGCGCAAGAGCATGCACTTCAATGCGATACATTGGTGAAAAATGTGTAGAGCTTTGTAGAGAGTTTAATGTATGACGCTGAATTTGCGTCTTGAAATTCGCTACGCTT